>CAXKVI010000003.1:118954464-119514464 GCA_964058755.1 Campiglossa producta
TTAAGCGAAGTGGCTGCGGTAGTAGCTACACGTGGAAAATGGAAATTCATGGAGAAAATTGAATGAAAGAAAAGTGGCTCCGGTGGCTTATGGCATAGAAAATTCAATTGTAAATAAATCGATATTATCGATAATGTAATGGCAATGGACCTATTTTATTTGCTTAAATCTTTTGCGGTAATGGGTTGGTGGCATTATATAGTTTAAGAAGGGATAGAAATATTAAAATGATTTTGCATACATATTAAAATGATTTTGCTTACTGAAATTTTTGCGCACTATTTCAAGTATAACTAAAAAAAAAAATTGTAAACCAAAATTTTTCATTTTTTTTTTTTTTGTGCCAAAAATTCTTAATTTCCTCACTTGGAAAGTCTTACTACTAAATATGTAACTATAAATTGCATTTTGTTTGATTTGATTTACCTTTTTTTTTACATTTTGGTACTTCTATGTGAATTCTGTTACATTTTGTAGTAATTTATGCCAATTAAAATTTCACTTCGTTTAATTTATTGAATTGATTTCCATATTCAATTATTCTTAATCCAATATGGGTCATGAGAAACTTTACAACAATTACAACAAGCAAAAGAAATTTACAAATTAAATGAATAATGAAAATAGCTGAAATCACAGTAAAATGTGAATACAACTTTCTTAATTGTTAATTCAAGGATCTGAGGAAAAATTTGTCGAATAGTTATTCTCATGCGATTGTTGTAAAAGGATTTGAACAAAAATGTTCAATTAAGAATGTTAAACCATATGGGGCATGCCATGTCGAATCGACAGATCGCAAGAATCGACCACTTCCAATTTGAATAGAATTTGGTTGAGGAGTTTTCTTTTATCATAAAGCAAAGTTCTGGCAAAGGAAAAAAAAAATTTTAATTTTTGTATCAAAAGTAATTTTTTTAACAAATTCTTAAATACGAAAAAACTTAGTGGAGGGCTTAGTTTCGGCCCCCCCCCCCCCCCCCCCCCAAAAGAACACAGCAAAAGTCCGCATCGATCCAATCTGTGCTAAAAAAGTTATTTCGTTATGACGATTTAACATGGAATGACCCAATTTTTTGAAGTGGTTTAAAAATTTCAAAAATTAATTTTTAAATATTCGTGGTTTACTGTTACTCACAATACGTCGCGTTGAATCACATTCTTTTGTTTTTGCTTTCTCTCATTGCATGAATGCTTTCCTTTTTTTTATAATATTTCATATTCGACTCAACGATCGCTCTTCAGCATTGACTTTTTGTAAGTTAATCTAATGCTTTGTTTTGCTCATGCATAACAATCCTCGATAGTATAGTGGTTAGTATCCCCGCCTGTCACGCGGGAGACCGGGGTTCAATTCCCCGTCGGGGAGTAATATAACAGTATAATTTTTTTTGTTTTAAATTTTATATTTTTTTTTTTTTTGTATTTAAAAATTTAGATGTATACTCAAAACCAAAATAAATCACACACACATACTTTATATATTACAAAAAAAATGTCACCAAATTTTGGTGCAACAACAACAATACAACTACGCTGTATTCGAGTGAAACAATTAAAATCTATTTATATTTTTGTTTTGTTTTCATCGTGCTATGCGTATACATAGCTGTATTTACTGGAAAGCATTGTATTTGTATCATGCTATGTTTATGTATGTACCTTAGGGTAGTTCACAAAAAAAGTCAATTTTTTTAGGAAACAACAGTATTTAAAAAAAATAAAAAATAAAAATATTTGGAAAAAATTTGAATATATCTAAAATTAGAAAATTTTAATTATCTTGAGTTTTCAAGATTTGGAAAATTATATGAAAATTTTCCAATTTTAAAAATTTTAAAAATATTTTTTTTTTTTTTTTTAATTTTAAAAGTTTCCAAAAATAAAAATGTTAGATTAATTTTTGGTTTTTTCAAAAATTAATAACAAAAGTTCAATTTTTTTTTCTATATTAAGGAAGGTACATATATGTATTTAAAAAAAATCTAGCACATTTTAAGCAAATATTTAAAGGTATAAAAAAAAGTTTTTGGAAAAAAAATTTCAAAAATATTCAAAATCAGTGAATTTTAATTAAATTGATTTTGTATGATATGGAAAATTTTAATTAAGGTTTTCCTATTTTTAAAAATTTTTTATAATGTTTTTTTTTATTTTTTTTATATAAAAAAGTTTCCAAAAAAATTGAAAGTTTTTTTTAAACAAAATTTTTAAATTTTCCTACATATATTTAAAAGACTACTGTATTCAAAAAAATCTGGCACCTTTTTTACGATTTGGATAAATTAAATTAAGATTTTCTTATTTTGGAATTTAAAAATGTTTTTTCAATATTTTTTTATAAAAATTGAAACTATTTAATATTAAAACTTTCTAGTTTTGAAAGCAATATTTTTAATTTTTGGAAAAAAAATTTTCAAAATTATTCAAAGTCAGAAAATTTTAACTAGAGTAGTATCTATGATTTAAAAAAATTAAATGAAAATTTCTTATTTTGGAAATTTTTAAAAGTATTTTCAATATTTTTTTTTATAAAAAAAGTTTTCAAAATTAAAAATCTAAAATAACTTCTACAATTTTAAAATTAATTTTTTTTTTATCTGGCACATTTCAAGGGAATAGTTGAAGGTATACAAATTTTTTTTTTAAATGTTTTTTCAATATTTTTTTTTTATAAAAAAAGTTTCCAAATTTAAAAATCTTAAATTTATCTTGGTTCTACGATTTACAAATTGAAAATTTTATAGATTTAAAATTTGCTTTTTTTTTCAAGAAATAAAAACAAAATTTTAAATTTTTTCTGGAAATTTTTAAATGTTTTTAATTTTTTTTTATAAAAAAAAGTTTCAAAAATTTCAGACCATTTGAAGGTATACATTTTTTGTATTTTAATTTTTCAAAAATTAATAATCGAAAAATTAAATGAAAGCTTTCTTAATTTAGAAATTTTTAAATATTTTTTCAATATTATTAAAAAAAAAATGTTTCAAAAATTTCAGATTTTTTAAATTTAAATTTAACATTTTTGCTATATTTAGAACACAGCTGTATTTGAAAAAAAAATTGGAAATAAGGAAATATTCAAAGGTAGAAAAAAAAAATTTTTTAAAAAAAAATTTCAAAAGTATTCAAAATCAGAAAATTAAAAATCTAAAATAACTTCTACAATTTTAAAATTAATTTTTTTTTTATCTGGCACATTTCAAGGGAATAGTTGAAGGTATACAAATTTTTTTTTTAAATGTTTTTTCAATATTTTTTTTTTATAAAAAAAGTTTCCAAATTTAAAAATCTTAAATTTATCTTGGTTCTACGATTTACAAATTGAAAATTTTATAGATTTAAAATTTGCTTTTTTTTTCAAGAAATAAAAACAAAATTTTAAATTTTTTCTGGAAATTTTTAAATGTTTTTAATTTTTTTTTATAAAAAAAAGTTTCAAAAATTTCAGACCATTTGAAGGTATACATTTTTTGTATTTTAATTTTTCAAAAATTAATAATCGAAAAATTAAATGAAAGCTTTCTTAATTTAGAAATTTTTAAATATTTTTTCAATATTATTAAAAAAAAAATGTTTCAAAAATTTCAGATTTTTTAAATTTAAATTTAACATTTTTGCTATATTTAGAACACAGCTGTATTTGAAAAAAAAAATTGGAAATAAGGAAATATTCAAAGGTAGAAAAAAAATATTTTTTTAAAAAAATTTTCAAAAGTATTCAAAATTAGAAAATAAACGATTGCGGCCTTCCCGACGGGGTGTTGAGATTTCCGTATTCAAAACTCCCATTTTTTCACACTCCACAAAAAAAAATGCCCCCAAAAGTATGCAACAAATTTTTAATTACTTTAATAAGCAAATCGCTATTTAAACAAAATCAATTGCAAAATAATTAAATTTAACCAAACCAATTTCAACCACAACATACACGTTCCTAGCACATATTATCCAATAACAACAACCACACCAAACAACTTCATTATACCCACAATTGTCAATGCTAATTTAGCCACAGAAAATTTTTCCAATTGTGGTTCAAACACTTTTCATTATTTTACGTTTTTTTTTTTTATTTAAACGGTTAACCGCTTAACACGCATTTAACATGCTAAACAAATATTTAACAAATCAAATAAAACAACAACAACAAACAATTAAATGGGTAGCACTTGCCAAATTTTCGGAGAGACAGAAGAAGCGGCGACAAATTTAATTCAACACGCTGGAAATAATGAACCATTTCAAATGAGTGGCAGCGGCAAAGAGTGTGAGTAGTGTTGCCAATTAAGCAAACTTTTTCTAATCAAAGCAACAACTTTATGAAATAAAAACATGTAAGGAAGTCTAAGTTCAGTTAAACCGAGCATTATATACCCAGCGGTAGTTTTCTTCATATGATTTTCGAAATATTCCATTTCGGAAGTGGGCGTGGTCGCGAAGCGATTTCGTCCAATTACATCAGGTATACTCCCTATTATGCTAGTATACCTTGTACCAAATTTCAACGTTCTACAGTAATCAGTTTACAAGTTATGACCCGTGAAATTTTCATATATGCCTCCCTAAAAAGTGGGCGGTGCCACGCCTACTTTAAAAAATTTATCAAAAAATCATAACAGAATGACTAAGAGGTTCATCGTACCAAACTATAACATTTTTGCCATTTCCGTTACCGAATTATGTCAATTTAGGTGATTTTCGAAATTTTCGATATCGAAAGTGGGCGTGGTTGGATGGCGATTTTATCCAATTTCATCAGGTATACTCCCAACGGTACTACCGTAAAAGCTACGACCAGTCGAATTTTCAAAAATTCCTCTCTTAAAAGTGGGCGGTGCCACGCCCACTTTAAAAATTAATCAAAAAATCATTATATAATGACCAGTGGAATTCACCTATAAAATTATATCATTTTAGCCATTTCCCTTACCGAATTATGTCAATTTGGGTGATTTTCGAAATTTTCGATATCGAAAGTGGGCATGGTTGGAGGGCGATTGTATCCAATTTCATCAGGTATACTCCCAATGATACTAATATGCTTTGCGCCAACCTTCATCGTTCTATCGTAATCAGTTTTAAAGTTACGACCAGTCGAATTTTCAAAAATGCCTCCCTTAAAAGTGGGCGGTGTCATGCCCACTTTAAAAAATTAATCAAAAAATCATTATATAATGACCAGTGGGATTCACCGATAAAATTATATCATTTTTGCTATTTCCGTTACCGATTTATGTCAATTTAGGTGATTTTCGAAATTTTCGATATCGAAAATTGGCATGGTGGTGCCACGCCCACTTTAAAAAATGTATCGGAAAATCTTTATATAACGATCAGTGGGATTCACTTATATATTGATATCATTTTAGCCATTTCCGTTACCGATTTATGTCAATTTACATATGTGATTTTCGAAATTTTCGATATCGAAAAAGGAGGCGTGGTTACCATCCCATTTCTATTTCAATAGCAACCTTTCATGCAAATATCTCAATTTTTACTCAAGTTACTCAAGTTATCGTGTACACGGAGAGACGAACGGGCGGACGGACAGACGGGCATGCCTTAATGAACTTTTTTTCCAAGCTTAGAACTTTCATATATGGAACTCTATATCTCGTAGTACTAGTACGCTGGATATAAAGCAGCCTGGAAGTAACCGGAAAACCGCTAAAAAAAGTATTTCATATGTAAAAGTTGATCCAACTAGTCCCTCGCTTTCTTTGCTGAGGAGTACTCCATGAAGTATTTTTTTTTTTTTTTTTTTGGAAAATGAGAAAATGATATTAAAAATGACATTTGTCAGTTGAAAATGAGAAAATACCATTTTAAAATGACATTTATCAATTTAAAATGAGAAAATTTCATTTTAAAATAAGAATTCTTCATTTCAAAAATAAGAAAATTTAATTTCAAAATCAGATTAGTTAAGAAACCTTCATTTACAAATCAGTATAGCCACTTTAAGCTTTCTTATTTTAAATTTGCTATTCTGATTTTGAAAAAAAATTCTCAATTTAAGCTAAAGTTTCCTCATTTTAACATCGCCATGTAAATAGTACCAACTTTTTGATAGGAAAAAGAATTTTTGAAGAGTACTTCCATACTCCCTAGCGAGTACTCTTCTGATGATTGAACGGCGCCTTTGCTTTTTTTGCTGGGTAATTCCCGAGGCTATGACGTTTGAGGAAACGAAAAACTTTTTCAATTAAAATGCAAACACTCAAAGGGGCGTGATAAACGTATAAAGACAATCAAACATAAAATTCAATATGTGAAACTAATTATTTGGCAGAGTATGCCACATTGTTTGGCCTATTAAAGGATGGCAAGGTTGTTTATCTGAGACACTGTGAAACATTACTTGAAGGCGAATTGAGAATAAGCTTTACATTGAAAAATAAGTTTTCGATTTTGTCGCATAGTCTTACTCAACCAACATAAACTTTTTCAAAATAGATTTTCGAAAAAATTTCGAATAGGTGGCAACCTTGTAAACGTCTCAAATGGCAAAACCCAAGTAGAAAATCTTAGAATGAAGCATACTATCCACATCAGGGATGAGCCACTTCGAAAAAAATAAAAATGAATCGAAAATTATCCCAAAATGACCTCAAAAAGAGCCCAAATTTATCTAAAAATTACCTCAAAAAGACTCCAAAATAATCCCAAAATGATCCGAATTCGAACCCAAAGTGAGCACAAAACGATCAAAAATTAATCAAATATGATCCCCAAAGCACCACAAAATTATTTTAAAAATGACCCCAAAATTATCCAAAAATGATACCTAAAAATTATCCCAAAATGATGCCTAATTTACCCCAAATTGACCCGAAAATGATGGCAAAATAGCCCTAAAATGGTTCCAAAATGATCTCAAGTTAACCCCAACATGATCCTCAAAAGTTCCAAAAATGATCCCAAAATGACCCCAAATTATCCAAAATTACTTCAAATTGAACCCAAGTGACCACAAAACGATGAAAAATTATCCAATTAGGATCCCCAAAAGATCTCAAAATGACCCCAAAATTATTCGATGATATCAAAATGGCATAAAAACTATCCCAAAAAGACCCAAAAATGATTCCTAAATGACCCCGAATTGACCCAAAAAATTATCCAAAAATGACCCCAAAATGATTCCAAAATGATCCCAAAATGACTCAAAACTGACCCCAAAATGATCCTCAAAAGTTCAAAAATTATCCCAAAATGACCCTAAAATTATCCAAAATTATCCCAAAAATGACCAAGATTTTTTCAAAAATTACCCCAAATTGAAACCAAAGTCACCACAAAACGATGAAAAAGGATCCAATTATGATCCCCAAATTACCCCAAAATTACCCAAAAATTATACAAAAATTACAAAAAAATGATACCAAAAAGACCCAAAAATGATTCCTAAATGACCCGAAATTTATCCAAAGATTACCCCAAAATGATTCCAAAATTATCCCAAATGAACCCCAAAAATACTGAAAAATTATCCTAAAACGACCATAAAATGATCCAAAATTGACCCCAAAATTGTCCTCAAAAGATGCAAAAATGATCCCAAAAATGACCACAGTTGTTTCCAAAATTACTCAAAATTGTAACCAAAATCAAATTGTCTTGGACTTTTGTCGCCGATGAGTTTGTCATTTGAGACCTTAGAAAAAAAAAGTACCTATTAGTTGTACAGTGTAATATCTATGTATGTATATGGAATTTTTTGTGAACATGTGTATTCGGGTCAAAGGTCTTGCCCGTGTCAAAACTCAGCTATTTGAACAAATTTCAAACTAAAATTAAATTTAGGCAGACGCGTCAGAAAATATGTATGTATGTGTGGTCTAACCACAAAACAAGTTGGCGAGTAAGAGATGGCAAGAGGGGTTGAACTGAGATAACTCAAATGTCTTCAGAGGCATCTCTCCGTACTAAGTGTGAAGTATTTGAGCATACGAAGGCTGGCCTATATTGTCTGTGGGTCCTCGATACAAATTGACTCAGAGCCGAAACAGACCGAAATCTGCTGCAAAAAATAAACAAAACTTCACGATCATAAGGAAAATAATCGAAAAATAATCGATAAATGTTTTTGTTTCAACAGTGCTCTAAAAATATTCTGTGAGCAAGTCAGTTGAGAACCAGTAAAAAAAAAAAACAAGAGGAAAATCGACAATTCATGTCATAGTTTATTGTTCCAAAAAGTAGCTAAAGTCACCCTCGTAACTTCGTTATTTGCTTGATTGGCCACTTTTGTATTTGACAGCCCACTGTTTTCTTTGTTTTTGTATGTCCGCCTACATAGTTTGGTCTGGTGGGCAAAAGAAGCATGACATAGCTACTTTCATTACTTAATTAGGTTTTTGTGGACGTGGTGAAAACTAAATTAACATCGTTATCTTTAGAGCTGCCTAAAAGTATGTTAATTAGAATTTCAGTATGAAAGGAATAAACAGAGGTAGACAGTGAGGATGATATGTCTAATCGATTGCAGTTGCGATAACGATTACTTGAATATTAATTTTTATTCACCAACTCACCACAATTTTACTGTATTAAATAAATTTACCGTATGGTGAATAGTTACTGTGTTATTTTTTGTATTTTTTTTATTTACTGTATTAAATAAATTTACCGCATGGTTAAAAATTTGGAAAGTAACTGGGTCACGCTAACCAAAAAAGTGGATAAAAAAGTGGGTCATTTTGTTTAGCGACTTTCCATTTCTACCCATGCTGAAGTTGCTAATTCGTGTCAAAAATGATCGAATACATACTTTTACCCACAATCATTAATGGTATTGCACAGTACTAATTTTTGATTTTTTTCACCATGCTTAGCCCTAGTTGGCAGCATATATGTATTTATGGCATGGTGAATACAATATGATTCATTAGAAAAATTGTTATAGTACTGCCGATTAACTTTATTTAATATTTAAACCAACGTAGAACTCGATTCGAAATTAAAACAAATGCGCAACCATAAAGGCGTTGCCACCTATTTCCGTTTGTTTTAGTTAATACAACCACCTTTCCTCAATATTTAGCTTTCCCCCACAACTTTCGCTCTCTGCTAAATACTTTTTCTACTGCAGTGGCATTTCTCAGGAACTAAGATTGATATCTAAATGACTTTTGCTTAGCTTCATTAGGGTGGGGTTTCCGTTCAACTTAAATCGTCTTCACCCCAAGACAAACCAAGATTTTAATATTGTATGCAGGTAAATATTTGTTTGTATTACGCTGAGCCAGAACCAGAGCCTGAGGATGAGTCTAGGAGATGGCCAAGTGAGCATTGAACCATTGTAAAATATATATTTTACAAGGAAAATTAAATTCAAAACCATACCAACGATTGGATGGTACTATTTCGGTTTATGTGGGTTATTCCAAGTCAAATCATCAAATTGTAGGTTTTTTTTTTTGTAAGGAATTAGCTCAAAAACTACTTAACGGATTTCATAAAAAATCTAAGTTAAAAAAATGTTTAATTAATTTTTATTAAAGTAAGCATAATATTTTGATCTGGTAGCTCAAAATATTATTTTTACTTTAATAAAAATTAATTAAAATTTGTTTAACCTGGATTTTTTAAAAATCTGGCAGCTCATACAATTTTTTCCTTTTTTTCTTACAAAATTCAAAATAACATTTTTTTTAGGAACTTTACTAAAGTAAAAACCTAATTTTTCGAGCTACCAGATCTCATAAAAAGCCAAACAAAAAAATTTATTTTTCATTAAATTTCTTTCTTGCAACCGACTGTAAAATGTATATTTTTTTAGCTACAAATTCTACCCCAATTATAACAGAAAAAAATGTTTATTTAAATTTGTCTAAAAAATTATTTTTTGCGTTGCCAGATTTCAAAAAAAAATGCATGTAAAAAATTTTTTTTCTATTAAAGGTCTGTAAATCGACTTGTTATAAAGTACAAATTCACTGCTAAGCGAGAAAAAAAAAAGATTTAAATTTTGTAAAAAAAAATTTTTTTGTGCTGCCAGATTTCATGAAAAAAAAAAAAAAGCAAATTTAATGTTTGATTTTTTTTCAATTTTTTTTTTCGTATAATTTTAAAAGTCCTTTTTTGAACTGTAACCCTAAGTACGTCCTCGTAAGTGCTAGAGTTTTTTTCGAGATATTCAAAAAATTTACTTCAAAAACAGGAAAAAATGCAAAAAACTGAAAATTTGAATTTGATTTGAAAAAAAAAAAATCCAAATTGTTTTCCTTTTTGTTGTTGTTGTTGTAACCGTACTTCGATCTGCCTAGTCGGAAGACCCACTTACATATAAAAAGTTACTTAACAGACCAAACAGGTTTTTCGGATCTTAACGGACCTGAATCCGGCACGTTCCGACGAAGAGCACCTTACCTGTCTGGGGAACGATTTCGTTGACCTCGTAGTCAAAGTGGATTTTAGACTCTCTTATGACCGACCGGCATACCTACCTCGGGCGTATTCTAAACCCCTAACCCACTATGACAAATTTTTCGGACAAGTTAGCTTGCAAAGATTTGTCCATTTGACATAAAATGACGCCCATGTGTAAATATATTTACCATGCTTTTAGTTTATGACCTTTGCCACGCCCACTGTGGGCATTATTTACTTTCCCAACCAAACCAACTGCAAAAAAACCCAACGCAAAGGTAGCGATTGGAAAGGAAACAGTTTAAAGGGGGGTTAAAGAGAGCGACGGGGTACTCATGCGCTACTCCTATCTAGGAGCAATGAGCTCTGCTGAGTCTGAGCCCGCACTCTAAAGCCGTTTCGAATTGCAATGATTTCCGTTGGAAACTTTTGCGGATAGACAATTTAAATGTTTGCTTGCTTACCAATGCTTTTGTTGTTTTGTGAGTTTGCCTTACTTCCGCCTAGCTCAACTTTGTTGTTGTGACCCCTATGTACCAACCTACTACTATACTACTAATGCAATTGAATCCTAATACTAATACTTTGCTGTTCAACTCAAAACTCTTTACTCTCTCGACCACATTTGAAGCCACAATTGGATTAATATTAGTGAGTGAAATTGCATCGTTTGTTGTTCTTGTAATAGTTTTACAGTTAATGCAAAAATGTTATGTTGTTGTAGATGTAGCCGGAATCGTATAGTGGACACAATAGTAATGGCCACCACCCTAAACGGAAGTGTAAATAGCTACTCTTTTTTTTTCGAAATGAGTTGTGGGTTGTCGGAAGAGCTTGGTATGGGCTAGGTCATTACCTCTGCTTAGTTATACCCCATAGGTTATGTGGAAATCGTTGTGAAATAAGTTAGTGGGCCAGTTTTACTACAAAACCCCAATGAAGATTGGAAATTGTATTTTGCATAGCTACATAATTGAATTACAAATTTAGTAAAATAGGAATGTGAGCTTCTAAGTAAGTTACTTCCGTTGGTTGGGTTGGTTTGAGTGGAAGCATACAAATCAATTAGAAAAATTAGTAGGTATCAATTTCAGACCGAAGTTGCTTTAATGAGCTGTACGAGCTTTACGCAGACCTGACCATAGTCCAGCGAATTAAAGCCCAAAGGCTCCGCTGGTTAGGACATGTTATGCGAATGGACAAAGAAGCTCCAGCACAGAAGGTTTTCCAATCGACACCCGAATTCGTCAACAGAAGAAGGAGGAGGCCTCGACTGAGATGGAAACAACAAGTGGAGGATGACTTGAACTCCCTTGGAGTTTCCAATTTGCGCCAGTTATCGCTAAAAGGGAATGACTGGCGTTAGCGGTTAAGAGTCAATAAATGACGCAAGCCAAGATTAGTTTAGTTATTAGGGTAAGGGGTTTAGAATATGCCCGAAGTACGTACGCCTATTGTAAAATGGCGACTAAACTCCAATTCGACCCCAGCTACGGGTCAACAAAGTCACTGCCAAGACAGTCGGGCTAATACCACAAGGTGATATTCACCCGAACGTACCGAAGTCATATCCGTTAAAGTACAGCCAACATAAGTACTACCCTTTCTGGTCCCTCACGTAAATTTTTATAAGTAGATCTTCAGACTAAGCAGGGCGAAGTACTTTAACAACAACAACAACAACAACAGAGGAGGAGTTTCAATGTCTTCTCATACTTTAAAAAAGCTACTGATTCGCAGGCGCAGATATAACCCCATCTCCCCATTTTTAATAAAGACAGAAACAGTTTGAATAACAGTGAAATGATTGAAATGTCACAATGAACAGTTTGGTAGGCGCTTTAGTCGTGGAAGCTGTCCTTGGATTACACTGTACAACAAAATGGAAATTTTGAAAATCCCACCGGGTTTAACGACCGTTTCTGAAGCTTTTGGGTGTGCTAAATCCGAATCTGTAGTCAGATTTTTCGGGTCACCCTTCGTTTTCTTTCCAGAGGGTGGTTTGTAAAGAGATCGATTTTTTAAAGTGGGCCCGGCACCGCCCAAGCGAACCATCCAAATTGAATGTGATTAAAAAAATGTATCACATAGCCATCAATTTAAGAAAAAACTTACACTAGCTCTTTATGTCCAAATTTTTCTTTAATATAAAAACAGTTTGAATGGCAGTGAAATTGCTGTCAAAGCTGACTTGTCACAATAAACAGTTTGGCAGGCAATGTGGTCGAGGTAATTAAACGGCTGTTCCGCCATTGGTAGAGAAAAAATAAATAAGTATCTAAAATTAATAATTAGGAAAAAATGTTTAAAAAAGAAAATAAAAATAATAATAATTGGGCAATTCCATGTCAAATCGTCTTATATTTGAAATCAACCCCCTTCATTTTTTTTTTTCAAAGTTATGGAGTTTCTTCTATTTAAAAGCAAAGTTCTGTAACAGAAAAGAAAGCT
Organism: Campiglossa producta; assembly: GCA_964058755.1. Taxonomy (NCBI): domain Eukaryota; kingdom Metazoa; phylum Arthropoda; class Insecta; order Diptera; family Tephritidae; genus Campiglossa; species Campiglossa producta. Next base: position 118,967,296 of record CAXKVI010000003.1, read on the forward strand.
GAATTTTTTGATTTTCAAAATTTTCAAAAAAAAAATATTTTTATAAATTTTGAAACTTTAAAAAAAAATTCAAAACATTAAAAAATATTATTCAAAAAATGTTTGTATCTTATAACTTTAGGCGAGCTAAACTTGACCGCTTATGATGAAATTTGGCATATATGTAGATAGTTTGATTGATTCTAAGACTATCCATTACGGGGTTGCCACTTGGGGGGGTTGCCACCTATCTTAATTGTTTTTAATTATGCAGAAAGATATGCCAATATGGGTATCAAATGAAAGATATTTTCGGCGGCATGCTAACTAAAATATTTTCAAGTTAGAGTTGCCGCCCAGGGTTGACATTTTACCGTATTGAATTTGTATATTTTGGGGTCACTTTGGAATCATATTTGGATCATTTTTGGATTAATTAGGGATCATTTTGGTACAATTTTGGGGTCGTTTTCGGATAATTTTGGGACTGTTTTTGGATTATTTTAGGATCATTTTAGGGTTATTTTAGGGTCATTCTGGGATCATTTTTGAGGCATTTTGGGTTCAATTTTGGAATCATTTTGGTAACATTTAAGGGTATTTTTGGGGTCATTTTGGAATCTTTTTGGGGGCCAATTTCGGATCATTTTAGGGTCATTTTGGGGTAATTTTGGAATCATTTTGGGTTGATGTGGGTTCAATTTCGGATAATTTTTGGAAAACTTAAGGGTCTTTTTGGGATCATTTTAGGATTATATATTTTGCATTATTTTAGGGTAATTTTGGGATAATTTTGATATCATTTTGGGTAAGTAAAGTTAGCCCTAAATTGAAAGTGCCGAGCAAGCTAAGTCAACCAGGTACTGTATATCTTTAAGTACCCTCTTTGAAAGTGACACATTTTTTTGAATAAATTGAGCATGCTCCAAATACAATGTTTTCCAGTAAAGTAAATACAGCATAGCACTAAGAAAACAAAACAAAAATATATAAATAGATTTTAATTGTTTCACTTAAGTATGCCATAGCTATATTGTTTTCGTTGCACCAAAATTTGGTGAAATGTATTTTGGAAATATACATACAATATATGTATACATAAGTGTGTTGTATTTATTTTGTTTTTTTTTTTTTGGGGTAAATATATATATTTTTTACAACAAACAAACAAAATTTGTTTAAAATTTACAACAAAAATCAACAAAAAAAATGAAACTGTAAAATTACTCCCCGACGGGGAATTGAACCCCGGTCTCCCGCGTGACAGGCGGGGATACTAACCACTATACTATCGAGGATTGTTATCTATGAGCAAAACCAAACATCAAATAAATTTACAAAAAAATCAATCAGTGAATACTAATCGATGATGAGTCAGACATGAACTAAAATAAATCAAAGCATTTAGGAAATGAGAGAAAGTTAGAGCAAAGAGATGATGCAATGCGGCGTGTAGTGTGAAACAGTAAACTACGAGGTCGCTATGATTGAGCAGTGAAACTGCAATAATTTTAAAACAACTTATTTAATATATAAAATGGATTATAGTTGCCACTTTGACAATTGGGTCATTCCATGTTAAATCGGCAAATGGTTGGAATCGATTGTTTCCGATTGTTTTCTTATTTGTATTTTTAAGTTGACTATAGGAGCGGTTGGTTTTCAAGTTCAACCCCCTCCCCCTTCGGGATCATCCACGGAGAGGGTTTTTCAGTTTCAAAGCGGGATCCAAAAAGTCATATTTTTTACAGTAACTAATTTTTCCATACGCATTCATCCTTGGAACCTGACAAGTACAATTCGCTTCAGGTTCAAACCCTTAGTTAAAATTACACAAAAAATATAGCAGAAACTTAGCAAAAAAATACAGTAAAAAATACGAGAAAAAAAATACAGTTAAACCATTGTAAAAATTATTCAAAAAACATAGTAATTCACGCGAAAAAAATAGTACATTAAAAATATAGCAAAAATAACACAAACTTTTGGTAAAAAAATACGCCAATAATATAGTAAAAATACATCAAAAATATAGCAAATTTACACATAAATTTTGGTAAAGACTACGCAAAAAATATGTAAAAACTACCCAAAATATATATGTATAAAAAAATTAAAAACTACACAAAAAATATAGTAAAAATTACGAAAAATATATAGTAAAAATTATACAAAAAATATAGTAAAAATTACGCAAAAAAATAAAGTAAAAATTATACAAAAAATATAGTAAAATTTACACAAAAAATACAGTAAAATTGACGCAAAAAATATAGTAAAAAATTACCTAAAAAATATAGTAAAAATTACACAAAAAAATATGTAAAAACTACACAAAATATATATGTATAAAAAAATTAAAAAATACACAAAAAATATAGTAAAAACTACCTAAAAAATATAGTAAAAATTACGGAAAAATATATAGTAAAACATATACAAAAAATATAGTAAAAATTACCCAAAAATATAGTAAAAATTATATAAAAAATATAGTAAAAATTATACAAAAATATAGTAAAATTTACCCAAAAATATAGTAAAAATTATATAAAAAATATATTAAAAATTATACAAAAAATATAGTAAAAATTACGCAAAAAAATATAGTAAAAATTATACAAAAAATATAGTAAAATTTACACCAAAAATACAGTAAAATTGACGCAAAAAATATAGTAAAAAATTACCTAAAAAATATAGTAAAAATTACACAAAAAAGAAAGTAAAAAATACCCAAAAAATGCAATAAAACTGACGCAAAAAATATAGTATAAATTATACAAAAAAGACAGTAAAATTTACGAAAAAAATATAGTAAAAATTACACAAAAAAAAAAAAACAAAAAAAAAATTTCACAAAAAAATAAAGTAAAAGTGACGCAAAAAATATGCTATAAATATAAAAAAAATGTATTAAAATTTACACAAAAGTACAGTCAAATTTACGACAAAAATATAACAAAAAATATAGTTAAAATTGCACAAAAAAGACAGTAAAAAATATCCAAAAAATATAATAAAAACTACACAAAAAATACACTGAAAGTTACGCATAAAATATAGTAAAATTTACAATAAAATACAGCAAAATTTACACAAAAAATATAGTAAAAAAATACCCAAAAAATATAGTAAGAATTACTAAATAAATATAGTAAAAATTACACAAAAAATACAGTAAAAATTATACAAAAAATACCGTAAAATTTACACAACAAAATATAGTACAAATTACGCAAAAAAGACAGTAAAATTTACAAAAAAAATACAGTAAAATTTACAACAAAAAAATTAAGTAAAAATTACACAAAAAAATAAAGTAAAAATTACACAAAAAAATTAAGTAAAAATTGCAACAAAAAAATTACATAAAAATTACACAAAAAATATAGTATTTTTATGAAAAACAAGCATAAAAGGTCAGCTTTGAGAAACTGTGAATGAAAAACATCCTCGAAATAAAAAAAAAATAGATTAGAACCCACTTTCCCAAAATCCCAGATCCGCCACTGATACCTACATATATATGTATTTAATATACTCCAGAATGAATTCACGTACTTAGTATTGACATAACCAGCACGAGTAACTATTAAGTGCGTAAGCATACACAAAGGCGCTAATGTGAACAACCAATAGTAAACGGAAAGCAGAAGAATGCAATAAAACCGTGTCAGGCAGAGTAATTCTATATATGTACCTTTCATTAATCGAGTTGGAAAGTCTAGCAATTGAGAACGTAAATAAATTTTGTAACTGTTCTTGTATTTGAATAATAAAAGTACGAGTGATACGACATAGATCACGCTCTGATTGATTAAATCGATTAGCTAGTTAAGATGATGACCTAAATTTGAATTGTTCAAATTTTAGTTTAGAAAATGTTGAGAGAAAAAAATAAATAAAAAATGCAGTCATGATGGCATTGGAACTTGAACTTATTGGAAAAATATTTGTATGTATAAGTTTTCACATCATCAGAGTATGTGTGCTTATGCTTTTCTTGTAAATATTTGACAGTTAACACGATTGTAACGATGTAAAATCTTTCTAATGAATTGTTAAGAAATTGCCAATTAACAACAACCATCCAAACGTGAGCGGCAGAAAATTAGATTAAGAACACAGTTAGTTGCAGTTGATGTGCAAAATTTCTTAAATGTGGCAAATTACACACTTGCAACGCCCTAGCAAACAATTACACCAGGCATGTCCATGTGTATGTTGAGAATGCTGGACACCCCTGCATTACACCGCGCGAAAATCATTTTGTGAACCTTTTTAGCGCTCCGAAATTTTAAGGAAATTTCTTTTATGCCTGTATGACACTTCGTATTTTAACAGTTTTTTTCTTGTATTTTTCTTTTTTTTTGTAAATACACTCCTGCATTACACCGTGCGAAAATCATTTTGTGAACCTTTTTAGCGCTCCGAAGTTTTAAGGAAATTTCTTTTATGCCTGTATGACACTTCGTATTTTTCCAGTTTTTTTCCTGTATTTTTCTTTTTTTTTGTAAATACACTCCTGCATTACACCGTGCGAAAATTATTTTGTGAACCGTTTTAGCCCATCGAAATTCTAAGGAAATTTCTTTTATGCCTGTAGGACACTCCGTATTTTACCAGTTTTTTTCCTGTATTTTTCTTTTTTTTGTAAATACACTCCTGCATTACACCGTGCGAAAACTATTTTGTGAACCGTTTTAGCCCACCGAAATTCTAAGGAAATTTCATTTATGCCTGTATGAGACTTCGTATTTTCCCAGTTTTTCTCCTGTATTTTTCTTCTTTTGTTTGTAAATACCCCCTGCATTACACCGTGCGAAAATCATTTTGTGAGCCTTTTTAGCGGCCCGAAATTCTAAGGAAACTTCTTTCATGCCTGTATGACACTTCGTATTTTCTCAGCTTTTTTCCTGTATTTTTCTTTTTTTTTGTAAATACACCCCTACATTACACCGTGCGAAAATCATTTTTTGAACCTTTTAAGCGTTCCGAAATTCTAAGGAAACTTCCTTTATGCCTGTATAGCACTTCTTATTTTCCTAGTTTTTTCCTGTATTTTTCTTTTTTTTCGTAAATACACCCCTACATTACACCGTGCGAAAATCATTTTGTGAACCGTTTTAGCCCACCGAAACTCTAAGGAAACTTCTTTTAAGCCTGTATGAGACTTCGTATTTTCCCAGTTTTTTCCTGTATTTTTCTTTTTTTTTGTAAATACACCCCTACATTACACCGTGCGAAAATCATTTTGTGAACCGTTTTAGCCCACCGAAACTCTAAGGAAACTTCTTTTAAGCCTGTATGAGACTTCGTATTTTCCCAGTTTTTTCCTGTATTTTTCTTTTTTTTTGTAAATACACCCCAGCATTACACCGTGCGAAAATCATTTTGTGAACCTTTTTAGCCCACCGAAATTCTAAGGAAACTTCATTTATGCCTGTTAGACACTTCGTATTTTCTCAGTTCTTTTCCTGTATTTTTCTTTTTTTGTAAATACACCCCTGCATTACACCGTGCGAAAATCATTTTGTGAAACTTTTTAGCCCACCGAAATTCTAAGGAAACTTCCTTTAAGCCTGTATGAGATTTCGTATATTCCCAGTTTTTTTCCTGTATTTTTCTTTTTTTTTTGTAAATACACCTCTGCATTACACCGCGCGAAAATCATTTTGTGAACCTTTTAAGCGTTCCAAAATTCTAAGGAAACTTTTTTTTATGCCTGTATGGCACTTCGTATTTTCCCAGTTTTTTTCCTGTATTTTTCTTTTTTTTTGTAAATACACCTCTGCATTACACCGCGCGAAAATCATTTTGCGAACCTTTTTAGCGTTCCAAAAATCTAAGGAAACTTCTTTTAAGCCTGTATGAGACTTCGTATTTTAACAGTTTTTTCCTGTATTTTTCTTTTTTTTGTAAATACACCCCTGCATTACACCGTGCGAAAATCATTTTGTGAATCTCTTTAGCGTTCCGAAATTCTAAGGAAATTTCTTTTATGCCTGTATGACACTTCGTATTTTCCCAGTTTTTTCCTGTATTTTTCTCTTTTTTTTGTAAATACAGGAAAAATACAAAGAAAAAAGGAAGTATCATATGGGTAATAAATCCCCTCTTGGATATGCCGAAAAATGTAGTATTGAATTGTAACACTGGAAAACTATTTGAGAAATAGGTAGGTATGAATTTCACTCAGTAGTGGTGCAATGAAACCAAATCTCTATACAAAGGGCATGAAAAACAACAGAGAAAAAAATGAAAAAAATGCGCCTATAAGATACATGTAAGATTTGTCAAGGCTGCATACTTTTAGGCACAGCCGTTTGCGACGATGTTGAAATCCGAGCTGAAAAATTGCAGGAAATGGTTAGAAAGTGACGCTGCAACGAGTCTAGAAGAGCATGCGACTCCTGCGATCCGAAATGTCGGTCTGTTCCGAGAAAGGAGACCCGTAAAAATGGCCGAAAATAAATTCGCCTCATGGCGGAAAGTTCCAATTCAGCGGCGAATTCTTTCATGTTTAGTAATGGCGACTTGAAGCTTACGTCCCACCAACATCATAGCTCAAAATAATCCACAAGAAGTTAATCTAAGGTATTTTTAGAAGGGCTAGATCTTAAAAAGCGGCTCAGAGCTGGTAGGTATACAATCGACCAAATCTTCACGATGCGCCATATCTTTCAGAAGACCCATGACTTGTGTCAACCAGCTTTTTGTGTCAGCCTCATTACTACCTTCTATTTTGGACTAAGAAAACTGATAAGAGTCTCTCTCTCTCTCTCTCTAAGTCTCTCTTATCATACTTGTTCCGATGTAGAGCTCGGAATCATGAAGAGCAGCGTCAAAAGAAGAAGAGATGGCCAGTTCAGTTTTCGAGAAAAAAAGTTCTCCTAAAGAAATATGTATGGTCCTGTCCGTGTTACCAACAAAGATTATTTTTAGAAAGTTTAAACAGATTTCAAAACAGAACATCGAAAGCACAACAACGGGTTCCCAGGCTAGTTAGGACTAAGCGTATGAAGCACGAAGCTTCGGTACATTTTATCTAATTCAAACCCAACTCCGTCAGTCAGTGTCAGTCTCGGGATTCTGCTATGTGGAGAACCCCAACAACTCAGGGATTTTCCATATGGCCGGGTCCCGGTGCTGACTTTCCTAGCGTTGGTGGTATCACAACGGGCCTTTCAAAACTGGCCTAAGTGTGCCTCTGCGGCAGCCACTTGAACCTAACCTAACCCAACTTCGGCAGAAGAGTAAGCAGGAGTCCTCGGCTGAGGTGGGAAAAAACTTACGCGGCAGAGGAAGTGAGCTTACTGAAATATTTTATTGATAGATCCTTTTGGATCGCCTTTTTGATCGGAATCATAAAAAGCGTCGAAAGAAGAAGAGATGACCAGTGGAGTATTCGAGAAAAAAAAGTTGTCCTGAAGATGTATGGCGCTGTACGCGTTACCAACGACAGTTATCTTACAAAGTTTAACAATGAGCTGTACGAGCTTTACTCAGTTTTCAGGATAGAACATCGAAAGGGGAACGGGTTTTCAGGCTAGGTATGATTAAGCGTATGAAGAAAGAAGCTTAGGTCTTATATAAACCCGAATCCGGCAGAAGAGTAAGGGGGAGTTTCGGCTGAGGTGGAAAAAAAAACGTCCAGGCCAGAGGAAGAGAGCTTAATGAAATATTTTATTGAGTTTAGACTTTTTGGATCGCCAGCCGAGATAGAATGGTCTCTCAGCCGGCTATGTGTACATGTTTATAACTAAGAACCTCTCATGAAATGAAAGTAACACCTCACGCACACATCGTAGTAACTGAGTAAATCTTTCGTCTCGAGTACAAACATCGGCGGATCATTTAAAGATTATTTAGGACAAATGAAAGCGCGAAACGCAGATGTTAATAAATAATTAAACTAGATCAAATATGAGCTGATGAAAATTTCTGTGCTAACACACTTGACAATACCCTTCTTCCTCCCGCACAACAAATGAAGCAAGCGATAAAATATGGAAATTTCATTGCAACGCTTTCAGTAGAAATTCAGATTTTCAAACGTTCAGACGAGTTTGACGCGAGCTAGAAGAAGGAACTCGTGTAAAGTGAGAAACCAAAAAGAAAATAAGAAAGTAATCGATCAAAAAGTCTGAGAAACAATCGTTTAAGTGGTGCGCATGCGCAACAGTGCACTTCGAGAATTGCTAGTGTTTAGTACGCGATTTGAAAGAAAGTGGCGCGAATGCCTAAAAGACGTGCGTGAAATTTAAGAGATTAAAATTTGAAAAAAAATTTGAAAAAAAAAATTTAAAAAAAAAAATTTTTAAAAAATATTGTTCAAAAAATCCAAAACCTAAAAAAAAATTAAAAAGTTTTAACCTTAAAAATAAATAACTAAAAAAATTTAACAAAAAAAATAACAATAAATTACATTTTTAAAAATTTTTGGTAAAAAAATCCAAAAATTAAAAAAAAATAAAAATAAAATAATTTTCTGAACAGTTTTGATTAAAAAACTCCGAAAAATTTAAAATAAAATAAAAATAAAAAATCAAATAAATTTTTAAAAATGTTTGATTAAAAAATTAAAAAAATGTGAAACAAAGCAAAAATAAAAATAAATTAATTTTTGATTAAAAAAATACCAAAAATTCAAAAAAAAATAAAAAAAGTTTAAAAAACTTTTTTAAATTCAAAATAATTCAAAAAAGTTTGAAAAAAAAGTAAAAGCAAATATCCAAAATATGAAAAAGCTGCACAGACACTCAAGAATTTTAGCAAGACTGCTTTTAGGATTTATCTGCTTTAGCCTTAAATACAGTCACACACTCGGCTATTCACAAGTGTTATCTGATGATGGCGCGTTGGACGAGGGACCAAAAATCTTCAAAGCGCTGAATATGGATTTAATTTATCCAAGAACGTAGGTATCCGACTTTTTGTGGTGCGGGATTTTTTAATTTTTTTTTTATTTCATAACACTTGAAATTCTTATATTGTTGTTGTTGTAAGAGAAAAAAAACATTTCTATGCACATTTCTTTGTGGATAGTGACTAAACTATGACTGTATATTACTGGAAACCGCGGTCTTTCCGGAGCCGACCCTTCTATGTTCCACAAGAAACAAGAAACCCAGTGTTACAGAAGAATAGTTAACGAGTCTAAACAAGCCGAATATGGTTCCAGGAAAGCAAAAAAAAAAAGATTCCATGGAGCCATTATTCGGACAAAGGACCTATAACCTCTGATAAGCCGCCGAACTTGGGCTGGTCTTTAAACGGCTGAGCCACTGGTCCTGTATAACAAGTCTAAAGAAGACGAAACTGATTAAAAAATTCACCTAGTCCGAGCCCAACGGAGCAGTACCTTAAATCTGAATATTATGGTATGAATAAAATTTGTAGGTATCCAAGATTTTCTGTGTTCCGCAATACGCTGGTCTAACGAAGGGGAACACTTACATAACATGGTAACCCTAGAGGTGTAACTAAGCTATTTAAAGCCGATCATAAGAGATTTGGTAGTCCGCTAGCCTGTTGTTAAGAAGTCACTGGACTATTGGTGGCGGCTGACGACTGAAGTAGTGACATGCAGCTGCCCAAAGCTCGCATAAAATTTATTTCAGTTTATTTTATTCTCTTTTAACTTTATTTTATTTTATTTTATTAAATTTTTTTTTTTTTTATTTTTTTTTTTTTTATTTTTTTTTTTTTTTTTTTCTTTAATTTTTTTTATTTTTTTTTATTTTTTTTTTTTTTTTTTCTTTAATTTTTTTTATTTTTTTTTATTTTTTTTTTTTTTTTTTCTTTAATTTTTTTTATTTATTTATTTTTTTTTATTATTTTATTTTTTTTTTGTTTGATTTCTTTAATTTTTTTTTTTTTTTTTTGTATGATTTCTTTCATTTTTTTTTTGGTTGATTTGTTAAATTTTTTTTATTTACATAATATGTTGGATTATTTCTTTTTATTATTATTATTATTTAATTTTGTTTAATTTAATTCAAATTTTATTTTATTTTATTTTTTTTGTTCTATTTTATTTTGTTTTATTTTCAACTTAATTTTATTTTGTTTTTTTTTTTATTTAATTTTACTATTTTTTATATAGAACTATTTTAGTTTTTGTTTTTCCTTAGTTTTATTTGTTTTGATTTTAATTTTTATTTTTTTTTTTTTTCATTTCAGTTTTTTCAATTTTTTTTTTTTTTCGTTTTATTTTAACTTTATTTTATTTCACTTAATTATATAAATCATGTTATTTTTTTTTTTTTTTTTTTTTTTTTTTTTTTTGTAATCAAACACCCAGTATTTTAGCCATATCGACATCTACTTGAGTCCAACACCAGACCTCCATTAATTTCCACCCCTCCATTACAGTTTCAACACAACTGAAAATTTATTTTCAACCACAAGAACGCCGCACACAAACGCGCCGAGTACAAATCCAATGCTAATAAATATGAAGGAAGAGCTTTCAACGGATGACAAACAACGAGCTCGACGACCAATGGCTGCTGAATACTCCATAATATATGTAACTCCCGCAAGCGATGATACGCTCCAGTTAACCACAAATAATTACGAAAGTAATATTAAAGCGAGCACTACTCATACAACAACAACACCAACACCAGCACCCACATTAACACGCACCAACAACATAAATCCTATGCTGACAGTTGATAATGAACAACAACAACAACATCAACGAACAGCAACAAAACAGTCAACAGATGTAAATGAAACGCCAGAGGATAGATTGTTTCAAGCGAGTCGAGAAGAAGATGCATCAACTGGACGAGCGGCAACGGTGGACTATAAACGTCCGGTATATAATTTCAATCAACTTATAACACCTTTAATGAAAAGTCCACCTGCACCATTAGTGGCGCCATTATCAGCTGGACGTGCCCAAGCAATGTCGAGTGGAGACACGATCCCACCACAAAGAATATCCAATATTGGACATATAATCTATCCGCAGGCGGCGTATAGTCAACGACCACGACAACCACCAAATCGAGCGGAAATTAATAAACTCAATGGCAAAGGTAAGTGGTATTTGCGTGGTTTTTTTTCTTTATTTGTATGTAGTTCGCGGGGGATTTATTGTTGAATGAGTAAAAGAGCTCGGAAAGCAATGAATAAATGAGCTCAAGTTTTATTTATGTACATACTTAGGTGGGAAGATTGTGGATGGACGAGGAGTGGGGCTTTTCTGATGGGAAATGTAATATAGTTTGGCCGAAAGAGGACTTCCTCCGATATGTTTTGTTTTTTTTTGCTTTTTTTTATTTTTTTTTTCTGAAATAATTTTATTTTTTACTTTATTTGATTTTTTTGTCTTTAAAAAATTTACTTGCTTTTTTCTTTTTAATTTTTTTTCTTTTTAATTTTTTTTTTCTTCTTAATTTTTTTTTTCTTTTTAATTTTTTTTTCTTTTTAATTTATTTTCTTTTTATTTTTTTTTCTTTCTATTTATTTGCTTTTTATTTTTTTTTTTTAATTTTTAATTTTTTTTTTTTAATAATTTTAATTTTTCTTTATATTGCTTTATTTTAATTTATTTCCTTTTCTTTTATTTTGCTTTATTTTAATTTATTTCCTTTTCTTTTATTTTTCTTTTTAAAATAATTTTTTTTCTTTTTTTCTTTTCAATTTATTTTATTTTCTTTATTTTGTTCTTTATTTAATTTTTTATATTCTTTTATTTTATTTGATTTGATTTTTTTGTCCTTTTTCAACTAATTTTTTTATTTATTTTTCTTTTTAATTTATTGGTTTTTCTTTTTATTGTTTTTTTTTCTTTATTTTGTTTTTCTTTTTTTGCTTATTTTTTGGATTTTTTTTTCTTTTATTTCATTTTATTTTATTTTTATTTCTTACTTTATTTGATTTTTTTGTCTTTAAAAAATTTCCTTTTTTTCTTTTTAATTTATTTTCTTTTTAATTTTTTTTCTTTCAAATTTAATTTTTTTTTTAATTTTCTTTTAATTTTTTTAATCTTTTTTTTCTTTTTAATAATTTTATTTTTTCTTTATTTTGCTTTATTTTAATTTATTTCCTTTTCTTTTATTTTTCTTTTTAAATTAATTTTTTTTTCTTTTTTTCTTTTCAATTTATTTTATTTTCTTTATTTTGTTCTTTATTTAATTTTTTATAGTCCTTTATTTTATTTGATTTGATTTTTTGTCCTTTTTCAACTAATTTTTTTATTTATTTTTCTTTTTAATTTATTGGTTTTTCTTCTTATTGTTTTTTTTTCTTTATTTTGTTTTTCTTTTTTTGCTTATTTTTTGGATTTTTTTTTTCTTTTATTTCATTTTATTTTATTTATATTTTAAATTTTTTATTTTCTTTTTAATTTTTTTTCTTTCAAATTTAATTTTTTTTTTAATTTTTCTTTTAATTTTTCTTTTAATTTTTTTAATCTTTTTTTTCTTTTTAATAATTTTATTTTTTCTTTATTTTGCTTTATTTTAATTTTTTTCATTTTTTTAAATTTTTCTCTTTAAATTAATTTTTTTCTTTTTATTTTCTTTATTTTGCTCTTTATTCAATTTTTTATATTCTTTTATTTTACTTTATTTGATTTTTTTGTCCTTTTTAATTTATTTTTCTTTTTAATTTATTTTTTTTTTCTTTATATTGTTTTTTTCTTTATTTTTTTTTTTTTGCTTATTTTTTTGAATTTTTTCCTTCATTTCATTTTTACTTTATTTGATTGTTTTTGTCTTTAAAAATTTACTTTATTTCTTTTTAATTTTTTTTTTTTTTTCTTTTTAATTTTTTTTTTTTTCTTTTTAATTTTTTTTTTTCTTTTAACTTTTTTTTCTTTGTTTTTATTTTAATAAAAAATTTTTTTCTTTTTATAATTTTAATTTTTCTTCATTTTGCTTTATTTTAATTTATTTCCTTTTATTTTTCTTTTTAAATTTATTTTTTTTTTGTCTTTAAAAAATTTACGTTTTTTTTTTCTTTTTAATTTATTTTCTTTCTAATTTTTTTCTTTTTCTTTTAAATTTTTTTTTTTCATTTTTTTTCTTTTAATTTTTTTTCAATTTTTTTTTCTTTTTAATAATTTTATTTTTTCTTTATTTTACTATATTTTAATTTATTTCTTTTTCTTTTATTTTTTCTTTTCAATTTTTTTTATTTTTCATTTTGTTCTTTATTTAATTTTTTATATTTTTCTTTATTTTATTTGATTTGATTTTTTTTTTTGTCCTTTTTTAGTTTATTTTTTTTTTTTTTTAATTTATTTTTCTTTTTATTTTATTTGTTTTTCTATTTAAAAATTTTGATTTTTCTTTATTTTGTTTTATTTTAATTTATTTCCTTTTCTTTCATTTTTCTTTTTAAATTAGTTTTTTTCTTTTAAATTTTTTTTATTTTCTTTTTTTTGTTCTTTATTTATTTTATTTTTTTTATGTTATTTTGTTTTTTGTTTTATTTTAATTTTTTATTTTTTTTTTTTTTGTTTGTTTTATTTTGTTTTATTTTTTTTTTTCATTTTGCTTTTTATTTTGTTTTCATTTGGTTTTTAAATTTTTTATTTTTTTATTTTCCTTTTTCAATTTTTATTTGGTTTTTAATTTTTTTTTTAATTTTTATTTGGCTTTAACTCTTTTTTTGTTTTTAATTTTTTTTTTTTTTTTGTATTTTTTTCTTTAGTTTAATTTAATAAAATTATTTTTATTTTTTTACTTTTTTTATTTTATTTTTTTAATTTCTTATTTTCTTTTATTTTATTTTTTATTTGAATTTCATTTTTATTATTACTATTTAGTTTTTAGTTTTTTGTTTTTTTTTGTTTTTTTTATGGTTTTTTAATTTTTTTTGTTTGATTTTTTTATTTTTTTTGTTTTTGTTTGATTTTTTTTTTTGATTATTTTTTTTTTTTACTTTTAATTTTGATTTATTTTCTTCAACTTTATTTTATTTTTATTCTATTTTACTTTTTACTCCAGCTCAGTTCAGCGACCGCTTCACGCCTGGCGAAGCCGTCGCTTCTGCACAGTTTACTAAAAATCATCATCATCATCACGGCAACTCGGCCGGTAATCTAGGAAACAACAAAGTAGCAGCGGCTTCTCAAATCGTCCAACAAACTTATAAACCCGGCCCATCTGATCTCTATGCTTTTCCGCCAAATATAAACGCTCAATATAACTCACCCTATCAAGATCCCAATGCGAGCTTACACTCGGGCAACGTGAATAGCTATGTGGCGGCACCATCGGGCCCCATACAAGCGAACTCTAACTATCCATTAGTGGCAGCTGCTAGTGACAATGACCCAGGTTACAAATATCCGGGGCCTACAAATCCGGATACGAGTGCTAGTGATGCAAAGAAACCCACCACAACCTCAAATGCTGATCAGGTTGATGCGATGAATGGTGATATGAGTGATGCTGATTTGGATAGCGGTTCTGATGACACAATTGGTGTACTGCCAGCCAGCGCTATGAGTGATGGCGGTAAAGATATAGATAGTGGTAAAGATATGGATGCTGGTGGAGGCGGTGCCGATGATGTTGGAGCTGGCATGGCAGATGGTAAGCGGCTTGCTTGTTTAAGGTTGGGACTTGATTCTTGATCCAATAATTTTCTTTTCTCTTCAGATCACGATCACGCTCATCCACCACCTGTAGATGATACCGAATATCCTACACCACCACCCGGCTGGATAGAAGAACATCCCGAAACGGTACACGATCATCATCATCATCATCATCCACACATACATGGCGACTACCCCGAACTGCATAGCGATCATCATTTCGACTATCCTCATCATAGTTACCCCACATATCCACAATATGTTCATCCGTATCCTGAAATCATTAGGCCATATGATCATCACATTCCTCCACCTAAACTTCCACCAGTAACGAGTGAAATGCCGCCACCAGAACCACCACCGGAACCGCGTGTTAAAAAGTACAGTTACTTTTATATTGGACGCAAACTGTGGTATATACCACTTTATTTTACCGTGTGGTTCAGTTTCTATGTGCTTTGGTTGATATTGAAATCGATAGCGCGACATAAGGTATGTAGGAAAATGGAAGCGAAAAAAAGTTTCAAATTTCGAAAAAAAATGTAACTTCGAAAAAATTATCAATCCTGGAAAAATTCAAACTTCGAAAAAAAATTTAATTTTCGAAAAATTAAATCAAACTTCAAAACTTAAAAGAAAATAAAAAAAAAACTGAAATTTTTTTAAAGAAGTTTGCATATTCAAAATAAGATAAAATGTATGTATGAAAATGGAATAGAAACAAATTTTCGAAGAAAACAACTTTTAGCTTCGATAAAATTTTAAACTTCGAAAAAAATTTAGTTTCGAAAAAGTTATCAAACTTAAAAAAACAAGATTTAAACTTAAAAAATGTTGTTTAAAAAACTTTGAAAGTATGTATTTCAAAAATATTGAATTTCAGACAAAAAACATAAAATTATCGCAAAATTCGAAAACATAAGTTTTAAAGTTAAAAAATATTCAATATTAAAAATTCAATATTAAAATAAGGAATCTCGAATACTAGGGTAAGCTGAGGTCATAAATTCAGAAAACTAATATTAAAATTTCTAAAAAAATAGTTAAAAAAAATTGGAATCTCGAAAAAAATTACAAAATATGACAAATATTGGGTTTACACAAATACCTAAAAATAAAATTGAAATTATATTACAAAATAATTTGAAAAAATTACAACTTCGAAAAGAAATGGAACTTCGAAAAGAAATGGATTTTCGAATAAATTTTGGTAAAAATATAAAATGTGTCAAAGTGAACAAAAATGTGTTTGAAAGAGGCTTAAAAAAAAATTAATAGCTTTCGAAAACATTTGGAATTTTCAAAAAATAAAAAATTATTTTAGATAAAAAATTTTTTCGAAATTTTAATTTTTCACATTTCGAATAAACTTAAAAATTTAATAAAAAAAAGTAGAATTCTGAAACCTAATTTAAAAATAACTTCATCTTCGAAAAATATTCGAGTTTCGAAAAAATACAAACAAAAAAAACTTAAAATTAAATTTCAAAATAAAATGTCCTGAAATATTACAACGTCCAATAAGATGTCGAATAAATTATTGGAATTTCGAAAAAATTTCAAAATTTAGTACATAAAACGTTTTTTGAAAAAAAAATACCTTAAAAAAGATTGGATTGTGAAAAAAAAGTTATTTTTAACAAGCAAAGAATAATTAAAAGTGCTATTTTCAATAACAAGAATTTATAAGAAAATTTTAAAGTTTCGAAATAACTACATCTTCGACAAATATGTACATAATATTCGAATTTCCTGAAGAATTACAAAATATGACAAATTGTATAAAAATCTGGAGTTCAAAAATGCCTTAAAATTAAAAGCAAAATTAAACTTCGAAAAAATTTTAATTTCGAAAAAATTTTAATTTCGAAAAAATTACAAATGCGCTTAAAGCAGTATTAAAACCTGGTTTAAACAAATAATAATTTAAAAAAATGTAATTGAAAAACATATTTGATACCTATAAATTTTAAAAATTAACTGAACCTTTTCTTCTATTTCTAAACAACTTTTTAACCCTTTTTTTGTTTTCAGGTCAATCTACCGAATCATTATGTCAACAAACGCAGCTTGTCTGACTTAGGGCTATCAACAAAGGTGAATGCTAATGAATACATTAATGAATTGACTGTATCCGTATTGGAGAAAATAGAAAATTTTGAACGGAGGTATCTGACATGACATGTAATCTACTTTTGCTAATAATAAAAACAAAAAAATTATGAATTTAAAAAAGCTTAAATAAAAAATTTATTCGAAGTCTTACAAAACTATATTCTAAAAGAGGCGTTTTCATATTGTAAGTGGCAATATAAATAAATAAAAAATAATAAAATCTATAACCAAACAAACAACATGATCGACTCCCAACAGTAATCGTTTGCTATGGAATGGAGGACATATTATTTACATACATACATATGTATATTTTCGTAATTTTTTATTTCTAAGATTTGTTATTAATTTATTATTAAATTTATATTTCCGCAATTATTTCATAAACAACCATTTCATCATCATCATCATCATCATCATCTTCGCCAACTTCTATGATATTTTGTTGTGCTTGTACATTCTTCGTGTCATTCTCAATCTCATATTCCATTGCGGGTGCGACATAGTCTGATTGCTGCGTATCATCATCGATTACTTCCGTGTGTGTGATGTCAATTTCATCTTCACATTTAACGCGCTGCTCTGCCGATATTAATATTTCACGCATACGTAATGGTAAACCGCCAACGTAACGCTGAACTTTACGTGAATTTCCAACAACATTTGTGTGTTTACGCAGCTCATCTAGCTTGGGTACTGTAACAACTTCCGCTTTTTTACCCATTGCCTCTTCTTCGGCTAACTCTGCTGCGTGAATTTTTTTTTTATGCGAACGACAATTCGAGCCATTTGAAAAAGTTTTGTCACAAAAGTTACATTTATATGGACGCATGCCGGTATGTAGAATTAAGTGATTCTTTAATGCTTTGGTACGCTTAAATGCCGCTGAGCAATGGTCACATTTGTAACGTTTATCATCCGAATGTACAAGCATATGCATTTTTAATGTACGACTTGTATTCAATTTTAGACCACATTCGGTGCAAATAAAATTGGCGTCAGTATGCGTTTCCGTGTGTAGCTAAAAAGAAAGGAATTAAACGTTAATAAAAAAGTATTAATCTATGAAGAGAATAACAAATGTTTGCTGTGTTGGATGAAAGAGATAATACATATTTTCTACAACTTCGAAAAAGATTGGAATTTTTTAATAAATTGCGAAATATGACAAATTACATGTTGTTGTTGTTGTTGTTAACAACAAAACACTCCCCGAAGGTTTTGGGGAGTGATGCCGAAGTTGACAGTCCTTGGCCGGATATGACCCCGGTACGCTGCGGTGCTCCCTTGCGGTACTGCCCGACTGTTGTGGTAGCGATTTGGTATGACCAGTGGAACCTTCTAGGTCATGGCATCCCTCCATCCATGAGGAAGGAGAAGATGGGTAATGAGAGGTGAGAGGCATCATATCCGTAGATCAACCATCGAGTTAGCACGTCAATTACCTATGTGCATATTAGTCGCCTCTTACGACCGGTATGCCTACCTCGGGCATATTCTAAACCCCTAACCCGCAGGGTAAATTACATAGAAATCTGAAGTTCAAAATAAACTTAAACTTATAACAAAATTAAAATTCGAAAATTTTTGAAAAACTATAACTTCGAAAAAAATTCGGAATTTCGAAAAAATTCGGAATTTCGAAAAAAAATTCAGAATTTTGAAAAAAAAAATCGGAATTTCGAAAAAATTGCCAAATATAGCAAAGTGCACAGAAATCTGTTTGCAAAAAAAGAAATTTGAATTAAAAAAACATCCAACCTACAAAAAATATGTAAAATAAAAAAAATTCATGTAGAAAAACACCTTAAATTGATAAATTTTTTGTTCGAATTTCGAAATACATAACTGGAATTTAAAGAAAAACTTGTTGAATTTTTTTGAATTGTTTTATCAATTTTTTGTTCGTGAAAACTCTACAACTGCGATAAAAATTGGAATTTTTGAATAAATTACAAAATATGATAAATTACACAAAAATTTGAAGTTCGAAAAACTTAATACAAAATTAAAATTCGAAAATATTTGAAAACTACAACTTCGAAAAAGTTTGGAATTTCGAAAAATTTACAAAATATGACAAAGTACACAGAAATCCATCACTCACCCTTAATCGCGCTTTATTCTTGAATGCCTTATGACACACCTCACATTCGTATGGCGTTTCATTGGTATGCACCAATTTATGTTCAACTAATGCTGGCTTTGTTTTCAACGCTTGACCGCATATATCACATACAAACGGTTTCAGATTTTCATGTACACCACGTATATGTTGACGCATAACAGCATCTTTTGTAAACTTACGTTCACAAAACGGACATGGTATATCAAGTTTTTCCTCGAGTGATAAATGTTTGCGTGAATGTACTGCTAATTGACGTTCTGTTGGTAGTATTTTATCGCATGTTATGCATTTAAAATCGGGTATATCAGGCTCCCTGCCATGCTTTTCTATTGTATGTTTGCGATATGATGTTGGACTTTTATATTTTTTATAACAAAGGGGGCATTCATATTTGTATGCTTCAGTATCGCACTCATCCGATTCAGTTGCACCTTCTTTATTATTATTCGACTTATTCTTTTTTGTTTCATTATCGTATGTGTCATATTTAAAAGGACGTCCACGTTTCTTACGCACACGACTACTTGAATCAATTTTATGTACTTGTGCTGAATTTTGAACAAACTCCACTTCCAACTGATTTGTTGTGGTAGTTTGTGGTGTGGCTGTAACAGCGGTTTCATCTTCGTTTTCTAAAACTTCCTCCGTTAGAATAAGCTCCTCGTCTTCTTCGTAGATTTCATCCGCTCTGCTCTCAATGATGTTGTTTTCTGTATTTGTTGTCACTTGTGTTGTCGCATCCTCTGCAGCACCAGTTTCTTCGTTATTCTCCACTTCATTATCATCTCCCATTAGTTGTTTCAATAATTCTGCATCATCTAATTGCTCCTCATTGGCGTTTTCAAGAATACTAATATGTTCATCGTCTTGCTCTTCTCCCTTTTCAACTAACTGGTTTAAACTAAGTATTTGTGCCTGAAAAGCTTTGTTTTCAGTAACTTCACCTGTATTGGGTTTCTCATCCGCGACAGCTTCATTATCGTCGTCCTTGCGCCTAACAAATTCAATTTCATATTCTCCTCCTGCTTTAGATTCGCCATCAGCTTCTAATTCCAATATTTCTGTTTCCTTATTTTCCGCTTCATCTTCACCTTCAATTTCCCACATAGCATGCTCCTCCTCTTCCTCATTAGTTTCTGCTTCTTTAGTTTTCCGCTCATGCTTTATTACAGGCTCAAATTCTATATCCAGCAAGCCGTATTGTGACTTGATTTCGTTGAAATCCAAGTGTTCTGAGTTGCGTACATTTTGCAAGGCACAAAACATGGCTTGCACCTTATTAACACGTTCCGTAAATTGCGTGAGTGATGTAATTAGCGTATGGCAATCAATGCAAACATATTTGGATAAATCATCATTCGGTCGTATCTGCAAAAATTAAAAACAATAGTAAATGCAAACAAAATGATCAGCAAAAAAGCTTACATTCACCCAAAAGAATTTTCCAATTGCAGTTGCCAATGTTGTATCCATTGCTTTTATTGTATCTCCTATCTCCGTAAATATACATTCATTTTCGTCGTCTTCTTTAGCGCATAATCGACACCAACGCTTCCAGACTATATTCTCTTCACTTTGTGGAGCTGTTGGTTCCATTAGCTGCACTGCTGTTGCGGCAGCTGCCTGCAGACAATATTTTGTTGCCTGCATTGCAAGTCTTTGCTTGACGTATTTTCCGTTATTTTACTATATACTTGTTTTCGGTACTTTGTTGCACTCAAATTCATCAATTAATAATTTTTTAATTCACAAATAAAATATTTTTTGCTTTTTAACAAATTCCAAGCCAGCTTCTGTCAAAAATTGAAATAAATACAGGGTTGCATTTATATTTCAGGTGCCAGTGTGCGGTGTTCGATTATGTGCAATTTTGCGCCACCGGTTGTGGTTCCTCCAAACACAGTGCCTATCATTTGATATATCTTTTGATGGTCAAGCTTGATGTAAACGTACAACACATTCATCCATCAAGTTCTTTAAGGCAATGTGCAAAACTTGATCGTGTAAACAGCAATTCGATCGATCTTCCCTGTGTATTTAAGGGTTGAACACAAGTGGTTCGATAAAAATCAGTCGTTTCTTTTTTTTCAGAAGTGTCACTGTGATAGAAAAACTTGTTTTAATTCACGCATGCTTGCATGAATAAAAAAAACATTTGCTTTTCCACGTGAAAGTTTTTGAGGTTCGAGAGGCTATAGTCAGGGCAGTATGGTATGGTATGGTCAACGCTGATGTCACTGCTGAGGCTTAGGGCCGCTTGCATAAACTGTCAAAATTGCAGTATTAATTAATTAACACGTTTTCACAGCAATGGACGTAAATCTTTTCTCCGATTCTGCAAATTTTGAAAAATTTCTATTTTTTCTTTAAAAATAAAAAAAATAAATGAAAAAAAGAAAGCAAAGCCACGGCACACCAAAATCGAAAATGAAAAATGTAAACAAATGCTTATTCTTCCTCTTTTCTAAGCGTACGACGCCTGGCGACCAGCATTGTTATACGCTGAGCAGCATGTAGCTTTCATGCTTTGCCACTTTCGCGCAGCTGCCGATTCGTGTGCAGCTCTTCATGCAAATATACGTGTTCACAACAAAGCGTACAAAAATCGAATGTAGCGTCTAATACGCGTCTATGACGATTCGCTCCGTATGCGGACACGCTAATAGGTGATTAACTTGACAGCTAACCATACAAAATACATCAATTAAACTCCGGTTAGGCGTTATCGACCTTTATGCAAGCGGCCCTTATTATTGTTAGTTATGATGGTCATCCATGACCCTGACATTAATCAGCACTAATGTCATCACTGAGCCAATATATTATCAGCGATGTAAATAATTTTCATTTGATTAAGTACGTTATAGGTTTGTTTACTGACCAAAAAAAAGTTCAGAGCAGGTTAGAGCAGAGCAGTGCAGGGCAGCTGTCAAAATAGAAATAGATTAACTTAGAGAAACTCAGAGCAGAAATGCCATGAAACACTTGAATCTCCATAGTTTCTTTTTATCAAAATTAATGCAAATTCACGTATACAAAAACATTAATTTTCTTGCAAGCTAATTTTTTTGAAGTTTTCAAAAATGTATTTTTTCCTGACTGACAATTGCTTCTCTGCTCTAACTTACTCCATAAAAAAAGCTAGAGCAGAAATTTGTGATCTGGATTACTCTAGTTTTGTTTTGAGCGTACTCATGAAACAAAAGATAGAGCAAGAAAAGTGTTCGTTAAACACAATTTTGTGAAATATCTCAATCTGGCGTAAGCAGCGCAATAAACAAACCTTATCATCGCTGTTTGGTTGTGGTTGTTAACAGCAATAAGGCTACGCGCACACTGCAACCGACATTTGCCGTCCGTTCAGCAAATACGCATCCGCACACATGTTTCAAATAAGCTACCCGTTTTCATCCGATTTTACCTGAATGTAAACAAATTTTGGCCGCCCGATAAAATAGAACTCGCTCGAATTTCTCTGATGATGTCGGAAGAAAAAGGATATGAAACCGGTACGCTACGGTAATCCTTTGCGGTACTGCTGGACTGTCGTGGTAGCGATTTGGTATGAGCAGTGTAATCTTTGCTTTCGGCTTATGCATATCGAGGATAAAACACGTCATTTGATGCCTCTCTCGACCTTTTTGGACAGTATCTGTCTTACACTTACGTTTTACGTCAATTACTGATGCAAACGAATGACAACATTTTTTACCTACTACTATTTTTCCCAGCAGAAAAAATTGATACAATTTTTTAGCGCTTTCCTGCGACCTGGAAAAATGAAATGCCATTTTTTCTATAAATTTCCGTTCTCTTTCGAGTTTTTTTTTCGTAACTCGTAACATTTTGTAACAAACGAACAGACCTATCAGCAATCACCTAAAGTAACACCGCTTTAGCGCAACGCAATGCAACGTTATACAGCAGTGCGGTACTGTTATACATATAATCGTAAACAAAGGGTTTATCTCATTGGTCTTATTGGGTGGGGGGTCAATGCAACAGATAATGAACGCAAAAGAGAATAATCTTCCTGAATTGGAAGCCATCTTTGTAAAAGGATGTCCAAATATTACGACGCCGGAGTCCGCCGAAAAACAAATAACGGAAGAAATATTTGTTGCTGATTTACCAATTCTCACTGATGATATACAAGAAGAAAAAGAAGGCGCGGTAGATGAAGAAGCTGCGGATGCACGTTCAACGCCATCTGAAACCATTGACCCCAATGATAGTTTCAGCAACAATGCAAGTATTGACTCGGATGAAGAATACTTCAATGAAAAAGAGGTAGATATAAGTGAAAAATCGACAACTAAAAAAACTACCAAAAAAAGGGTGCGTAAAAAGCCTTTAAGGAAGTGCGATGTAATTACTGAGGAACCCAAGTTCATGTGCAATATATGTACAACGGGATTTCAGCGTAAAAGCAGCTACACACGACACATGAAAAAACAACATAACATAATTAAGGATCCCACTCCACACGCATGTCCCAATTGTCCACGCAAATATGAATATGAATACGAGTTGAAACGTCATATGAAAAAGTATAAACCACTGAAGGAGCGGCTTATATTTTCTTGTACACAATGTAAACGAAAGTTTCAAACGAGGGTACACTTGAATCGACACATACAACATGTGCACGAAGATGCGCGTTCATTTGTTTGCGAGGAGTGTGGACAAGCTGTGCATACATCAACTAAGCTCAAGGAACATATGCTCGTACACACTGATCATTCGCCATATCAATGTATGGAATGTGGTAAAGCTTTTAAACAAAAGGAACGGCTTAAGGTGAGCATGTTTCTATATAAGATTAAATTAGAATATAATTATTGTTGAGTGGGATTCCCCGATGGAGGGCTTAGAATAACGACGAGATAAATATGTCTGTCGTTAGAGGCGACGAGAATCGACCTGGTTCGAGTCGGATACTTTGAATGAATACGCTGACTAAACAGAGCAGGTATTGCACTTTCTGGTATGTCTGTTAAGATCCTTATACTTCTCTTTGGGCTATTTATAGATTGCTGCAATGTTGTCCTTTGGGTACAGCGTTAGTCTCTCAGATGTATGTTCATTCTGTGGTAGTCGTATCTATTACGATGTCTTATCAAATTTCTATCTCAGGTTCCGGTTCCTGGATCTAGGCTATCTCGCTATCTGGTAGTCGCTTCAGCTTTTTTACGAGCTCGATAACTAATGAAAAATTAATGTCCATAGAAATTGGTTGAAGTGGTTGCCTAAGACCACACTTATACAAGCTTTAGAAGCCCCGTCTGCACTCCTTTATATCTGGTATTAGCTGTGTTTTCTAAGGGCTTCTATGGTAGCTGGGATCAAATGTGACTTCGAGGTAACACATTCTACCAAAACTTCATCCAGAGCGCTTGATTACATTCACAGTAAGGGATCTTCCTTTCGGTATAGGAAGTAAGACCGTCTCGCTGGAGTTAATATATAATTAACTTACTTAAAATACCCTTATTTAATTCCACTTCATCAATATTTAGTCAATCTCAATGCCCAACTTATTCTATCAGGGTCCATTTCAGCCTGCAATTAAATAATAATTATTCTATTTTCAGAGACACATGGCTACACATGTCGAAAAATATGTTTGTGGACAATGTGGAAAAAGTCTAAGTACACGCTTTAATCTCACCAAACATTTGCTGGTACATGATCAAGCCAAACTATACAAATGTGATTTATGTGGCAGTGGCTTCAGACTTATGACAACACTAAAAGTTCATCTAAATATGCATTCAGGACATAAAGTTTATGAATGTGATTTTTGTGACAAAATATTTGCTGTTTCTTTTAGTCGCCTCAAGCATACAAAGAAAATGCATCCAGAGCAATTAGCTGAACAGGAAGCGATAACAGCAACAAAAAGCGTGGCCAATGCTTTACGTATTTACGATACATTGTAAGTCGAATATAAATGCTTAATTTTGCAATAATCATTTTTTCCATATACATACGTATGTAAGAACTTTATGTTGTTGAACTTTATATTTTTCATTTCTTTGTAGAACACATTTTGCCGACAACTGTGTGGGTGGTATGCGCGAACTTGCCCGTTACGGTAGATCACCAGAAAGAACACCTGAAAATTTTGGCGTTGAGGATTTTGAAATGCATCACAATATGCAGGATTTTACGCCAAATACTTATGAGCAGTCAGTAAGCAGGACTTTATACAACATAAATTCTACAGTATTTTAAAATAAGTGTGCAACATAATTAAGTCATGAACCATTTAAAGTGGTCGCATGTGAATACGTGTTCTAGTCATGGAAGTCAACGAATTCCCTACTTTTAAAAACAACATACGCCATCCCGAAGAATTCTTCGAAAAGCGCCAGAATTCCTAAGATAACATAATCAAGTTTTAACGAAAAAAAAAACTAATATAACATACAAACGAATTTAATTGAATGTCAGCCTTGACAATCGTGCCAAAGTAGATATGTTCAAATTTTAAGTCCAATATACCAAAGAAGAAAGAGATATCATTACTAATTTTACAACTCGTATCAAAATAAGATATTTTTTGTCTTAACCTAATATACAAAAGAAGAAAGAGATATGAGTGCAAGTATTTTTACATAAACCATATTAAAATAAGATTTTTTCTCTATACATTTTTATGTCAATTTAAAACCATTTTACCTAAAATAAGTTTATACATTAGAAGTAAGTTTATAAATACATATGTTTTTCAAATTTTGAACGTTTCTCTTTATAGATCGTCTGTCAATTAAATGCCATTTACTTAAAAAAAACTATCCATTAAAAGTAAGATTATAAATACATATATTTCTAAAACTTTAAAGAACCATTTTTATATATCTATTTTAGGTAACAAAAGGCAGTATCTATAAAAATTCAAAATTTGGATATTTGGGGCTTAATGAAAATACATGGGAAATAACAGTATCCCGAATAATTCAGATGTGGAATATTAACACTTAATGAACTAATTTACATATTCTAATGAATAGCTGAAAAACGGAAGTATCTCGAAAAACTCAGGGGTGGAATATTGCAAATTAAAAGCTCAATTCGAATTATAATATCATTTAAGCAAAAAAGACTGCATACAGTAGACAACAGCATCAACGCGATATATAAAACTGACATACACACAGCTGAAAAAATATTTGCTCTAGGTTGGATAATCTTTCAAACAAGGCAGACATTTATTATTAAAAACTTGAAAACTAAGGCAGTAAAAAAATGTTTAATAATAATAGTAGCTTATACAATTACTTACAATTACATGTACTCAATACTTTATTATTATGGGCCATAATGTTGCTCATTCGCCAAAGCTTCAACCAACTCCTTATCGGAAATGTTTTTTGTACCATTGGATTCACCATGTTGTTGCGATGCTGGCTTCTTGCCGCCAGAGAAATTACCACTTCGCTTTGAAGCAGCCGGTTTTAAGTTATCACCCTTCTTCATACTGCAAGAAAAAAGTCTCAAATGTAATTGAGTTAACTCAAATTATTAGTATAGATTTTTTTTTGATTTTGTATTTACACAGATTTCAGCACAGCCAATTTTGGTATGTTCTTCGTATGTTCCCTTCCACCGGAAGCCTCCAATTCAGCCAGCTCCGTAGGGTGTTGTCTCTTCATGTGCGTGCGACAATTCGAACCACTAGTAAACGTTCTATCACAGAAATCGCAGGAATAAGGTTTTATGCCGCTATGCAGTATTAAGTGACTCTTCAATGTTTTAGCACGCTTAAAAGCGCGTCCACAATAATCACATTTATGTTGCAGAACATCAGAATGTACGAGCATATGACGATTTAGGGTTACCCTTGAGTTTAGTTGCATTCCACATTCGCTACATTCGTACTTATCGGTACCATGTATATCCATATGATTCTGGAAGAGGAAATATATATAATTAATGGCCTGATCCGAATCTGAATACCGAGTCATCTTACCTTGAGACGCGATTGATTCTTAAAACATTTTTTACACACATCACATTCGTATGGTGCATAATCGGTATGTGTTAGCATATGTTCTTTTAGTGCACCCACGGTACGTACACCCTCACCACATTCCTCACAAATAAGCGGTCGTATATCTTCGTGTACAAATTTAATATGTGTTGCGACATAATCTTTTGTTTGAAATTTTCGATCACATTGTGGACATGGAAATATTTTCTTTTCTACTGTTGGACGATGCGTTTCCATGTGACGTTTTAAATTGAATGGATTTTTAAATGAGCGTGAACATTTTGAACAAGTATTTTTTGGTTCATCAGCTATGCCATGTTTCTTACGCATATGTAAGGTATAGCTGCCAATGCGTTGAAAACGTTGTGGACATTCACTACAAAAGTACTTGTATTCGGGTGTCTTCTGGGAATTAGCGGTGACGCTTACTCCTTTTTCAGCATTTGGTTTGAGCTCCCTTTTCTTAACATTCAAAAATTCTTTGTTTGAATTTGTTGTACCTTGTTTGTTTTCTATACCATTTTCATCTGTCGCTGTTTTACTGTGCGTGCTTTTATCAACGTCCTGCCTAACATCATCATCACTACCAAAAGGATCTTCGTCATCATTGTCCTCATCATGCTCATTTTCAATATCACAGACATCTTCATCATCGCTCGTTGCCGTAGTATCAAACTTTAAGCTTTCCTCTTTTATTTCGATATCAAGTATTGGTTCTCCCTCATTTATTTCGTAATTCGTATCGAATGTGGAAGGTATCGTTATTTCATGTGGCCTATCACTTTCCAATACACCGTACTTTGAACGTAATGTTAGAATAGCCATTTCTGTGGTCTTATACAAGCTGTGTAATTCGTTGAACATTTCTTGCACTTTGGCAACACGTTGGTTGAAATTAACAAGTGAAAATATCAATGAGAAACACTCGTTACATAATTGACTGAGCGATTGTTGCCACTCACTAGTGGTCTGCGGAAAAAAAGAACAAACTCAAATTAGTAAAGATTGGCAAATACTTTGGTTTAACTCTTCATTCAGCGTCAAATTAAAGTAATCGCACAGCAGAAAGTTGCCTTGTATAAATTTTCTTTGGCTTTGACTTTCTAGGCGAGGTCCATCCCAGTTCTGACGAAGTATCATACAAGCAACTCCTTTTCGAGCTATCATACATACGAAGCTCGACTCTCTTACCATTTTGAGGCCAAATTTTTGTCCTGCTTTTGGCATCACATTCTAGTTGGACACAGCTAACCAAGGTAAGATTGTCCGCTAGGACTCCCTGCGCGGTACGTTTAACGTTCTAGGGAGTGTCCTTAACGAGCGCATCCAAAGAAAAAAGTGCCTTCTAATGCTACACTAGGACTCCTCAATTGTGTTTACGGAGTGCAAAAACACTTCCTCCGATAACAAAAAAAAGTGTTGCTTTAGGACTCTTTCAAATACTCCCTCATATAACCTGGAAGGACTCCATACAGACTCCTCTTTTAAATGAAACCTGTTAGTGCTTCTATGTGGTGTTCTAAGGACTCTCTTTTCGCTCTTGTTCGGGACGCTCCTTTAAGATAGCTTTGACAGAGTCCCTTTAGCTCCCCTTTTTGGGGACGCTACGTACTTTCCTATTCAACCAAGCGTGCATTATAGATCAAACTAAATACAAATACTTAGAGGGATCCAGAGACCCCTACAAGGATCCAGCCAATGAAAGGTAAGAGTTCATGGCAAGTCTAACAATTAAATATTTCATTAATTTTCCACTTACGTCCACATCAAAATACTTCTGCATTGCCTTCGCCAGCATTTCTTCTTTCTCTTCTACTTGTCTTGTTCGTGTAGTGCATTTAAATTCTTCTTTTAGAAATGTATTAACGTTTCGTGCATCCTCCTTGGCGCATAGGCGGCACCATTTGTGCCAATCTCTCAATGTGGTACCGGTTTTTTCTTGATCGATTGACATTTTTGTTTATATTACTGGTTAAATGTATATTGAAACGGGCGCACTGTCGGGTTTTCAAGTTTAATTTGAGAGCGATTTTATTTATTTACTTTAATTGCACAGGAATTTTAATTAGATATGAGAGGTAAATGAAGAAAAAATATCGACAGTTTGTTAGTCGATATTTTTGGCATCGGGCTTGTTGGGAAATGTAACTCCGGTTTTACATTTATCAAGTATTGCTTTCAACTCTGCTGGCGTTCTCTTTTGTGTTTTCTATTCGTGTCTATACTTGTCAATTTTTCTTGAAAGCAATTATGAAACAAAATATGGGGGTACAAGGAGGAGTGAAAGAGATAGCAAGTGTAGTATGTATTTATGCATTGGTTTTTATTGTTGTTAAAATATTATAGGGTTTGTAGGTTTATGTACTTTATGTTATATATGAAAATGAATGTTCGAGTGTATAATTTCGTTTTGTAAAATGTTTATGTGTTTCAATTGTACTTGTTTGTATGAATGTATATGTTCTTGTTACTGGGGAAACAAGTGTACGTGACTCGTTGAAAAATTTATAACGAATTGTATTTTTTTTGATTTGTGAAAATTTGAAAATTTGAGATCAGAATAAAATATTTGTCGAAGAAGCAAGACGTATTTCATTATTAAAGGCATCCTACACAAGAAAAACTTGAAACGAGTTGACGGTACGCTTTCAAGTGTACTCTTCCCCTCGCTTCTCACCATTGTGTATCAATACCAAGTGTGAACTCTTCTTTTGACAACACACATTAAAATGTCGGTTTGTTTACATCCTGCACATATTAAAATGTCGCCAGCACCGAATAACAGAAAAGCAATGGCGTTGTTTTAACATCCTGCACACATCAACATGGCGGTCTCCTATCTTTTACCTAATGGTAGAAAGAGATGGGAAGATGGAAAGAAGTGAGACAAAAAAGGAAATTAAAAACAGGTGACTAAACTCACTTTGAAGTTTTGACGACTATGTCTATGATATCACACTTGTTATTAACCACAATCTCAAACAGGTGTTAAACTCATTTTGGAATTTTGACGTCTATGCAGAAGAGTTTACACTTGGTATTGATACACAATGCTTCTCACCCCCTTCGCGAATGTCGCGGCAGAATTGAATTCAAGACTTGAATAATGTAAAAGGGGTATAATATGTGCAATCGGCAATATCGACAGTTATTTTGTCTCTAGTTCGGCAACAGCTGTTTAGAGATGGTGATACCAACCGATAAAACATTTTGGCAACCAATCATTAACATCACATCAACTTACAAATCAAATCACATCACATTATAAAAATATAAGTGATATGAAATTATCACCAATCATATCATCAAATCTTCAAATTAAAAGTGTTATCAAATAATCACCTTCAAATAAATGAGATGAAATTATATAAAATCACATCATTAAGCTACAAGTGATATGAGATTATCACCAATCATAATATCACATCATCATCAAAATAACACATGTCAAAACATCACATCGTCATATAACAAATGGCATCAAATTAACATTCATAACATCGCATCATCAATATATATATATAACTAGCGAAAACCACAAAGCGTAATGGGCAAGAATGCCATAGAAAATACCGAATTTGCTTCTTGCGAGTAGTTCTGCCGGAACATGGTTGGTGACGCCTCTTAGGGATCTAACCTCTTTGATCTAACCTCTTTGGTGATATCAAATTATAAGCAATCATAAAATCACATGATCAAATTCACATCACACATTAAATTGCGGGTGATAGTATGATATCACAACTAAACTGAGAACTGAACTAAAGTCCAAAAATGATCAAGATTTGCTTTTTAAACCGATATAAATGTATTTGTATGTAAAAAGGACACAAAGACATTCATTTGGGATATATAAAATACATTTCTTACAAATATTAAGTACAATGATTATGTTAAATTTAACATAATATGTTAATTTAGAATTGTAAAGTATGTATGTAATTATTGCATCTAAATTTAAATCAGTGTAGATAATATGGTGATTACTGTTGCTCTTCTTGTTGTTATCAGCAACAGACTCTTTATTTAAAACCAACCGTTTACGAATCTGATTACGAGATTTCGTCTTTTAATTTCGGCTTTTTAGCACCAATTGAATAGTTACCGCTGTTCGGTTTGTGTAACACTGGTGCTAGGTTCTTAGCCGTGCTAATTCTATACAAAAAAAAAAAAGAAAGAATATTTATTATAGAATGTCTCTGTGGAAATCTAGCATCCGGTACTTACACTTCTTTCAACGTGGTTATCTTTGGAATATTTTTCGCCCTTTGCGGTTTTTCGCCAGATGCTTCTTGTGCGGCAAATTCTTTGGGATGACGATTCTTTTTATGTTGTCGAAATGTTGTTGGATCCGTAAATGTCTTATCACAGAAATCGCATGCATATGGTCTTAGACCAGCGTGGACCATAAGATGATTTTTTAAAGTTTTCGAACGTTTGTAAGCGCGACCACAGTAATCACATTTATGACGCTTGACATCCGAGTGTACCAATAAATGATTATAGAGTGTGGCGCGTGAGTTTAATTGTAAACCACATTCAGCACAAATATGCTTTTCACCATGAATACTTGTGTGCTTCTGTAAAAATAAAAGTAGAAGAAAGTCGTAGTGAAGGTGGAATAGGAATAGGGATACGGATATTGATAGGGATTTGGATAGTGTCAGATAGGAATAGGAATAGGGATTCGGGATAGGGATAGGGATAAGGATAGGAATGGGGATATGTATAGAGATATAGATATAGATAGGTATGAGATATTGTTAGGGATAGGGATAAGGATGGTGGTAGGGATAGAAAGATGAAAAAGAGAGTGCAATATGAAAAAAGAGAACAAGAATGAGGAGGTGGAGGGGTAGAGGAATATGGAGCTAAGCTAAGAAAAGAGTCATATTTTTTCTACATGCAGACAAATAAATTTTTGTGCAGAACAACAACTGGAGGGTCAGCTAGTTCTTCTACATAAATATTAT
The DNA here is from genome assembly GCA_964058755.1 of Campiglossa producta. NCBI lineage: Eukaryota > Metazoa > Arthropoda > Insecta > Diptera > Tephritidae > Campiglossa > Campiglossa producta. The sequence goes on from CAXKVI010000003.1 coordinate 118,999,056, forward strand.
CCCTTTTCTTACATATAGCAATGCTCTATGCTTGAAACATTTGCCGCAATCTTTGCATTTGAAGGGTGCATCTTCCGAGTGTATGTGCATATGATCAATATAAGCCGCTTTGTTACCAAAAACTCTGCCGCACTCTTCACAAACCGCTGCAGTTTTTTTTGTACCATGTATAGATTTTTCGTGCTTGGACAATTCGATTTTTCGTTGAAATGTTTCTTTACATGTCGCACAAGTATAAACTTGCTTCTCGGCTAATGATGCATTGGGTTTAATTGTAGCACGCTTGTATGATCTTTTCGTTTTTGAATTAGTAGCATGTTGCTGCTGCTGGTCCACGCATTTTAATTGTTTTGTTGTTTCATTTTCTGTTGAACTATTAAACGCACTTTGGTCATCTTTATTTGAAGGCATTTCTTCTTCAATTATTGCTTTGACTTTATCGTTTTCAATGCCACCATTGACGAACTCATCATCAGCAATGCTGGTATGTGACTCGGCAAGTAACTCTAAATCACTATCTTGATCTAGCGGATCATGATCAACGTCGTATATTTGCTATGTTTTGGGACTCGTTTCGTTCGCAATCGATGCTGATGGCGTGACTACAACAGTTGGTAATAGATCAGTACTTGATTTAGTCTCCTCACAGCCACCTGTGTTTAAAACTGCTGAGGAGCTGTAATCTTCCATAAATTGGTCCTCGTGTTCTAAGCCATACTTAGCGCGTAGTGTAACCAAATCACGTATTCCAGTTTTTTCTAGATTTTCTACATCTTTGTACATTTCCTGCACTTTGTTTACTTTTAAAGCGTATTCCATGAACGCCTTTAGTATTGACAAACATTGGTCACACACTTTTTGGGGCAAGTCAGCTTTTAGCAAGATCTATGTATGGAGGCTAAATTAGAAAGGTTCAACAATAAAATAAAGCAGCTTACCTTTATATTAAAATATTTTTTTATTGCACCAATAATATTTACTTCTTCGCTGCTTTTGATTTGCCTCCTATCCAAAAAACTGCTCGCCGCATTGTCGCTTTCTACTTTCGCGCATAGCCGGCACCATCGTTTCAGCTCCTTCTTGACGCTGTCTATTACGCAAGTCGCTTTATCTTCCTCTGCACTGGACATTGTTATATATTTAAGTTATGCATAAAGTTAAGTATTCACTTTTTTTTAATTGTTTACAAAAAAATTGTTATGAATGGGCAATAGTGCTGGTAGCATAGTCGATAATTGCTATCGTTTGTTGTTTGCTAGAACGAGTGACATCAGTGTTGCCATTTTAGCGGATTACGGGCCAAATTTATCTGATTGCCGGGAGCCAAACGGGAAAACCCGCTTCAGTCGGCAATCGATTTTTTACCCGTTTTACCCGAATCCATTTTTGGATTTTTTTTTCTGAAATCACCCCATACACATTTTCCGTGTGCTCATAATTTAGGGAGTCCGTTATGAATAAGCCACCGACCTCCGAAGCCTTTCAACATTCCCGGGATTTCGGGATTTTAAAATGAAAATTCAGGGGAACCGGAATTTTTCGGGATTATCTCACATACCGTCCAAAAAGGTCGGCCGGGATATACAAAGACGCGCTTTGAATAATTCGAAAGCGAAACCTCGATATTATATTGCTGTCAAGATATATTTCCACCCAGAGAGGTGTTATACGTATAAATACCATGGACTGCGCCTAAATTTTGGAATCGGGTCCGATAAAATTATGTGTTTTATGCCAATAACTTTTCACTGAAACAAAACTTTAATTTCCGCTTTCGGATTATTAAAATCGAGGTCGAGTCACATCTTTTGAGTTCTCTCCCGGCAATTTTGAACGCGTTTCAGGCAGTTTCGTGGGGTTGTATTAAAATCCTCAGATTTAGAGAATAAAACCCCAGATTTAGAGATTTTCCGGGATCTCGAAAGTCGGGGATTTGAATAAATATAATCCTGGGATTTCCCGGCCTCGATGCCTTAGTCGGGAGTCGATCTTTACCCGTTTGCCAGAACAATCAAACCTTTTTATGAGAATTTTTTCTCGACTGGTCAAGAGTCCACAAAATTTTCAAAGTTGGAAAATTTTTTCCGTTTTTTAACCGAATCTACTATTTGAATATTTTACTTAATGTACACCACAAATTATTCTCGGAGCGCTCATAACTCTGGAGTCCAATAAGAGTCCTTAATATGAGGAAAATGTGATCCTCAGAAGTTGTAAGGGGTTTTTGGATGACGATCTCGGCTGTATTTTGTACCGCTAGATGGCGCTGGAGTAGCTACCCTGCAGCGAAAGCAACTAGTTGAAAACTACTTAACAACTAGTTGGTCCACCGGGCCCAACTAGTCAGTGTTTTGTCCTTTTTTCCATATAAGCAAATGTGTGTTGATGTCCTACGAAATGTCAATTGTCAGATTTCGACCAGAACATACCAGCCATCTACTAGTCATGATATACTAGAATTATACTGGTTGTAAAAAACCAGTCCCATACTAGTTCAACCTGGACTAGTATGATTTCCATAAAATGAACATGTCCTCATACTATATGACACTACCTATTTTGAATAGTATTTACTTGTATTTTTTGTATTTATTGTGCGAAAGAAAGGGTCTAAAAAAATTATCATATTGGTACAAGCTATGTTAAAAAAATAACAAAAAATAATGGAAAGAGAAACCAGACTGTAAAAAAAAACAAATAAAAATTTTTATATTTTTTGGCTTTTGGACGTTTCTCCTCTATTTTACGTGAACATTTTTTGTTTACATTTTTAAGTTGAAAGTTTTGAGCGCGAATTTATATGAAACCCGTCTTGTTTGTGAAATAAATAAATCCAATGGACAGTCAATAGTTTTCTACTTTATTGTTGGGATTCTTTTAGTGAAAAAACAGTGCAGAAAAATGGAATACTTTTTATGTAAACAAAAGCATGTCGAAACAAAGGTTCTTCTTTGTGTGCTTTACATTTTTGTACTGCAAAGTTTTGTGCGCGAACTCTTGTAAAAGGCAATTTCTCGTGAGAAAAATATATATACTTTCTTGTGATAAAACAGTGCAAAAAATAAAGCAATTTTCGTGTAAAAAAACATGTCAAACGGACTCCATTGTGTGTAGTCTTTGTCTCACTCCTTCGTAGACAAAAAATACTGGCCAAAAATACAAAGACATTAAAGTGAAAAATACAAAAAATACTGTCCAAAAATACAAAGACATTAAAATGAAAATACGTAGTGTCATATAGCTATAAGAAAGCAGCGACTATTTGTATTTACCATATCACGAAAAAGCATCTGTGAATTATAAGAGAAAAAAGAAGCAAGCGAAACGATTTCATCCAGAAAAATGTAGTTGTTTACTAGTATGAAATGGATATTTCCTGACTAGTATGGGTTCAGCCAGAAAATTCTAGTTGTTTACTAGTATGAAATGGATATTTCCTGACTAGTATGGGTTCATCCAGAAAATTATAGTTGTATACTAGTATTTCTCTGACTGACCCATCAAATTTCGTTATCTTTTCCTTCTTTGTTTTTGTTATATGTACAATTTATTATATTTAAGTACTAATACACTAAGTTTACTGTTTTGCCCAACGAAATATTGCAACGGCAAAAATGAATTGAGTTAGATAAAGACTTACTTAGAACAAACTTATCAGCGAAAGGGGGATGTTGTTGTTTTTGTGGGTTGTAACGGGTAAAACATCAGTCACTCCTGTTCCTGACAGGAACAATACGTTCGAGCTCGATTGTAATACGAATTCGATTTGAAGTTTTCGTTCCGATATGTTCCTTGAACTGTCATTGTGCGTTTGAGCTTTTCATAATACGTTGATTATTATTTTCAATGCCTTAGTTATTGCCACAATTATTCTGCGAATTTTTACTATACTGTTGAATTTGTATTGTACATATTCGTACTTGATGTCGGTGGAGTTATATTTGACGAGAAATCGATGGGGTTGTGAAACGTTTTAAAATCATTTATGTTGAAGCCTTCGGCAGTGTTTTGTTGTAATTTATTGTAAAGGAAGCTTTCAGTCATACCAGGAGTGTTCCCTTCGGCATTTTGAGCCCTACGAAAAGAGAAAAAAATAAAATAGCGTTATTTTAATTTACAAAAAAAAAATTAACAAATTTTCTGTTATTTTTTGTATAGGTCCTCGCGACCTAGGCTCTAACTAATTTTATTTTTTTTATTATCCGATTTGGCTCTTGCGGCAACAGTTTTTAGAAGCTCTATCTCATAATTTCTTAGAAGGACGCCCTACTGCAGTTATTTGCCATGACACCCTTTTCAGAATTTGGATAAAAACGTCCTTTTTCAAAATGAGTATTGAAAACGGCCTATCTGAACCAAAATTTAATACATTTTTTTGGGAATGGGGCATTTTTGAATCAAATGTTAGGATAGACAATATTAAAATTAATTCTGAATCAAAATATTTGATAAAGGGCATTTTTGAAAAAAATCTGAAATATGACGTTTTTCAAAAATATTTTGGAAAGGTCGGTTTCGAAAAAAAATTAATAAATATGGAGTTTTTCAAAAATATTTTGAAACCATTCTGTAACTAAACAGGGTTACCATTTTGTAGTACGACGATTTTCAAAACTATTTCGAAAATAGGTTAAAAAAAAAAAAAACTGAAGTATGGAGTGTTTCAAATATATGTATTTTGAAAAAAGCCGTTTTTGACAAAATTTTATAGTAGGACGTGTGTTTTGAAGTAGGGCGTTTTTCAGAAATATTGAAGTAGGAAAATGGGGTGCTCTTGGATATAAAGTCCCGTTTACATTGCTCGATTTTTGTTCAATTTCTGAAAATTGACTCGTGTCAACGGGTCTTGCAAAATTGCATGCAACAAAGTTGGTAGCCAGCCGACTTTTGTTCAAGTTATCATTCAACTTCTGTACAATCCTGGGTTTGTTTACGAATTGAGGGATATAAAAATTTGTCAGATTTTTATAAAAAATTTGTAAATAAAAAATTAATTGTTTCTCTTTTTAATTAGCGTTTCTTTTTCGTGTTCAACACCAAAATCTACAGCAAAACCTGTGTATTCCATCCCATCTAACCAAACGAGTCCGTAAGGTACTCCGTTAGAACTCCCGGCGTAGCGTATCCGACGGGGAAGTGCCTTTTGAAAATGTATGCAGAGGTTTCTTATAGGACTCTTTAAGGATGCGTTTATGGCGTTCCAAAACACTCCCGCAGATACGCATGTGCGGAAGGACTCCGTGCGGGCTCCCCTTTACAATTAAATCCGTAGACGCTCCCATTATCATTCCTTCAAATGGGATTTTCGCTCCTTTTGGAAACGCTTCGTATTTTGTTGGCTTGGTGTAGTAAAGCATTGCCTAGCCAGGATGACCGATAATTTTTTATCGGCTTTACTGGGTCTCTATTTCCGTTGTTCTTGTTGTAACGACGTAACCCCTGCCCAGACGTAACTCCTATTGGTCTAAATTGTCATCAATCTCTTCTAACGGGATTAGAAGAAACCATAAGCTTAATTATGGTTTGATCAAAGTCAGATTTGTGTTAGAAGAGTTTTTGAATTTTTTTTCTATTTTTATTTAATTTTTTTCAATGTAAACAATCGTCAAATAGTTTTCAAAAAAAATTGATTAATGTAAATGTGTAGTCAAATTAATTTGGAATCAACAATACATACACGAAACGAAACGAAAATTGATTCCAAAATTGAACAATGTAAAAGCCCTTAATTCCAAAAATTAAACATTTAGATACATTTGTACATATATTAATACTCACAATGTGGGTAAAGTTGCCATTGTGGGTGGCGCGTGTTTGCCTGTTACCGCTTTTTCTCCGACAAGTTTTTCTGCGTGCTTTTTCTTTTCGTGCTGGCGACGACTCGAAGGTGCAGAAAATGTTTTATCGCAAAATTCGCAATTATATGTTTTATTGCCCGTATGACTGTTCAAATGCACGTTCAATGTTTTCACAAGTTTGAAGGCACGCCCACAATATTCACATTTGTGCGGCTTGCCTTCTGTATGTACCAGCAAATGCTTCTTTAGAGTAGTACGTGAGCTCAACTGCTTGCCACATTGTGCACAATCATGCTTATCACCATGTACTTCCATGTGACGCTGTGAGTAAAAGAAAAAAATGTTTTTAATAAGATTTGAAAAAAGCGAACGAACTAACTACTTTACCTTGAGCCTTTGCTTTTGTTTAAAACTTTTGCCACATTCTTTGCATTGATACGGTGTTTGGTCAGTATGTATGAGCATGTGTTCCTTTAGTATGCCTGCCGTATGCACAGCTTCGCCACATTCTTCACAAACAAATGGACGCGCATTTTCGTGTACATATCTGATGTGCCGATTTACATGTACCATTGTTTGGAATTTTCGATCACATTGTGAACAAGGATATATAAGTCTTTCGTCTAAGGGTGTATACTTTTTCATGTGTCGCCTCAGTTCATACTCAAATTCGTACTTGCGTGGACAATTGGGACATGCATGTGGTGTGGGATCTCTAATAATTTGATGTTGTTTCTTCATATGGATGGTGTAGTTGTTGCTACGTTGAAATCCCGTTGTACAGATGTTGCAAACAAACTTGGGTTCCTCGGTAATTTCATCACACGCCCTTGGAGGCTTTTTCCACTTCTTCTTTTTCTTTGCCTTTTTATCCGTTTTATTATTGGGCTCTTCACTCTTATCATGTCCTTCTTCTTCTTCTTCCTTGAACTCTTTGATATCCGGCTCAATGCATATATTGCTGCAAGAACTATCATCCTCCTTTGTTACTTCCGATTTTTGTGGCAAATCAATTTTATTTTGGTTTTGTAAACTCTCACTATACTTTGCGTCATCTTCAGCAGCAGCAACATCATCAAAATCTGTTGGACGTTCTGTTTTGACTTGTACGGGTGCCTGTGCTATTATTGGAAAATCAGCAACAAAAATTTCCTCCTTTATGGGCTTCCGCTCAGTTGGCTCTGTTTTAATATTCGGACGACCAGGCACGAGGATTGTTTCAAGTGGTAGGTGCATTCCAAATGTATCCATGTCTATTGTTTACAATTATGTACACGTTCTAAACAAGTTTGCGAAATTCCTGCATATATTTTCACCAACAAATTTGATAGGTATGTGTATTAGTTATCGATTTGGTTACAAATGACAATTAAGCCCAACACTATCGAGTTTGAATGTGTGAAGTCGACATTCTGAATAGCTACCCTACAAGAACACTTTGGAATAGATATCATCCCTGCAAAACACGCCTGATAAATGAATCAGACTTTTCATATTGCTGGTAGTAAACTGATGGGAATGGATATACGCATTGATGTCTGTTCGTAACTTCCTTTTACATGAAGGCTTATATAACAATATAGCAATTAGACCTGATTAGATTCTTGCTAATCGACTTCGGACCAGAATAGCTAACCTACAAGAACACTAACAGATAACATCTCCGTAAAACATTGCTCCTAAATGCATCAGACTTTTCATATTGCTTGTAGAAAACTGATGGGCACTGAAATACGCATTCATGGCCGTTCAGCGCTTCTTATCAGATGAAGGCTCATATAAGAATATAGCTATTAGAGCTGAGCTGATTAATTTTTCTTGTTTTTTTTTTTTTTTAATTTTATTTATTTTAAATTGTAACAATATAGTACACACTTCTGCATACCATTTTTAAACACTTATTATTTTAACTTGTGTAAATTTCTGATCTGAGTGACGGATACATTTATTAATTCTTTTTTTTTCAACTTTATCGATGACTGAGGGGATGTTCACAATATCTAGACATATTTTCGAAAGTAGTCTACCTCATAGTTTGTTCCATAACGTGCTCTATTAGAATATGGTTAAAGAACATTGTATCTCAAAATGAGTTTTAGAAACGTCAATATACAGCTTACTTAATTCCAAATATTTACAAAAAAAAATATTTAAAAATATTTTTCTAAAGCTCCCTTTAATAAAATTTTGAAATGAGGCGTTATTGAAATACATTTTGAGTTAGTGTTTTAAAAAAAAAATATTTTGAAATCTCTTTTTTAATGATATTGATCTTGGAGGGGAGGGCTACATATATATTTAGGTACTAGCCTGACTGTCGTGGTAACAAAGCTGAAAAAAAAAATTTATATATACAACCTTGTCGGTAGTTTTTGCGTGACCTAATATATTTTTGGAAATATTTTGAGTTTATTTTTTGTATAACTATTCCCGACCTAGGCGATATGATACGATTCTGTTCGTTTTTGTCACGTACATTGCTTGGAGTATGTACTCAAGAACTCTCTTATAAAAAACAGAAATCCGCTAGGTGGCTCTGTGGTGGAGAAACTTAAAAAACCCAATTTGTGGTCCATTTTCGTAGTTTTCACGGACAAGGTCGAATGTTAAAGCGTTTAAAAGACTTTGAATCTTAGCTCTTACGAAGTGCAATTTCGTCCGCATTCGATGCTCTATAAAAGAAATAATAATAATAATAATAAAGAAATTGTAATGGTGCTTATTCAAAATTTACTGCGCAATGTTTCTATTGCTTTCAAGATTTTTTGCTGCCAAGAACAATTTCTGTTCCATAAATTTTTCTGCATGTTTCTTCTTTTTATGCTTAAGGCGACTTGAGTTTGAAGAAAATATTTTATCGCAAAATTCACATTCATATATGTTACTCCCCGTATGAGTATTCAAATGCACTTGTAGCGTCTTCCTAAGCTTAAAAGAACGTTCGCAATATTCACATTTATGTGGCTTTTCATCCGTATGTACCAACAAATGTTTTTTTAGAGTGACGCTTGAGCTTAATTGTAGTCCACATTGTATACATTCATGCTTTTCACCATGTATTTCCATGTGCCGCTGCAAGAAGTAATAAAAACGGTAATGGTATGGTAATGGTAGCAAAAAAATTTAAGTTCACCTTCAGCCTTTGCTTTTGTTTAAAACACTTGCCACATTCTTTACATTGAAACGGTGAATAGTCACTATGCGTAAGCATATGCTCCTTCAAGATAGTAGACGTATGCATAGCTTCACCGCATGCTTCACAAATAAATGAACGCATATCTTCATGCACATATTTGATGTGCCGTTTCATATGCACTTTAGTTTGGAATTTTCTATCACATTGCGTACAAGGAAAAATTAGTCTTTCGTCCAAGGGCGTATACTTTTTCATGTGACGCTTTAACTCGTATTCAAATTCGTACTTGCGTGGACAATTGGGACAAGCGTGGAATTCTCGACTGATTTGATGTATTTGTTTCATGTGTATTGTATAGTTGTTGATTCGTTGGAATTTTGCTGCACATATTTTACAGACGAATTTTGTTTCCATTGCCTTTTTATCCGGTGCTTCTGAATGCTTTTTACGTCCCCTTTTCTTTTCACCATTATATTGTGGATCTTTCTTCATGAAGTCCCTTACATGATCTGGAATATGGATATTGCTATGCGAGGTATCATTGTGCACACCTTCCATAATTTCTGGAAATGGTATACTTGTTTGGCTTGGTTCATCTTCATCGTCGGATATCCGTTCTGATTTGACTGGTATTCGCTCCTGCGGTATAATTGGTATATCCTCAACACCCAATTCCTGCTTTATTTCGTGGCTATTAGGCTGCTCCGTTTTAGTGTCCGGGCATCCGGCCACAAAAATGCTTTCAAGCGGATCATTTTCAAATGTTTTCGGATCCATTGTTTACATTTACGTAGGTGTCTAGGGCTTCGCAAAATCCTTAACAGCTGACATCAGCAAATACATTATGTCGGCAATGCAGTACATACAACCACTATTCTGCCTTGAGCAAAACGCTGTCAGAAAGTAAAAAAGCAGAATTGAGAATCAAATGAAATGTTAAGCAAAAATTTCATACAAAAGGAGCTAATTAATCAATTTTTTCCTTTCGGTCATATTAAAAAAACGGCGTTGCTTTTGAAACCATTTGGTCAAATTTGAAGTTTCTTCATGTGAAAATTTGTGAAAAAGTGATATCTTTTTTTCTAGTATCAAAGTAGTTAACCAAATGTGTTCACTAAGGTATCACATTCCATAGCTTTTTTACAACCCTGGGATTTCTAGACTTTGAAATGGTAATCCCAGGATCCCAAGATTTTTCGGTATTGTCACAATTACCGTACAAAAAGGTTGGAAGAGGTATCAAAAGACGTATTTTGACCATGGTATGCATAATCCGAAAGCGAATACTCGACATTTTATACCTGTCTAAAGATATTTCAACTCAGAAGGCGTTTTACACATATCTAACATGATGCAATCCATTATTTTCGAATTGGACACCTTAAAATTGTTTGGGCATAGTCATAGTCAAGATAAAGTAGCTGTAAGTCTCAATTACATAAGACTTTGCAGGTTCCACTTTCATACAAAGTTTGTGGAACGTAAAGCGAAGCGAGATTTTGGCAAAAGCTCAAAACCAAGACGCGTACTTGTCAAAGTTTCACAAAGTTTTATGTAACTCGGGCTTAAGGGTCAATCACATATAACTTTATTTCCACTTTACTTCGGACTTTGGCTTTGACAGATAAGTTCAATATACGTGTTTCAACGAAAATTGGCAAATAGTAAACCTCAAAGTTGAGGCAAGGTTGAAATTTGGCACACTTTTAATTTTGCTTGCTTTACTTGCTTTGACAATCAGATGTTTAGGACTTTGCTTTGGGGGAAACGATAATTAATTCATTTATTGATGAAATCCGTCGAATTATCTCATAACTGCTGTTGGCGCAATTGTGTTTAGATCGTCAATAAAAATGCGTCTCTGTCATTGGCACTGCTTTATCAACCGCTATGAATACAGTTATCTTTTTATTATTTTAAAATTTGCCAGAATTGAAGTTTTGTGCTGGGTTTTTGCGTAAAAAATATTTTTTTTGCGAGTTTGTGCTTGTTTTAAATAATCTTAAATAAACGTATCGAAATAAGTGAGTGAAATGATCAATGATTTGGTTAAAAATATAGAAATGGCCAACAAAAAACATCGGAAACATTGCGTCGCAATAGGCAAAAGTCATGAATGGACAAAACCACTTATTTACATAGGTCCAAACGGGGGACGTTAGTATTGTGGATTTCTGGCGTTTCGGGTAAGTTCTTTTTATTATATATATATAAAACTATTCAATTTGTTGCAAAAGCGATGGTGCTTCGGACACATTTTCCCTTAGGTTACACAATTTAATTTATCTTTGCGTTTTGGGGCTCCGGTACACGAGCGCCTGATAAGAAGCCTGCCTCTGATTAATTTCCTGTGCTAATGGGATCGGGATGAGTTAAAGTTGGCAAAAAAATTGTTCTATATGTAGTTGATAGTCTCTTACTTTTTTGAAATATCTTTTTCAATATTATGTAGCGCCTAGCATCAGATCAGGCTCCAGCATGTTAGATGTGTAAATCGCTAAATAGGCGATAAATAATGAGGTGAAGTGTAGGAGGTCTGCAAAGCTGCAACCATTGTATACCTTATAGTAGGGATAAACAATGGCTGCAACTGCGGGTCAGGGGCAAAGATGACTTGATGTGAAACTCTCTCGCGCACCACCTATCGGGGGTACTGAATATAAAATGATAATCACAAGTAAATTCGTCGTAGGATTTGCTGATGGCCAAAGTTTACTTTAATTTCCCTATTAGCGCGAATAATATCGTTTTGAAATTGAGCAGGTATTTCGATGGTAAATTGGTTATTTGCTGCAAATATCAACATTTATTAAGATAAAAAAATTGTGAAATAGTACGTTGTAAGAAAAACATTCATAAAGTAAACATTTCTTGGCACATTTACATGACTTAATGTGAAAAAGGTAAAATAACCAAAGTTTAAATCAAAATGCCCAAATATTATCTTCGCAATACTGGCACCACTGGACACTGTTATAAAAAATTACACAATTAGAGCGCTCTCAGAGAGCAATAAGTTTCGGATCAAGTCATCTTTGGTCAGGGGCTTAGAATATGTCCGAGGTAGGCATACCGGTCGTAAGAGAAGACTAATATGCACATAGGTGATGACGTGCTAATGATGCCTTTCACCTCTCATTACCCATCCACTAACTTTAGTGCATACTTTATCTCGACTATGAATATGTCCCATACTTTCCAAACTCGTATTTAGCATTCGATTATGTTGGATTTGAGCATGTGTGTTTTATATGTTATCAAAAACTGTTAAAAAAAAACGCTGGGTGGCGCTGAATTTATGGTTTAAGCCTGACTTACATTTTCTGGCCGATTTTCTATCGATTTACACCTTGTATTTGAAGGTTGAATGGAAAAACGACCCGTGTAAATTAGCTTTTATGGATATATAAAATATATTATATTTCTATCTTTGAATTGTGACGGTGCATTTTTTAAACGAATACCTAGGTTGGGTTTTCACACTAAAATATGTACATATGTATATGTATGTATTTATTTATTTGAAAATAGCTGCTGTGTTCAGACTTTGTGACGGGTATGACATTAAAATAGACTTCACATAATAAATTACTTCGGCATTGTTCCTAAAACTTGGGAACTAACAATGTTTAATTATACTCTAATATATTTTAAAAACTAAATAGAAAATTGTAAAAAATTGTTTACTAAACACAATTTCTGGGTGATAATAGCACCCCTTTGATGATTGCTTTGGGAGATTGCACATCCATCCGTCCTGTTTGTTAAACTCTAGGTGCATAGCCGTCTTGTTTAGACATTAACGGTCTGAAGTTTGTGCCAGTACGCGCGCTTTAAAAATAATACAAGAACAAAATACAAAAGAGGTAAATATAAAACAATGCATAATAAAAATAAATAAATAAAATAATTATATTACATACACTTTTTTTAATAAATCTAATTTGGGTACATTTTGTGTAAACGTTTTCATTCCAGATGCCTCTAATTCAACCAACTCATTCGGATGCATAGTCTTCTTGTGTAGACGACAACTGGAACCGGTGGTAAATGTTTTACCACAAAAATCACATGAATATGGTCTTAGACCAGTATGTGCAATCAAATGATATTTAAGAGCTCTACCACGTTTGAAGGCACGACCGCATACGTCACATTTATGTTTCAGCACATCGGAATGTACCAACATGTGTCTATTGTAGGTAGCTTTAGTACTTAATACTTGACCACACGTTTGACAAATGAAATTGTCTCCATGGATTTGTAAGTGTCTCTGAAATATATAAAATATATTTAGTGGTTTCTCTTTCGTTCCCCAGATTTTTGCACTACTTACCCTATATCCGTCGAGAGTTTTTAGTATTTTACCACATTCTTTACATTCAAATGTATTTTCGGCATGCGTATGATAATGTAGCTTTAGTTTTTTCTTCGAGCGCAAATCATCACCGCAAACTTCACAAACAAATGAGCTCGTTGCTGGCTTAACGTCAAATGTATCCACCATTGAACGACCCTTCTTCGGCTTGGGGTCGTGTTCAATTTTCATATGATGGGATAGTAAGCCCTTTCTTTCGAATATTTGTCCACAACGTAGACAATTCCATGTTTTGCGATGTTGTGTGTTCATATGTTCTTTTCGCTCGTCTGCCGTTTTAAATGTACTCGTACAACGTCGACAAAGTAATAAATCATGATATTTCTTCAAATGTACAGTTAAATTGCAATGCCGATGAAACTCTTTTGAGCAAATTGAGCAGCAGAATTCATTTGTTGTGTTTGTAATTGCATCTTTTGCCTTAGATAAACTTTCATCTTCACAACTTCCCTCGCTCGCACTGCTGAATCCATCTCCAGGCGCAGCAGCACAATATTTGCGTTCAACATCTTTTTCTGCCACAACCATGGAATCATGATACTCCATTGACTTGTCAATAATTGTAATTTGTAATTGTTCTATATATTCTGTTCGCTGTTCAATTGTTGATATATCATCATTGTTTGCATCTCTGTCAGCTCGAGTGTCAATGTTGGTGGTATCTTCTAAGTCAGTAAACACTTTTTCCTCTACTGGGGTTTGCTTGTTAACACGTTTCCTTTTTTTCTTGGCGTTATGTGCCATTTTTATATGTCTGGAAACTAAACCCTTCCGTGTGAATGTTTGTGCACAATGTAGACAATTCCATAACTTATGATGTTCTGCTTTTATATGTTGCTTTAGTTCGGATTCCGTTTTAAATGTGCTTGTACAACGTCGACAAAGCAACAAATTATGTTTATTTTTCATATGCACAGTTAAATTCGCACGACGGCAAAAATTCGTTACGCAAATTTTGCACCTCTTTTCATCTGCGTTTTTGGTTTTAGCAAATTTTCTTGATTTCCCTATAACTTGTGGCTTTGGTAAACTTTCATCTTCCGTACAACTTTCGCTCGCACTGCTTAATACAATATCATGCGCAGGGGAACCAGATTCACTTTCAACATCTTTCTCCACAGCGGCAATGGGATCGGGATAACCCATTGGGGTCTCACCACCTTCTTTCATTTCTTCTGTTCGCTGTTCAATTGTTGACATTTCATCGTTATTTGCATCAGCTCGTTCGGCAATGGTGGTGGTATCTTCTAAATCAGCAACAAATATATCATCGGTTAGTAATTCCATATCGCTTTGTGGTATCATTACTTCATCCTTATACGCGTTTATGCCATAGTTTTCAAGTAACCTTTGTAATTGTGCTGCGGATTTGTCGATGGAGTTTTGTAGTTCATAGTACATTTCCTGGACTTTATTGGCATGTTCGCTGAACTCGATTAGCTTTAGCACAAACTCATGACATGTTTCACAAATAATTTGTGGCAGCTTATCATCATCTTCAATCTGGAATAAAGTATAGTAAATGTAACCTCTATAAACATTACATACTAATTAAGCTTACATGAATCTTTAAGAGCTCGCGTATAATATTTGCCAAATCTTTTTCGCATGTAAAACTATCATCATTCATGGACACGCCCTGACTTTGTCCCGCAACAATGTTGATGTACTCAGCATCAGCTTTAGCACAAAGGCGGCACCAACTCTTCCATTTTCCATATAAAATATCTTCTGAGCAAATGCCAAAGTCTTCTGTCATTTTAGGCACAGAAATATTTGTTATCTCCAACGCCTAGAAAAGGAAAAGAGGGCACTCTATTGTTTCTGTTTATTTGGTTATTAGCGCAGTAATTATTGCTGTATTATTATAAGAATGGGAGAAACTTATCGATTTCATTTGAGTTTTCAAGCAATAATCGTTTAAGAAGCAATGTTTTATGAAATAAGCGGCCCACTTGCATTTTCGAAAATCTCTATTTTCCGCATTTTTTCGTAGAAGGATACTTGATATGAAACTATTTTTCATCTATATATATCTATATACCTATGATCCGTGTCAGAACCGTTCATATAAAAGTGGTCGTGATTTCGTAAAACTTCATGCCATTGTAAAAAAAAAGTATACTAATCGAACCTCAGGGGGGGTAGGGGTTAAGAATATGCCCAAGGTAGGTATGCCGGTCGTAAGAGGCGACTAAAATTCACGAAATCGTTCCCAAGACAGTCGGGCAGTACGGCAAGGGAGCACCGGAACGTACTGACTATCAAATTCGTGTAAAGGATCAGAGCTATTGATTGAGAATACAATAGCCTACACGGCTAGTTTCTTGTATTGCCGGTTCTACGAGAACGGTACCAGTACTTGTGCTGTACCCATCGTGCCGAAACGACCCGGGCCGTTTTCTTATATCGACCCGGCCAAGAGCAATACACTCGGGGTGACCCTGTCTGACATTTAGGCAGGGCTACACCTCGCTACAACAACAACAACAATACATAGAAAATCGATAAGGTTCTTGCATACCTATAATTTACTAATTACTGCGCTAATAACGAAGTAAACAAAATATTTAAACTATTAAGTATCATCTTTGAATTCCGCAGAATTTCTTCACTTGCCGTTCTTGAGTACAAACAATTCCATGCCTAAAATGGCAGAAGACTTTGCTGTTTGCTCAGAGCAGATTCTAGGTGAAAAGTGGAAGAGTTGGTGCCGCCTTTGTGCTAAAGCTGATGCAGAGTACATATACATTGTTGAGGGACAAAGCCAGGACGTGCACATGACTACTGATGGTTGTTTTAAATGCGAAAAGTATTTGGCAAATATTATACTCAAGCACTTGCGGATTCATGTAATTTTCATTAGAGTCTATTGTTTATAGAGTCATACATTTTAATTTTTTACTCTAGATCAAAGAGGATGATAAACTTCCACAAATTATTTGCAAATCATGTCATGAGTTTGTGCTTGCGCTAAGCAAGTTCAGTGAATGTGCTAATAAAGTGCAGGAAATGTACAATGAACTACAAAACTCCATCGACAAATCCACAGCCCAATTACAAAGATTACTTGAAAACTATGGCATCAACGCGTATAAGGATGAAGTGATGATACCACAAAGCGATATGGAATTACTAGCCGAAGATATATTTGTCGCTGTCTTAAAAGATATCACCACCATTACCAATCAAGCTAAAAGAGACTCAAATAATGATGAAATGTCAACAAATGAACAGCAAGCAGAAGAAATAAAACAAAGTGTTGACAACCCAATGGATTATCATGATCCCATTGCCGCTGTGAAGACAAATGTTGAAAGCGAATCGGATTCTCCTGCGCCGCACGTTGGACTAAGCAGTGAGCGCAAAAGTTGTACGGAAGATGAAAGTTTACTTAAGCCACAAGTTGCAAAGAAATCAAAAAAGATTGTTAAAATCAAAATTGCAGATGAAAAGAGGTGCAAAATTTGCGTAAAGAAATTTCATCGTCGCTCGAATTTAACTGTGCATATGAAAAATAAACATAATTTATTACTTTGTCGATGCTGTACAAGCACATTTAAAACGGAATCCGAACTAAAGCAACATATAAAAGCACAACATCGCAAGTTATGGAATTGTCTACATTGCGAAGAAAAATTTGCAAAAAAGAGTTTACTTTCCAATCATATAAAAAGATCACATAATGCCAAGCCAAGGCGAAAAGGTGTTAACAAGCAAATCCCAGTAGAGGAAAAAGTTGTTGGAAGCAAATCTTGTGTTGCTGCGCCTGAAGATGGATTTAGCAGTGCGAACGAAGGAAGTTGTGAAGATGAAAGTTTATCTAAGGCAAAAGTCGCAAATACAAACACAACAACTGAATTCTGTTGCTCAATTTGCTCAAAAGAGTTTCTTCGACATTGCAATTTAACTGTACATATGAAAAAATATCATAATTTATTTCTTTGTCGACATTGTATGAGCACATTTAAAATGGAAGCCGAACTAAAGCAACATCTAATAACACAGCATCGCAAGTTATGGAATTGTCAGCATTGCGAACAAACATTCGAAAGAAAGGGTTTACTTTCCAAACATATAAAAATGGAACATGATATCGAGGTGAAAAGCGATCGTTCTACGAACGAACAATTTGACAAAAGGACAACAATGAGCTCATCTGTCTGCGAAGTCTGCGGTGTTGATTTGCTCACAAAGAAAAAATTAAGAAAACACTATCATACTCATACCGACTATTCATTTGAATGTAAACATTGTGGACAAGTATTAAAAACCCTCTACTGCTATAGGGTAAGTAATTCAAATTAATTCAAAATAAATATTTTTCGTACTACAAAGAGTGTTAAATGAGATTAATCATAAAAAAGGGAAGAGGGTAGGGATGGGCATATGGATAGGCATAGGAATGGGGAGAAAAAGACGATTTAAAAAAGAAAGATGCAGCACAAAATAGAAAAGGATAGAGTTTGCCGGGACTTCTAGTAATTTAATTTTTTTTACATATATTATAAATGTATTTCAGAGACACATACAAATACATGGAGATAAATTCATTTGTCAAAAGTGTGGTCAAGCTCTAAGTACTAAAGCAGCCTATCTTAGGCACTTGTTGGTACATTCCGATGTGCTGAAATATAAATGTGACTTATGTGGTCGTGCCTTTAAACGTGGTAGAGCTCTTAAATATCATTTGATTGCACATGCTGGTCTAAGACCATATTCATGTGATTTTTGTGGTAAAACATTTACCACCGGTTCGAGTTGTCGTTTACACAAGAAGACCCTGCATCCAAATGAGTTAGCTGAATTCGAGGCATCTGGGATGAAAACGTTCGCAAACAATATACCCAAATTAGCTGCATTAAAAGAATTGTAAGTAATAAAACTATTTGATCACGTATTTGTTGACATTTTATTCTCAAACTTTAGAGTTTTGGCGTCTAAACAAAACGGTCAAACATAAGATGGATAGAAGTGGGAATAAGAAGCAGCTGAACCTTCAATAAACCAAGGACTATATAACGGTTATTTTAAAAATTAATTGGGTTTTTATGAACCAGTTACGCATTGTGATTAATAAAAAACGAAATTTACTTACATTTTTTATGAAAATAGCCTGCACCGATTTGGATGATGGACACCAATTCAGATTGTTCTCTGGCCAGAATCGAAGAATATCCAAAAAAATTCCCGAAAAATTCCCAAAAAAAAAAAAAAAAAAAAAAATTCCCATACATTTTGTATGGTGCGAATTTTTGTTATTTTATATAAAGCGTTCTTGATGATCAATGACGTTTATGTCCGCGGATTAACAAACTATCGGTTATAGAAATTTTGATTTCAAAGACACAATTTTACGCAGGGCAACGCCTGCGGGGTCAGCTAGTAATATATAAACCTTGGTTTTCTTTACGTTTTTAATTATTTTTTTTTTGTAATTTTTTTTTATGTTTATGTATTTTTTTTTTAAATATTTTTTTTTTTAATATTTTTTTTTGACCATTTCTTTTTCAATATTTTTATGCTAATTAATTTTTTTTAGTTTGTTAGTTTTCTTTCGTACTTTTTTTTCTATTTCGTTTTATTATTTTTTATTTTCATTGTATAAAGGTAAATAGCGTAAAGGGGTTTTCGCCGACTTAAGCCAAGTACTATTATCAATGCCGTGGAATTCCACCGGCAACATGCAATTGGCTTGTAAAATGTTGCTAGCAATTTTCATTTTTCTATTTCATTTATTCTATGTTTATTTATCATTCATTTATATCATTCTCTTCTGTTATTTTTCCATTTTCAAGTGTCAATGTCAACAAATATCAATTTTGCACTGTTTTAAATGACCAGTACTTGTGCTGTATCCAACGTGCCGAAACGACCCGGGCCGTTTTCTTATATCTACCCGGGCAAGAGCAATACACTCGGGGTGTCCATTTTGGGACCATTTTTGGAAATTTGGGGTGATTTTCGGATCATTTTAGGTACATTTAAGGCTATTTTTGGGGTCATTTTGGAATCATTTTGGGGCCACTTTGGAATCATTTTTGGATAATTTTAGGGTCATTTTGGGATCATTTTTGTGTGGTTTTGGGTTCAATTTCGGATCATTTTGGGAACATTTAAAGGTCTTTTTGGGGTCGTCTTGGGATCATTTTAGGATTATTTTGAGATTATTTTAGGGTCATTTTGGGATCATTTTGGGTAACTAAATTTAGCGCAAAATTGAGAGCACCGAGCAAGTTCGGTCACCCAGATATTGCCGAGTTTCATCGAAATATCTTAACTTTTACTCATGTTATCGTGTGCACCAGTGGACGGACGGATGAAAAATTAAAAAATAATCGTTTATAAATACAGCTTGTTATTACTACTATTTCGCTTTCCACTTTTGGTTCCCGTGAAATATTTACACATGGTGATCATAATAGCGCCGATAAATGATATATGTATTTATAACTTGTAGCATATCGATACATTTCTGATATACTTATAACTTGCTAGAAAATACAGCAATAGTAAATAACAGCATAAAATATATTTTAGTCTCTGGTGTTAAAAAACCAAAAAAATTCTGAACTTCTTGAACATGGCAGAAAGATATGTTGCTGCTTATTCAGAACCTATTTTAGGTGGAAAGTGGAAGGGTTGGTGTCGCCTCTGTGCAAAAGCTGATGCTGAGTACATCAATGTTCTTGCTGGACAACACCAGCAGGAAGAGTTTAGTGAAAATATAAATTTTAAAAGCGAACGTGACTTGACACATATTATACTGGAATTTTTTCGAATTCATGTAAGTAAAAATAGTATTACATAGCAAATGCGAGAGCCAGCTGTCATTTTAAGGTACTAGGCATAGTAGCGAAACTGAAACTGGGTGTATAGCACACCGACAATGAGCGCAGTGGGGTATCATATTTGTGAAACGATTTCATTCATACATACCTAGGCCATCATCTATGTAAAGAAAAATTACTCTCCTTAAAGCAATGGATAACATAGTACACCATGATATCAGATCGAATACACCTCGACATATGCTCTGCCTGTAGGTCAGCATGCATACAGAGCCGGTAGATCGAAGGATACAACAACAAGGATACAGCCCTGTACCAGCTGACTAGAAGGTCAGGAGTGAATCAAGGGCGGGGAAGTTTGAATATGCACCTTCCTCGATATAGAGGGATATAAGTGTTATATCCGCTCTATATGCAAACTTCCAAGGGACGACATTGATAGGTCAAGATCACAGGGGATGATCAGAAATATTCCATCAGAACAGGGCACAATAGCTCCTAGTTCGAAATGCATAACCTCAATTTTTTTTTTTTTTTTTATTGTTTTGACCAGATTTTGTTGAAAGGATGAGTCCGTACGGAGTGCTTCCGGATTATATGAGGTAGTGTTTGGGAACTCAACAAACGCAACTCTGAGGAGTCCTAAAAGAGCACTTTATTCACACATTTTAAGAGGAACCTTTCTCATGAAGTCCTAGCGGAGCAACTTAGGAACTCCTCTGGTTGTCTGGGTCCAACCTTCTGGGTCATATCATTCCCCCTTCCATATAGAATTAGATAATTTCTAACAAGGGCTGAGAGGCATTATATCCGTAGATTAACCATCAAGGTAAACGCCATTACCCTTCGTGACTTTTAAGCACGAGTTACACAAGACTTTGTGAAACTTTGAAAGGTGCGCGCCTAGGCTTTAAGCATTTGCCAAAATCTCGCTTCGCTTTATGTTCCATAAACTTTGTATGAAAGTGGAACCTGCAAAGTTTTATGTAATTGGGGATTTAGTCGCTTTTTATGACAGGCGTGCTTTCGCGGAAATGTTCCAAGCCACAGACCAGCTGCTGGGATCTGTGAAAAAGTTTCAGTATATTTAGCCATTCAAACTGGCAGCAGGCTCTCAAAACATACATAAACAAAACAGTGGTTATAACTTTCAACACTCCATTTCGACAGATCAAAGAGGATGATAAACTTCCACAAATTATTTGCAAGGAATGTCATGAGGAAGTGCTATCGCTTATTAAATTCAGCGAACGTGCCAAAAAGGTGCAACAAATGTACGATGATCTACAAAACTCTATTGACAATTCATTACCAAATTTACAAGTATTATTCGAAAAATATGGTCTACATAAAGATGAGCTATCCATGCTACAAAATGATATGAACGAAGAGCTAGCAGTTGAGGAAATTTTCGTACCCGATACAGTACTAAAAGATGAGAAAGAAAATGAAAATTATGATCCCATCGGTGAAGAGGATCGTGATATGGGTAATGATATGGGTCATGACTCCTGTTCATCTAGATCAGAAGATGGTTTCAGTTCAGATAGTAGTGAAAGTAGCTCCATGGATATAAAATTATCAAAGTTAAAGGATCCAACAACAAAGGAAAAGAAAAAAGTAGTTAAAACTAAAAAATATGAAAATTCCTGCCAAATTTGCAAAGAAAAATTCATACGCCGTAGCAACTATACGCTACACATGAAAAAGAAGCATGGTGTATTATTTTGTTTGCAATGTACAAATTCATATAAAACCGAATCAGATCTAACAGAGCATATGCTAGTACATCGTAAATTATGGAATTGTCTACATTGCGATCAAAAATTCGAAAGAAAGGGTTTGCGATCCAAACACATGAAATTGGAGCATGCTACCAAAGAGAAAACGCCACAATCATTTGTCTGCGAAACATGCGGCGAGGCATTACCCACAAAAAAAAGACTTAAAAAACACATGTTGGCACACGAAGATATTGAGCCAACATGTAAAGAATGTGGCAAGACATTCAAAAGCACTGATGGACTAAGGGTAAGTGAAATGTTTGTTTATATAAAAGAAAAATTTTATATACGCATTATACATTTTAGCGACACATACAAATACATGGCGATAAACACATTTGTACCCATTGCGGTAAAGAGCTAAGCAGTCGTGTCACATACAATCGGCATATGTTGGTACATTCCGATGCGATGAAACATAAATGTGACGTTTGCGGACGATATTTCAAACGTGCTAGAGCACTTAAAAATCATTTACTTGCACATACCGGCTTGCGACCGTATAAATGTGATTTTTGTGAAAAAACATTTTCCACCGGTTCGAGTTGTCGCTTACACAAGAAGACTATGCATCCGAATGAGTTGGCTGAATTGGAGGCGTCTGGTGTAAAACAATATACACAAAATATACCCAATTTAGATGAATTAAGGGCAGTGTAAGTGTTTTATATGAATCTATATTAAAAGGGAAACTTAGTTTTCATGCAAGTGAAAAATTTTCATAAAAAGTGGTAAAAAATTGTTCAGTAAAAGGTAGACTAATCGTTTTTTATTAAAAATGCGAAATGTCGTTGCAAAAATAAACGATGTCCTTTTTTTCAAATAAAAGGGATAGATAACGTTGCTAAAATAAACAATATCATATTTTTTTAAATTAGAAAGTAGAAATATAGTTGCTAAAATAAACGATATCGTATTTGTTTTTTAAATTAAAAACGAGAAATATGATTGCTTAAATAAACGATATCAACGTTTTCAATTAATAAGGAGAAATTCGAGATATATCGTTGCTAAAATAAACGATATCGTATTTTTAGTTGCAAGTGAGAAATATCGTTGTTAAAATAAACGATATCGTCTTTTTAATTAAGAAGGAGAAATATCCTTGGTACAAAAAATATCGTATTTTTTTAACTAGAAATTATAAACGAAAAATATTTTTGCTAAGATAAAGGATATCGTATTTTTAGTTAGACACAGTTGGTAAAATAAACGATATCGTAGTTTTTTGATAGCAACATAAAATATTGTTGCTAAAATAAACTATATCGTATTTTTTTTAGTTAGAAACTAGAGTTATTGTTGCTATAATAATAGATATAGTATTTTTTAATTAGAAATATCGTTGCGAAAATAAACAATATCTATCTTTTTTTACAACTAAAAAAAACGATAGTGCTAAAATAAGCGATATGGGGATTTTAACTAAGAAGAAATATCGTTGCTAAATATATACGATTTTTGTCCCTTGTCTTTGAAAAACCAATTTGTACATATATACATATCTTTTACTGAATAATTTTCATTGTTTTGTTATACAACATTTTATAACTTTCTCTTACACTTGTATGGAAAATACGTTTTCTTTTTACTCCCAACCTTTCATTTATAACAGAAATAGTAATTTTGTTCTTGCCCTTATATTTTTCAGCGCGCGTACTGGCACAAACTTTAGACCATTGATGTCAAAACAAAATGGGCATGTCAATCTTAATAGAAGTATAATGGATGAAGATTCTACAATCTGAGTTTTTTGGCGTTGAAAGCGTATATAATTACACTATACGACAAAATCAAAATTTTTCTGCGTATTGGACCACACCAACTTTTTTGAAGAGATTAAGCATATAAGAAAAAAAATGGCATTACTTTTTTCGAAGGTAGCATCCAAAAGTTAGTTACGGATCAATCGAAGAGAGAGGCAAGCAGGTCACGCCCACTTTTTGCCCTTTCCAATTTATTGACCAAACCATTAGAAAACGCTTTCGCGCTTCAAAAGGCCTAAATTCGAAAAACAGGAAACGCCACTTTTGTTCTTACGTCTTAATTTAAAAAAGATGGTTTGGTACTATTATTGTTAAATAATAATATATAATGATGTATGATCATCTTCAATTTAAATTTCTTTATTGCTGTCTTAGTAAATATGTATGTTTGTAAAAGTGGATGGATCACACTTTTAATTAGCGGAAAACTTTTGTTATTTTAAACATATCCATTTTGAATGTAAGAATACACGATAATAATGGCCTTAATATAATTCATTTTATGACTTTCTCTTTACACCCAAAAATTTATTTTCATCTAGAAATAAACATGTTTTAACTAAAAAAAAATGTTTTTTTTCTTAGCGGCAAGCCAAATTTGAAGTTATTTTTATTCTTAAATTTAAACTAAAACAAACTTTAATCTCATCAAGTTTCCTTAGAAAGTTGCAGGTGGTATTGTGACAGTTGCAACAGCGTTGTCGGTACATTTTGGATCATTCTCTATTACCTTTTTCTGTCTACCGCTATTTTTTCCGGCCACTGGAGTAAGATTTTCAACCGTTCGTATTCTGTGTAAATATAATTTGTTTTTAATTAAATCTATAGTTTGTATTTACTACGACTTACACTGTCTTTAGCACCGATAATTTAGGTATATTTTTTGTATAAGCCTTTCCCCCGCTAGCCTCTAATGCAGCCAATTCTTCTGGATGTGCTTTTAACTTATGTGTGCGGCAATTGGGTCCATTTGCAAATCTTCTATCACAAAAATCGCATGAATATGGCTTAAGACCACTGTGTAGTATAAGATGGCTCTTTAGCGTTTTTGCACGTTTAAATGCTCGCCCACAATAATCACATTTATGTGGCATCTCATCCGAATGTACTAGTTTGTGCTCATTGAGAGTTGCGCGCGAATTTAATTGTAAGCCACACTGGTCACAGGTGTATTTATTACTGCTATGGGTTTCTAAATGTTTCTGTAAGTGTATATAAAAAAGTAACATTAATTGGATAATTTTATGAATATTGGACTGGGAATAGAAAAAATTGTGAAGTTTAGCATAACTACTTTACACATTTTTAGGACTGATTTCATTTTTGTTAAATTCACCACAAAAAAAAATTCTGAATGAAACTTTCAAATACTTTTATTATTCGAAGTCCTAAGAATTTATTCGAACTTTCAAGAATTTAATAGAGTTTCAATAATAATAATAAAATACCGCAGCCGGCTGCGCATGGGACCATTTCAACTTTTTTTTAAGAGATTAAGACATACTAAATAAAAAAATGGCGCTTCCCGTTTTTCGAAGTTAGCCTCCAAAAATTAGTTACGGTATTTCCAAGTTCGAAAGTATAAAAAAATATTTAAATACTAAAACATTTTTTTTTGTATAAGTTGTAATGTTTTGTTATATTTTCGAAATCCCAATCATTTTCGAAGTTGTGGTTTTTGTAAATTTTTTCGATTTTTATTGTTTTAAATTTTAAGTTTTTTCTAAGTTAAAGATTTCTTTAATTTGTGATTTATTCGAAATTTCAATCCTTTTCGAAGCTGTAATTTTTTCAACATTTTGTTTGGCTTTTTAATTCAGCTTAATAATTATTGGTTAGTGAGGTTATTCAAATTTTTTCGAAGTTGAATTTTTTTTTCAAATTTTGTTATGTCAAAATTTTGCTTGGATTTTTTATTTTTTTTCGAAAATTTTAAATAATCGAAATTAAATATTTTTTTTTTTGTATAAGTTGTAATGTTTTGTTATTTTTTCGAGGTCAAATTTTGTTTTTTATTTTAAGTTTTTTGTGAGTAAAGTAAACTGATTTATTCGAAATTTCAATACTTTTCGAAGTTATAGTTTTGATAAATATCAAATTTTTTGATTTTTTTTTTAATTAATGTTATCGAAAACTTCATCAAAAATCGAATATGGAAAATGCAGATCGGACAGGTTATGCCCAAAATTAGCAAAATCGGACTGGTAACTCGCTAGAAATTAAACAAAAACTTTGAAACTTCGAAAAGATTTTTATAGCTTTAACTTCGAAAATATTTCGAACATCGTAAAATTGGTAAATACTTATTTTTTAAGCATTGTAAAGCATACCATACTATTTTAATTAAACACATGACCTTCAAAATATTATCGTTAGCCATTTTGAGAAATAAAATCAATATACATACCTTGATTGAAACAAATAAAAATAATAAAAAATTGTGTATGGCCTACTAGGTACGAAGGGATTCGAGAATTCAAGGACCTTGTGCAGCGCAGAGATTGTATTTACCTTTAAACGTGGACGATTTTTAAAACGTTTCTTACACACATCACATTCAAACTCTGCATAATCGGTATGTGTTAGCATATGTTCGCGTAGAGCAGCCTCTGTACGCACAGCTTCGCCACATTCTTCACAAACGAATGGACGTATATCTTCGTGTACAAATTTGATATGCGTCGCAACATAATCTTTATTTTGAAATTTTCGTTCACATTGTGGACATGGAAATATATTCTTCTCCGAAACTGGTCGATGTATATTCATATGTTTCCTTAAATCATATTCGGTTTTAAATATTTTCGAACATTGCGTACACGAGAGTGTTGGTAATGGTTTGCCATGTTTTTTATGCAAATGCAAACGATAACTACCAATGCGACGAAATTTTAGTGGACATTCATCACAAACGAATTGAATTTCTTTAGGTTCGGGTGCGCGCATTCTTTTAGTAGGCGGCGGAGTTGTTTTGTTGGGCCACTCTGTTGCTTGTGCTGTTGATTGGGATTCTGGTGCTTTTGTTTCGGCTGAGTGTTTATTTTGATTCTCCTTTATTTCTTTTTTAGCTTCATCATTTGAGATTTTCACGCTTTTCTCATTTCTTTTAGTGTTAAGTTCATTATCATCTGAGGCGTTCTTATCATTTTCATCTATTCCCTCATTATCGCTGGCGAAAGGATCTTCAGCCATATCATCGTTTTCCAAAACGCACATATCTTCATTAATTGGCACAGCAACATCAGTAAATTCCTCTTCCTTTATAGCAGATGTGCTATGAGTGCTCTCACGTCCCATTGCTTCACTCTCAACATTGAATGTCGTCTCTTCCACTTTGTGTTCCGTTTGTTTTGCTTCAAATAAAAGTTGCGCATTCCCCAAAGATTGTGTGACCGTGTCAAGAGGTCGATAATCCCGCAATACGCCAAGTTTTGAACGCAAAGTTTGTATGCCCCCATCCGTTAGCTGACTGTTCTGAAAGCTTTGTAGTTCCGTATACATTTCTTGTACTTTGCTCACGCGCTTATGATAGCCAACTATTGTAGTTAGTAAGGCAAAGCACTGCACACATAACTGTTGGGGTAGCTGCGTCTCCTCTTTGCGAATCTGCAAGAAAACGACATTACAAAAAATTCAAACAAATTATAAATTCTGCCTACCTCGACACAAAAATATCTCCGTACTGCATCTGCAAGCTTCAGTTGCTCCTCACATTCTACTATACCAGCATTCTCATCTTTCAAAAAAATATTCACATTTTGTATATCATCATTGGCACAAAGTCGACACCAACGATACCAATCTTTAGATACTTCCGTGACTGCTACTTTGTTGTCTGTACAATTTGCTGCCGCAAGCATTTTTTGATTCTAAAAGTTATTTAATATTTACAAAGGAGTCGTTTTACAAAACAAACGCCAGCGGCCTTAACAAATGCAATTTTACTTTTTTGTTGTTAATATCCCAATAAACAGTTGCAGCTAGAGTGTATATACCCTGCAAGACACAGCTATTAGATGCATCAGTTTTTTCATATTGCTAGTACAAATCTGATTGTCGTTCATCGCATCATCTTATGAGCCGTCATTTGAAAGTGCTGATTTATAATCAGGACGCCGAACAAAGTGCCCATCAGATTTGTAGCTACGGTATGAAAAGTCTGACGTCTCCATCAGCAGAGTCCTGCATTTTATATAACGACTGCTGAGTGGAAGATTTCCCTATTTCAGAATTTATTTAAATACATAATTAGGGCCACTTGCATAAAAGCCGATAACGCCTAATCGGTGATTAACTTGACAGCTAACCATAAAAAATACGTCAATTAAACTTCGGTTAGTCGTTATCGGCTTTTATGCAAGCGGCCCTTAATATTTTAAAATTAGTTTTAAAGACGTCCTATCTAATTTTTTTTTAAAACGCCCTATTTCAAAATTTGTTTGAAAAACGTCCCGCGATACTCCCTAATATTTCTTCGGGGTACTTGCGGCTTTTCTTTTCCTAGTCCGCAGAGCGCCGAAGAGATGTCTTGGGAGGAGTTCCGACACGTAGTTTCCATCGCTGGGAAAGAGTAGAGTAAGGGGGAAGTATGTCGTCCGCCACGGCTGATCCCCATACCGAGACCATAGTTACACTCTGAAGCGGCCTATCAAAGAGGCTCCGTTTGACTACAGTCACGATTTGCCTAACACCCTGGATTGGGAGGGGGTAGATATTTGTCGTCACACCAGAGAAAGGCTAGGCTACTCTCGTGATGTAGTGCCATGCGATTTGAATGAAATATGCACGGATGGAAAGGAAATTGAAAAAAAAACTGTGGTATAGGAGGTATATTTTCAGGGGCGTCCCCCGAAATTTAAGGATGGGGGAGCCAGGGTAATCCCGAATTTGGGGCCTCCCGCGCCATTTTATCGTCCCGAAATTCCGGGTTATTCTAATTCCGAAACTGCTGGAACACGTCCAAAAATGTCAGAGGAGGTATCAACCGCTTTACGACTTCGATATCATTAATCCGAAAGCGGAAGTTCTTGTTTCAGTGAAAAGTTATTGTCGAAAAAAAAAATAATTTTACCGATCCCGATACTGAAGTTGAGGCGTGGCCCATGGTATTCACATATGTTCAGAACACGTTTGTGAGTTGAAATATCTCTTTGACAGAAAGAAAAATCGAGTCTTCGCTTTTGGGATTATGCATATATGTATCTGAGATAATACCGAAAAATTCCAGGACCCCGGGATGGCCATTTTAAAATCCCGAAACCCCGGGACGGTAAAAAAGCTTCGAGATTCGATGTCTTCAATCAAAAACTTACTGTTGGCGAGCGACAGAAGAGCTGCGAGATCTTGTTAACTGGGCTATAATTAAAAAATTTGGAAATTTGTGGAAATATTCTAGCGTTGTACGTTGGGTAAGCTTATTATTAGAGATAGCAAACTATCAACAGAATTTTCGATATTATCAATATGTAAATTTTTTGGTAATTATCGATAGTTAGGCCCTGCTTAAAAGCCACCTAATCGAAAAATTCTTTAATCCGATATCAAAATAAATTCTAAGTTTAAACTAAGGTCTAGCCCGAAGTATCCCGATTCCGAATCCCGGGCTTCGAGTGCCATTTTTTCGTCCCGAAATTATGGGATCATTTTTGTTCTTATCCCGGTCTTTCGGGATCCCTCTATTTGATTGAATTTAATGCCACTAAACTGCTTTAACACGTCAAAAAATCTGGGAATAGTTACCAAAATACGTGTTTTAACTCGGACTTTAATTATACGGAAGCGAAAATTAAAGTTTTTGTTCCAGTGAAAAGTTATTGGCAAGAAACTAATCATTTCACGGGTTCGATCCCAAAAATTGGAACGTGGCCTATGGTATTTATGTGTAGAATACCTTTCCGAGTTGAAATATCTCTTGACAGAAATAAAAGTATCGAGTCTTCGCTTTCGGATTTAGTATACCGGGTTCAAAGCGCGTCTTCTGATACCTCTCCCGCCTTTTTGGACTGTATTTGAGATAATCCCTTGATTGTCAATGGGATTCGATGCCTGGAAACGTGTGGCTGTCCTAGGAAATTATTATCCTTGTTGTTGTTGTTGTAGCGAGGTGTAGCCCTGCCTAAAAGTCAGACAGGGTCACCCCGAGCGTATTGCTCTTGGCCGGGTCGATATAAGAAAACGGCCCGGTCGTTTCGGCACGATGGGTACAGCACAAGTACTGGTACCGTTCTCGTAGAACCGTCAATACAAGAAACTAGCCATGTAGGTCATTTAGCGTTACCCAGGGTACACCAACGGGGAGGCGACCTACTATTACACCCCTTATCCTTCTTATAGTCTAGTCCCACTTACTTAGGCATGTCCAATTTACCCTTCCTGAGCGTAAAAGTGATGTCGATGAAATGCGTGTCAAAGAATTTCTGACAAATAAAATGACCTGGTATATTTATAAGTTCTGCGCACAACATTGCATTGTTTAAATTTTAAAATAATGCAAAAGTTAAAAAAAAAATTAAATCAAATGAAATTAAAGATATATTGGAGCTTTACTAATCCATGTTTAGAATATGCATTTTTTTTACTCTTTATGAAACTAAAATAGTAAGATAACATCGTTTTACCACATCGTTGGTGGTATGGTGTTTAACGTGCTTGTTGTTGTTAAACTGCCAGCGGTTATGAGTTTTTCATTGAAAGTTGCCACCTCTCCACCCAAAGGTGAGATGGTGTTTGACGGGCTTGTTGTTAAACTATCAGCGGTTATGTTTTTTTCGTTGAAAGTTGCTACTGCTTCACTTAAAGAAGTTGTGAGCACTTTTTCACTAGACTGGTTTCCCACTGGCGACACATTATCAGCATCATTTTTATGTATTTTGGAAGCTTTCGTACCATCTGTGCAATCAGTTGACAGTTTCGGCCTTTTACCAGATGAAAAATTACCACTTTGCTTAGTTACAACAGGTAAAAGATTTTCAGCCGAACGTGTTCTGTAAAATATAAGTATATGTTGTTTATATTGCTTATGTATTTATTTTTAAATATTTTTATAAAAGATAGATCTGTGAGGAAAAAAATTCAGAAGTGGAATAAACCAAGGCGAATTCATATATCTCTTGATGGCATATGATGAAAATTTGAGTAGGAGGGAGGAATGTTTTAATGCGCTTGTTGAAACAGATAAAGAAACGTTTGAAAATATCTTAAAGCGGAAAAGATTAAATATAGAATGGGACTCGTGTGTTACTATTGAGTATGTAAGAGTATACAGGTGCTTTAAATACTTGGGATTCAATCACAAGGCAAAAGAATGTGGTAAAACAAAAAAGCCTGTGGCAAGTGTGGGGCGAATCATGATTCTAAAGACTGTTTGTCAAATATGTAAACTGTTTGAACGCAGATGTACACCACAGTGCTTAAGTCAAGTAAGTCAAGGATAAGAAAGTAGCAATCAAGAGATAATAGTATAACCTGCTTTTACCTAAACGTTAGTAGTATTGTAAGTAATAAATCTGAATTAGAAAGAGTCATTGAAATTAAAAATCCTGCAATAATTTTATGTTCCGAAACATGTACCACAAATCACATTACGGATCAAGAACTAAATATACAGACCTATAAACTAATGCGGTGTGATTCTCATAGTAGGCACACAGGTGGTACTATGATCTATATACACGATTCTATTGAATATAACATTAAATATAACAAATCAGTTGATAAAAACATTTGGTGTATTTTTATAAAATTGAAGCATTTTAATCCAAAATTGCAGATCGGTGTGGTTTACCACTCACCTAGCTCAAGTGATGCTGATTTTATAAACTATTTGCGCAATATATTAGGTAGTACCTGTGAAATGTCTGAGAGTAACATTCTTATAGGTGACTTTAATATTAACTTAAATTATACAACAACATATAGCACTCAATTAATTGAACTCTTTAAGGCATATTCTATGCACCAAAAAGTTAACTTTGATACTCGTATAACGGATATATCCAAAACCAAAATTGACTTACTGTTTTCGAATATGAATGATATAGTGTGTGAAAAATTAGATGAACATCAAATTTCGAATCATGAAACTATTCAATTTAAACTTGAAAGTATCTCCAAATTTAGGATGAGAAGCATAATCAAAATTACCTCTTGGGAGTATTACAATAGTGAAGCACTTATGAATCAACTGCGCCTAAGTGATTTCAGTAATTTTGATCGATCTGATATGGAGACTAAGGTGTTACATATTAAAAATAATATTTAGAATGCTATGCGAAGCCTGACTTATGAAAAGGAAGTTCATTTAAAAATTATGAATAAATGGTATGACAGTGAGCTAGCGAATATGAATAAATATAAATTTCAGCTATATAAACAGGCCCAAATATCGGGAGAATGGGATGAATACCGAAATACAAAAAATGAATATAAAAATCTTATTAAAATTAAAAAAGCCAAGTATATGGAGTATAAAATAGATAGCCATAGCCATGATGGTAAAATGATGTGGAAATATTTGAAACAGGCAATTAGTATGGGGAAAGAAAGTTCCGTAATTAAGAAAATAATAATATATGGTAACATTTATTATGATGAATCTGATATCGCAAACCAACTGAATACGTATATTGTTGACAGTGTTACAGATATTTGCAGTAAAATTGAAGTAGTTTATCAGCCAAACTATGTTTCTAAATTTGCCCTAGTTAGTACGGTTGATATTGAAAAAATTGTGAATAAGTTTCCGGCAAAGAGAGGTGGAAAAAAATTATTATCAGATGGTGTGGTTAAAGATGTGGTACCTTATTTAGGATTTTTCTATGCTAAAATAATAAACGAAAGTATGAGTAGTGGCATATTTGCTTCTATATGGAAAACTTCGACCATTGTCCCTATAGAAAAAGTCAAAAGCACGGTCAAAGTAGAAGAGCTACGACCTACGACTATAAACATTGGCAAGCGATGAAAAAATTTTAGAAATTGTAGTGAAAAATCAATTAGTACAATATTTAGAAAGTAATAATATACTTATACCGCAACAGTCAGGATTTAGGCAAAAACGCTCTTGTGAAACAGCATTAAACATGGTGATAGCTGAATGGAAAGAAGAACTTACTAACAAAAAGTCGATAATAGCAGTTTTCATTGATCTTAAAAGAGCATTTGAAACAATCGATCTGAAAATTTTACTTGAAAAAAATAGAGGGCATTGGTATTAAAGATGTGGAGTTAGAATGGTTTAGAAATTTTTTGACAAATCGTAAGCAACGAACCATAATTGGTTCGACCCTATCAGAAGAAATAGACGTTAAGATTGGCTTACCGCACGGAAATCTGCCTGATTATCTGAGAATAAATATTAAATTTAACTACGAGGTCCATGATAGGAATACAAGACAGAGAAATCATTTTAAGCTACCTAATTATAAAACGGAATCTGAAAAAATAGTATTTTTTATAAGGGGCTAAAATGCTTCAATGAACTCCCAGAAAGTATAAAAAATAGGGATAATAATTTACTTAACATTAGAATTCGATTAGAGATAGGTTAGAGAACTAGGCAAAACACTAATCACACTATTAAGTTAACTATGATTTTATCGATTTGAGAATTATGTCCCATTTTTTTATGTTTCTCCAGTGTTACCTCCAATCGGAATCTAAACGCATGGTTTGTTGGGAAGCAAACAAGGACGATAAAGGTCATATGTTTTGTCGGTACAACCACTAACAACGACAAAAGTCGTTTGCATGCTCTACTTTGCTCAATAGCAGAAAACTCTCTCGATACGAGTACTAATTATATTTAGTTAAGTTCTTAACTTACACTGCCTTTAGAACCTCTAATTTGGGTATATTTTTTGTGTATGTTTTTCCACCAGCAGCCTCTAGTTCAGCCAATTCCTCTGGATGTGCTCTTCTCTTGTGCGAACGACAATTTGCACCATTCGCAAAGGTTTTCTCACAAAAGTTGCATGAATATGGTCTTAGGCCGCTATGAAGTATGAGATGACTTTTTAGTGATTTGGCGCGCTTGAATGCCCGACCACAATATTCACATTTATGACGCGATACATCGGAATGTACAAGCATATGACGACTCAAAGTAACACGTGAATTCAATTGTAATCCACATTCGCTGCATATATATTTATTGCAACTGTGAATCTCCATATGAGTCTGTAAATGAAAAAGAGTAAAAAAAAATTGAGCTTATACCAATCTTCGTAGCCATATTCAACGCTATTAACGTTTGTTGATTGTGTATATCTAACAGCAAACAACAACAACTTTTTCTTTCTTTTCGTTCTAGAATTAACCTCAATGATTTTGCTGTTTTAACAGTACTTCCCCCTACCTAGTCGGAAGATCCACTTATAAAAAGTTACTTGACGTACCAAATAGATTCGTACTGATGTTGACAGTCCTTTGCCGGATATGAATCCGGCGAATAGCACCTTGTGGTACTAGCCCGACTGTCTTGGCAACGATTTTAGTCGCCTCTTACGACAGGTATACCTATCTCGGGCATATTCTAAACCCTTAACCCGCAGTGGGTCGCCTTAGTTTTAAAACTTAGCTAGTGTCATTCAAGCTGACCATAATCGCCAAACGTAATAGCGCTGATAGTTTAGCTAAAATTGTTTTACTTACCTTTAGACGATATTGATTTTTAAATCCTTTCTCACATATTTTGCATACAAAAGGTGCATAATCAGTATGTATTAACATGTGTTCGCGTAGAGTGGCTTCGGTGCGTACAGCTTCACCACACTCTTCACATATAAATGCGCGCACATCTTCGTGTACAAATTTGATATGTTTTGCTACGTAATCTTTTGATTGGAATTTTTTATCGCATTGTGGGCATGGATATACTCTCTTCTCTTCAGCTGGTCGATGCATTTTTGTATGACGATTTAGTTTATTTGTAGATTCAAAAGTTTTAGGGCATTCTGGACATTTAAGTGGCTCGTCGATTATACCATGTTGTTTTCGCATATGTGCACGATAGTTACAAGCTTGAGGAAAAAATATTGAACATTCAACACAAGTGTTATTATTTGCCAGCTTTTTGTCATTTTTTTCAGCGCTAGCGGGTATAGATTTTTTCTTAAAAACTCTAACTTTTTTCTTTTCTTCATTATTTTTGATTAACTCTTGGTCGCAGGTCTTACTAGGTTTGCTTTTGAGCTCAGCATCATTATCGGCTTTTCTTGCATCATTATCCGCTTTTGCTCTTGTGTTATTTCTATTAGTTCTTAAGGGCTTCTTTTCATCAGCTTCCTCAATTAGTTCTACTTTTATATTCTTACTTATATCTAGCTTGCTCTGGCGATCTAAACTTTTAATATTTTCGCTTGCAAGAACTTCTGTTACATCATCTGCAAATGGATCATCATCATCAACATCGTCGTCGCCTTCCTCATATTCATTCATTTCAGTTTTCGCCACTTCATCCACTATAAGCTCAGTTTTTACAATTGTGTTTGGTAAATTTGAACCAACTGCATCCATTATATCATCAACGAAAACCTTTTCAATTGCTGATTTTGTAGTACAGTCATTGTGTTGCGGCGCTGTTTTAAGCGTGTAAATATCATTTTCTTGCAGTACGCATTTATCACGTAACATTTTCAAATCCATTGGTTTCCATTCGCCAGTTATTCGTATGGTGTCATACATACTTTGTACCTCTCTCACATGATCCACGTACATGGCCAATTTCTGTACCAAAGCAAAACAATGTTTACACAGCAATTGCGGTGGACTTCCATTCTCCTTAATCTAAATAAGCAAAAAATTATTATTTTTTCTTAACTAAAACCCTTTTACTTATACAAAATAGTTACGTTTATTCGAAAGACTTCCTCTAAGAAATCAATGATGCGAATGATGTTTAGATTGTTACTTCCACTAGCTGCTGCTGTTTGTTGTTGTTCTGCGTGTAGATTAATACTCAGTGCACCGTCTTTAGCACAAAGGCGACACCAATATTTCCATTCATCGTTTGTGATGTTCTCTTCAGTTTCCATTGTTTCTAGCATTTTTAATCAAATTATTAAACTTTTGTTAGTTTACAAAACAAGTCCATATCACTAGTGATGTTAGAACGTATGCTTGTTTTGACGTGTGATCAATCGGCATGTTCTGTGAGAATATCGCATCAGCGATGTGACGAACTATCGTTTCTGCTATCGATTGGTCGCACAGTGTGCATTTCAATTAAATTTGCTTTTTTTTTGTATGGGCACAAAACTGCATACTCAAAAATTTTCTGAAAATTTTTCCAAAAAAGTTGAAAATTCTTTTTATGTACGTACATAAAAAAAAATATTCTGACGTGTACAAAAAACCGCCGATACACGTGAATGTGTGTGTGTTACAGAGGCATTTTTTGGATAATACAATCCTGCACAGAAGTTCCATGCATCACTAAAGTTTTCAAAGAGTTTATTGACAACAACAATATGAATAAACTCAAAAAACGCCCAACACGAACGCAGTCTAAGTCAGTTAACGTAGGAGAGTCGTATCGCTTGATATAGCTCCTCTCGCCAGTAGTAAAGTCACTGGCGGCGATTTTGATCTCTCATTTCACAGCAAACTTGAGGTTAGACCAGCACCAGCATGGCTTTCGCAAAATGATTAGCATGACATCTGCCTTCAACACCATTAACACTAAGATAACTAACGGACTCAACCAAAAAAAAAAAAACCTAATGACAAGGCAGTCCAAATTGAGCTTGACCAGTCTAAAGCTTTTTAGCACAGTCAATCAAGCGCAGCTGGTTTCGGATTTGTATGACTCGTTACTCATCACATCTACGTAAGCACTATGATGAGATCCGGCACCTAGTAATATCGCCATTTGATCCAAAGGTTCACAAGCAGGCCCTCAAACATATTCATACGGTGGCGGTAGGCTTCTTTGTCCGGTCGCGTACTGTGAATACCTTATTGGAAATACCAGCACCCTTTGTTGCTGAGGAAGAACGTGAGACAAGATTGGCTCAACTATGTTCTGGTTATTTTAGCAGCTTAAACTCCTACTTCTCAAGACTGAACCCCGACTTGCCAAATGAATGTCGGGCATAGGACACGTCCCCTCATGAAACCAATCATTTATTCACCTGCTCTTCGGAGCCCCCTCTTCTAACACTCATTTCACTCTGGTCCAACCCTATGGAAACTGCTCGTTTCCTTGGACTTCCTTTAGTGGACATTGATGAAAATTTAGATTATGGAAAAGTTCACGTTTAGGTAGGACTACTCATCGTTAATACAACATTCATCAAATATACCTCGAACTAGAACTTTCAAACTGAAGTATAAAAAACATGAATATTTTCTTAAATGTCGATTTATCTTAAAAAAATCGATTAATGAATAATCAGTGGTTTCGACTCGTGGTTACATTGCGAAGAAAATCAGGAATACACAAAACTTATCGATATGCCTTGTAAGGGTATGTGCCAAACTGTAGACAATTGAGCGCTTTCAGAACTCATTCTGAGGCAAAGCGCTTTTGAATCAAATTCTGAGGTGATAAAATCTGATATAGGGCGTTTTTAAAACAGGGTGATGTTTTACTCAGTCGTCGACTCTAATTAATTAACTGGTTTTTTTTTTTCAATGATTATGTACCTCTAATTTTTATTTACTTGAAATTTTTAGTACTTATATACTAATATTAGCTAATATTACCAAAATACTGTAGGAGCTATATTTCCCGCAGCCGTTAAATGCTCTGTTTCCAATTTTTTCTCTTGCACTGTTTGTGATGTTTGACTATTTGATAGTACTGTTTCAGCTGACTGTTCTACTTTTGATGTCGACGACGATGATACGACATCGGCAATGCTTTGCTCATATATTTTGGAGGTTTTCGTTTCATCTGAAGCAGATAAAGGTGGCAGTGGTTTCGGTCTTTTGCCACGCGAAAAGTTACCACTTTGTTTGGACACGACAGGAATAAGATTTTCTGCCGAACGTGTTCTGTAAAAAACATATAGTGAAGATTAAAAAATTTATTTAATGAAGCGGAATTTTTTTTTTTTTTTTTGAGGAGATTAAGAACTAACACCTCGAGAAAAATTGGGGGTTAAGGGGCGTGACATCTCGCATACAAATTGGATTTTTCATGAATTATATTTCTGGAAGAATGACTTAGATCACATTAATCTCTAAAACTTCAAGAAAAGGGGAGGGGAAAAGGCGTGGTACCTCCCAAATAATATTTGTCGTACTGCATATCTCTGGAAGTACATATTCATGGAATTTTGATAGAGATATGGATAGGAATATGAATAAGAATAGGAAGAAGGAAGAGAAATTGAAGATAAGTAAGAGAAAAGGATGAGAAGGAGGAAGTGAAAGATGGTGCCTAGAATAGGAAAGGATAGGCGTCTGTCAGGCCCTCAAGTAGTTATTATAATAGCAAAATGAATGTGTAAAAAATTTTTCAGTCTCTAATCTTCCAAGGTTGTAAATTATTTTGATTGCCTATTATAATTTTTGGGATCATTTCGGGATCATTTTGGAATTACCTTGGGATCATTTTTGGGTCAAATTGGGGTCATTATGTGGTAATTTTTGTATCATTTTGTGATTATTTTAGGGTCAGTTTGGGGTATTTTTGTGATTAATTTAGGCGTTTTTGAATCAAATTCTAAAATTGAGCGTTATTAAATAAAACTGATTAAAAAGGGTGTTAGTAACGCCCTAGAAGAATTTTTTTTTAACTTATACATTTTTCAGCATCTTGGGACCATTTTGGGGTCATTTTTCGATCATTTTGGAATTACCTTGGCACCATTTTGGGGTCTTTTTGGGTCAAATTGGGGCCATAATGGGGTAATTTTTGTATCATTTTGTGATTATTTTAGCGTCAATTTGGGGGTATTTTTGTGATAAATTTTGGCGTTTTTGAATCAAATTCTAAAATTGAGCGTTGTTAAATAAAACTGTGATTGAAAAAGGGTGTTAGTAACCACCTAGAAGAAAATATTTTTATACTTACACATTTTTCAGCACCGATAATTTGGGTATATTTTTAGTGTATGCTTTACCACCAGCCGCCTCTAAAGCAGCCAATTCTTCGGGATGTGATTTTCTTTTGTGAGTACGACAATTGGCACCAGTGGCAAAAGTACGCTCACAAAAATCACATGAATATGGCTTAAGACCACTATGAAGTATTAGATGATTTTTTAAAGTTTTGGCGCGTTTAAACGCACGTCCACAATAATCGCATTTATGACGCATTACATCCGAATGTACCAACATATGACGATTTAGAGTGACGCGAGAATTTAGCTGTAAACCACATTCGGTGCAAATGTGTTTATCCGAACTGTGCATCTCCTTGTGATTCTGAAAAGGATGTTATAGAACATTTAATTTTTTTTTTAAATAAAAAAATAAATGCATTTTTGAAGTTAACTTCTTAGGCGATGATGCAAAGGTTTTATGGAGAGTGAAATTGGAATGAAAAAATAGTGGCGACAGTGTTCAGACTTGAGGCAAAGCATAGTGGCAACGGACTTGAATATTTTATTCTTCGATATCTCAGGAACTGCTGAAGCGATATTGATAAAATTTGGCTAATAGATAGTTTGCTTCATCCAAGACTTTCTACTTGGGTATTGCTACTTCGGCCGGTTTACAGGGTTGTCACCAATCTAATTTTTTTTAAATATTGTGCAACATATGCTAATATGGGTATCAAATTATATGTAGGTATTTTCGGCCATATGCGTACAAAGATATTTTCAGACAGGGTTGCCACCTCTTATTTATTCCTTCATATGTCGACTAATAGGGGTGTGAGAGTAGGTCGCCTCCCCGTTGGTGCACCCTGGGTAACGCTAAATGACCTACATGGCCTACACGGCTAGTTTCTTGTATTGCCGGTTCTACGAGAACGGTACCAGTACTTGTGCTCTACCCATCGTGCCGAAACGACCCGGGCCGTTTTATTATATCGACCCGGCCAAGAGCAATACACTCGGGGTGACCGTATCTGACATTTGGGCAGCGCTACGCCTCGCTATAATAACAACAACAACAACAACAACAACAACAACATCTCGAGAACTGGTAAAGCGATATGGATCAAATTATGTATAGTATGCTTCATTTTAAGACTTTCTACTTTGGTGATGCTACTTTGGAGGATTTATACGGTTGCCATCTGTCTCAATTCCTTTTAAATATTGAGCAAATATGCCAATATGGGTAACAAATGAAAGGTAGTTTCGGCCATATACCAACTATTTTAGGCAGGGTTGCCACATAAGGTTACCATCCGAGGGCAATTTATTTATTTCTTCGTTAATATGTATACCGACCAAAATCTCGGAAACCCATTGAGCTTGGGGCAGTTTTGCGGGTGTCCATTATCTAAATAAATTTAAATCCTAACAAGTAGTATTACCAAGGAAATAATTATTCTTAAGGTTAGAAGTTAACTTCTTTCACATCCACTAAGTTACACGCCGCTTTTTTTAAACATACCTTTAAGCGATATTGATTTTTAAAGCCTTTCTTACATACATCACATTCATAGGGTGCATAATCGGTGTGTATTAGCATATGTTCACGCAGCGTAGTTTCGGTCCGTACCGCTTCTCCACACTCCTCACATATAAAGGGGCGTAGATCTTCGTGTACGAATTTGATATGTTTTGTAACATAATCTTTTGTTTGAAATTTACTATCACATTGTGGACATGGAAAGATTTTCTTTTCCTCTGCCGGTCGATGTGTTTGTATGTGACGGTTGAGTTTAAATTTCGATTTGAATACTTTGGTGCATTGTGGACATGTTAGAGGTTCTTTCGCCATTTCATGTTTTTTCCGCATGTGTACACGATAATTACCAATGCGATGAAAATATAAAGAGCAGGCGGCACAAAAGTATTTTGCTAGCGCAGCGGCGGGATCAAGGACATCATCTGTGCTGTGAGATTTTCTTTTGCATTTCTTACGTTCACTTTTTTCAACAGATTTACTATTCGTTTTATTAGTTAAATCCGTATTTAAATCTTTTTTTATATTGCTTTTAATCTCGGACAGTGGGCAACTACTATCATTGTCGCTGCCTATGTTCTCATTACCATCGCCAATTGGATCATCATCAAATTCAATTTTGTGTGGCGTATCATCCGTTAGCAGCTCGTTTTTTACTATGCTATCCAATGTGTTAGGCGCAATAGCTTCTGAGAAATCGGCAACGTATACCTTTTCAATTGCGGACTTTGTAGCAGAATTAGGGTGGTGCGCTGGTGTTAACATTTTTATGCTATTAATATCATTTTCGTGCAATATGCATTTATCGCGTAGCATACTCAAATCTATGGGCTTCCATTCGCCGGTTAGCCGTATTCTATCATACATTGCTTGCACCTCCTTTACATGCTCTACGAATTTGGACAATTTCGTTATCAAAGCGTTACAGTGTATACAAAGTAGTTGCGGCAGTTCTGCATCATTTTTCATCTAAATAATAAAACATTTTATGCTATTACAGAAATCATAAATAAGTGCACATAGTACAATTAATTACATACGTTTATGCGAAAGAATTCCTCTACGAAATCAACAAGATGTGCGCTGTTTATTGTGTTGTTGGCTGCCGCAGCAGCTGTTGTTTGCTCTGCCAGCATTTGGATATTTTTTGCAACCCCTCTAGCACAGAGGCGACACCAACATCTCCAATCCTCATCGGCAATGCTCACTTCCATTTCGTTTAATTTTGTTTGTTACAGCAGACTTTTATATACAAACACACCTGATTGAAAAACTTGTCGATTTCCAATTAGAATCCACAATGTCAGAGATGGCAAACATTTCGATTCGTTACCCTACGAGACACAGCTAACGGATGTATACGATTTTTCATACTGCTGTGACAGTTTTGATGGAATTTCCCTGCAAACACAGTAACCATCATTTGATACATCATTTGAGGTTCAAGCTAGAGGTAAACGATCCTCCATCACGTTCTTAAAAAAAAAAAAACTAATGGCAGCGATATACCAACAGGTTGTCATAACCTCTAACGAGATTGTTGCCGAGCTTCTCTGTCCAACTTGTGGTGTGTTGCCTTTGGGTTTATTCCCATAGGTTGGCGGAACCTACTACTGTTTCCTTCATCAAACTTGATGTTTGCATGTGTCAAACTTGATCCACTGCAACAGCAATGAGTGTCAAGTGATGCCACAGATGACGGTCACGGCAATAGCCGCATTCTTCTGGTAGTTATCGCTCCGGCTCACGCTCGAATCTCACGGGAACAGTCCGGTTCATGGTAATGTGAGTTGGCAGCACTGACAGAAAACGTCACTTTTCACAGCAAGAAGAGAAACAAACAAACAGAGCGTGAAAATAACTGAAAATAATTTAAAGTTAAATAAAACCATGGAAGAACAATTATTTATTATTGCTTAATGAGAAAATCACTTTGAAATATGGCTGCCAAATTTTGTATGTATACTGTGAACTGTCAATTCTGACACTTCATGTGCCAGTGCTGCCAAGTTGACACCAAAAAACCAATTAAACACAGCGTGAACCAGAGTTCTATGTGGATTTATCTGGCTTTCGTCGTTGTTGCATTTACATGTAAAATTTTTTATCTATCTCTGGTTCATTACCAGAAGAATGCGCCTAATGTGTGCGATTGAAGAAGATGCATTTTATTATTTCTATAGCCCTATATACACTTATTTTTGAGCGTGAACGTGGGTGAGCGTGAACAATTTTCTTTTGTGTAACATGTTGATATTACTCCACTTTTCCAAAAAAAAATCATCCGTAGGTGGATAAACAACTAAAATATCTTTGATATTACTGCATTTAAACTTATACTATGTACACACTAGCGTGTTTTCGAGCTCATTCTGGTTTTCGAGGCAAAACATGCTGAAAACGGATGTTTTCGCCATACAAAATTTTCAACCCAAAACCTGCGAAAACATCATGTTTTATCCCAAAACATCAACGAAAACCTTTCACAATCAGTGTCGGCTCTAAATTTTATCGGCAATAATCGAAAAACATACTGTCACATATCTGATATGTCAAATGTTTTCATTTTGAATTTCGTCGCCCGAATTTATAAAAAATCAAAATGAAAATGTTTGTGCTATAAAGTAAATTTGAAATAAGTACGCTGACAGTAAAACTTAAAATAAGTACATAAAATATAATATGTACGTTCACAAAATTTTAATTATTTCCACATAGCAGAATCCCGGAACTGACACTCCTAAACCGACACTGTTAATCCTCCTCGAACCACTTAGATGACTTTATGAAGGCCATCAAGTCCTTTATGTCCAGTTCCGCGATCTGGCTTAGGCTATCCAGGAACGGAACTCCCAAAAAGCGCGTTCTCGCGCCGCTTAAAGCCGGACAGTTGCAGATGAGGTGCTCCACTGTTTCCTCCTCCTCATCATCTTTGCAACTCCTGCAGCATCGTCGGTAGGGCACACCTAGCCTTTCTGCATGCCTGCCAATGAGGCAGTGACCGGTTAATAGCCCTATCAATATGGAGATTTCCCTCCTAGTTAGGGCATAAATGCGTCTAGACCTTTCAAGATCCCATTTTGGCCAGGTTTGTTTCGATATCCGACACCCTGGGGATTGCAGCCATCTTTCGTTGGCTTGACGGAGTGTGTGCTCCTTCAGCATTAGTTTGCATGTGGCAAACGGCATACCTAAGCGCTCTTTATCCTGAAGAACCTGCTTGGTTGTGCCCTGCCTGGCAAGCTCGTCTCACTTACAGTTTGCCTCAATGTCCCTATGTCCCGGGACCCATATGAGGTATACGCGGTCTCTTGGGCCATCTCCTGAAGAGATCGACGACAGCTGAGCGTCAGTTCAGAGTTGAACGTGTATGAGCCAAGGGATTTGATGGC
Organism: Campiglossa producta; assembly: GCA_964058755.1. NCBI lineage: Eukaryota > Metazoa > Arthropoda > Insecta > Diptera > Tephritidae > Campiglossa > Campiglossa producta. The sequence goes on from CAXKVI010000003.1 coordinate 119,042,631, forward strand.
CGCTTGGCTATCGCTGAAAATAGCGACATCTTCTCCGATAACGCGATTGCTTAACCAGGCCGCGGCGTCCAGGATTGCCGAGACTTCCGCCTGGAAGACGTCACAATGATCAGGTAGTCTGAAGGAGAGCTCAAGGTCCAAATCCCTTGAATAAACCCCTCTTCCAACTCTGCCGTCCAACTTCGACCCGTCGGTGTAAATGGAAGCGCTGCCATTTGTTTCGGGACTCCAATCCGTCCTCTCCCAGTCTTCCTGCTGGGAATGTTTATTTTGAAACAGCTATCCCCCACTGTAGTGGTCGCACAACGATCTGTGCTTAGAGGAAGAAAGCTGTAAGATTTCAGAATACTGGAGTGTCCAATAGTACCCGCACCCCAACTGGAGGTTTCCCTTAGGCGCAGAGCTGATGCCGTCGCTGACCGAAACCCTCCCAGATCAAGTGCCAAAAATGCCCAGAATGACCTGGAGGGCTTCGTTGGGCGTTGACCTTAGCGCACCGCTTATACAGATCATATTGGATCTATGGACTTTCCGCAACAGATTCAGGTATGTTGCCTTGCTCAGCGCAGGCCACCATACGACGACTCCATACAGCATGATTGGGCGAATGATGGGCGTGTAGATCCAACTGCATACTCTAGGGCTGAGCCCCCATTTTTTGCCAATGGCTGTTGCATGTGTAAAGAGCGATGCAAGCTTTCTTCTGGCGCTGAAGAACATTCTCCTTCCAATTCAATTTCCTGTCCAGAACTATGCCTAGAAACTTGGCCTTATCCGACAAGCCCAGGCGAACGATTAAAAATCGATGTTACAAATTAATAAAAATCGCCAAGAAAAAAGTAAATTATTTATACACAACCCTAATATCGATAATTCTTTTCCAATCCTATTTTTTTCCTAACAAATTAATCGAAGTAATAAATAAATGGTTCGAGCAGATAAAAAATCTATATCAAGTATAAAATAGTGCATTTAACCGAAAATTACGGAATTTAAACATGGCAGAAGATACAGCTACTTGCTCGGACGTAATTTTAGGCAGAAAATGGATGAGTTGGTGCCGTCTATGTGCCAAAGCTAATGCTGAGTACATCAACGTTGTTGCGGGGCAGAACGACGAGTTCAATGAAAATAAATTAAAATGCTATAAAGACTTGTCAAATGTTGTGCTGGAGTTTTTTCGAATTCATGTAAGTTAAAATTTGTAGTGGATATATAGTAATTGTTTAAAAAATTATAATATTTTTTTTTTTTTTTTTTTTCAGATTAAAGAGGATGACAAACTGCCACAAATTATTTGCAAAGAATGTCATGATGTCGTACTATCGCTAATCAAGTTCAGCGAACGGGCAAATAAAGTGCAACAAATGTTTAATGATTTACAAAGCTCCAACAACAAAACAACAAATTTACAAAAGTTATTCGAAAATTATGGTCTCAACGCGCATAAAGATGAGGCAGCAACGACTCGTGGTGGCATGGAACTACAAGTTGAAGAAATATTTGTTAATGATTTTCTTGAGACCACTTTTGCTATGCCACCGACAACAACAAATAGTAATGTAAAAAATGAAAAACCAAACACCAACGAAACACAAGTTGAGATAAAAACATCCAAAGAGGAAAAGAAAATTGAATTTGAGGATCCTATCGGCGACGACGAGGGTAAGGGCTTCGATTGTGGAACTTGCTCAACACCAGATGATTTTAGTAGCGACAGCGAAGATAGTTGCATGGATATGAGTTTATCAAAATTGAAAGAGCAAACCAAAACGAAGCAAAAGCAAAAGAAAACACCGATTAAAAAAGGAACAAAAAAATCCCCCAAAAAATCGGATGACGACGAAGACGATGGCGAAACAAACGAAACAATTTCCTGCCAAATTTGCACAGAGCAATTTAAACGTCGCAGCAACTATTCGCGTCACATGAAAAAGAAACATGGCGTATTTAATTGTCAACAATGTACAAATGCATTTAAAACTGCTGCGGAGCTGAAGAAACATACCCAAGAGCAACATCGTAAGTTGTGGAATTGTTTACATTGTGAGCAATCATTCGAAAGAAAGGGTATGCGTTCCAAGCATATGATGGAGGCACATAAAATTAAGTGTTCCACTAAAAATCCATCGAATAGTCCGTTCGTTTGTGAAGTATGCGGTGAGCAATTTGTACAAAAGAAACAATTGAAGCAACATGTGCTTACACACACCGATTATGCCCCAGTTTATTCATGTAAAGTGTGTGGCAAGACTTTCAAGATGAAGTACACTCTCAAGGTATTGAATTTTTTTAACTGAAAATGTAGCGCTTATGATTTCTTCATGCACGAGGGTGGGCACTACAGCATACAAAAAAATTCCTCACTGTGAGGATAATTTCAAAATTTTTTTTTTTTTCGCAGTCATATTTTTTATGGGATTTTATTGTATCTACGTTAAATTTTTTTGTTTGGTGTATTTTATTTTATCTTTTTATTTATCGTATTGTTTTATTGAAATTTTATCATATATAATTTTTTTTTATTTCTCGTATTTTTTATTTTATCTTTTATATAAATTTATTTGTATTTTTTAATGTATTTTTGTATATTTATCGTATTTTTTACTACATTTTTTCGAAACTTATTGGATTTTTTATCGTATTTCAGTATACATATTTTTCGTATTTTTGTTGCATTTTTTATCAAAATTTTATGTACTTTTTCTTTTATTTCTTACTGTATTTTATCGAAATTTTTATTGGGGTTTTGTCGTATTTTTTATTGCATGTATTTTTTATAGATTTTCTTTTTTACTTTATTATTGCATTATTTATTTAAAATCGTATTTTTATTGTAGTTTTTATAGACATTTTTATCGTATTTTTTAATTTATTTGTATATTTATCGTATTTTTTACTACATTTTTTCGAAACTTTTATTGGAACTTTTTTAACGTGTTTAAGTAATCATATTTATCGTATTTTTGTTGTATTTTTTTAACCAATTTTTATGTACTTTTTATTTTATTTCTTACTGTTCTTTAATTTATATTTATCTAATTTTTTACTTTGTATTGTAATTTTATTTATTATTATTATTGTATTCTTTTATCGTAATTTTTATTGGGTTTTTATCATATTTTTTTTGCATATTCGTATTTTTATTGCATGTATTTTTTATAGATTTTTTTACTTTTTTTATCGTACTATTTATTTGTATATCTCGTATTTTTTATTTCATTTTATCTTTTATCGTATTTTTGTCTACATTTGTCGTATTTTTATTGTAGTTTTTTATGGACATTTTTATCGTATTTTTTAATATATTTATCAAATCTTGTTTGTTTTTGTTATCGAATTTTATTTTTCATTTTATTTAGTAGTTTAATCGTATTTTTTAAATATCATTTTATCATAATTTTTACTGTATTTAATTGCATTTTACCGTTTTTTTATTTAATAGTTTAATCGCATTTCTTAAACTTATTTGCCCTGCTTTTAAATATTGTTTTAACATATTTTTAACGTTTAACGTATTTTTATTGTGTTATCGTATTTTATTGAGTTACCGTATTTCTTAATGTAATTTATATTTATAATTTTTAGTTGTATTCTATCGTTTCTTTATTTTCGTATTTTTTTGTGATATCGTATTTTTATTATTGTTATCGTATTTTTTAATATAATTTTTTGTATTTCATCGTAAAATTCTTCTAAAATTGGCCAGACACTTTAGTTCAATATATCACAAAATCTTCAATTTTCAAAACTTTGTTTTCAAATCGATTGAAAATTACGATAATCAAACATAATTTGGAAATTCTCCTCACTGTGAGTTGGAAAAACATTTCTATACCAACAAAAAAAAGTGTTACGGGAAAAATTGGAAGCGCTATTAAAACACAAAATATAATTAAATAAGTATCTATCATCTATAATTTTCAACTATTTTCAGAAACACTCCGAAATACATGGCGACAAATTTATTTGTACCGAATGTGGCAAACCATTTAGTTGCCGCGCTACCCTAAATAATCATATGCTCGTACATTCCGATGCGATGAAACATAAATGTGACGTTTGCGGACGTGCATTTAAACGCGCCAAAACACTTAAATATCACTTGATTGCACATACTGGTCTAAGGCCATATTCATGTGATTTCTGTGGTAAAACATTTTCCACCGGTTCAAGTTGTCGTTTCCACAAGAAGACTATGCATCCGAATGAATTGGCTGAATTAGAGGCATCTGGCGCAGTAGCATATACAAAGAATGTACCCAATTTAGATGAACTGAGAGCTGTGTAAGTTTTGAATTTTCGATAATTTTGACATGACAATTATTATTTGATAATATAAATTTTTGTTCTCTTATTCCTTTAAAGTGCACGTACCGGCACCAACTTCAGACCATTGATGTCCAAACAAAATGGCTATGCACCTAAATGTTAAAAGGAACACAGTTGAAGCTGCACTCGCGTTGAGCAAGTCAAATCCCAAGTGGATAGAATTAAATCAATTAAAAAATATTATGTATAACGATTTATGTCAAAACTTTTTTAATTAGAAATATGTATGTACTATATGCTATGTTTGCTAAAATATTACGATTAAACCAAGTACATACGTTCAGTATTTAGTGGTTTATTTGATGTTTACATAACTTTTATGCCGAGGTTTTTTTTTTAGATGCGGATAAATGTTTTTCAGAAATGCTCAAACTTGCAATGGAAATACAATAAAAATTCGTTTGAGAGGTGGTAATTTTGTTGACGACCCAGAAAGTTATTATTATTATAAGGCCTTATTACACCGCGACTAATTACACGATCTATTGTTTGAATCCAGAAAGTTACAATTCATTTTCAGAAAATTACTAATTTTCGAAATAACTACCAATTTTTTCTTTAAATGTAATTTGATGCAATGCTATAATATCGTTTATGTATCGATATCACTTCGTGGTAAGCGACGTATTTATGTGATATTATATCGGTGTGATGTGATATAATCTATCTGTTTTTGTATCGAAATCACGCAATATTGATGTGATGCCGATAATTTATGTGACGATGTGAAAATCAAGGGTAAGCGACATGTTTTTGTGATGCGTTTTCGAAACCACGCAACCCTTGTGTGATACGATATCGCAACCTAATTCAAAAACCGTCACAACTCAAAAAAATTTTAGGTCGCTTTCTTGGCATAGATTGCCTAATAAAAAGTAGTACAGTTAGTACATAAAGTTTTTTTCTTTTTGACTATTATAAGTACTCTTTAAAGAGCATATAGATGCCAAGTTTTTAAAAATCAAATAACTTTTGTGCGATCCAGAAGCAATTAACTGAAAGTTACTTTGATTTTGAGTTGCGACTTTTTGATTTAGTGTGCGATATAATCAATGTGGCGATGTGATATCGTAATAAATGATGAGTGTCTTTAAGTGATGTCGAAATCACACAACCCGTGTGTGATACGATAAATCAATGTGGCGATGTGATATCGTAGTAAATGATGTGTTTTTTAAGTGATATCGAAATCACAACCCGTGTGTGATACGATAAATTGATGTGTTTTTGTGATGTGATATCGAACTCACACAACTCTGATGTTATGTGAAATAATTTAAGTGACGATATGATATCGTATTTTTATGATGTGATATCGAAATCACACTACACTGGGATAAGATATGATTTATGAAGTGATAAGCGACGTATTTATTTGATGGGATATCGAAATCACACGGCCCTGATGTGATGTGATATAATTTATGTGACGATGCGATATCGTGGCAAGCGATGTGATATTTAGATGAATATCTTGTTTTTTTTTTTTTTTTTTTTTTTTTGAGTAATTGATGAATATGTCTCGAATGTGGTATTTTGATGTCATGTCGAATGTATACATTAAGTGACTTTGATGTTTGGATATATTATTTGATGAGACGTTGATGATGTGATGTAACGATGTAATAGCCCAAGAGGCTAATCACAAAGCCTTCTTGCTCACACAATGTACAAACGATGCCATAATAGTCCGGATTGAGGATGACCACTTACCTGTAATTGCTTTTTCATAGAAAAATAAAAAAAAATATTTATCACATAGCTACACAAATTAAATATATTTTATTGAAAATTCGTTCCACTTTAGATTTAACATCAGTATCCTATTGCACAACCCATTAGGTAGTTTTTTTTGGAGCGTAACCGTTTTGTTTAGACATTAACGCTCTAAAGTTTGTACCAGTACGCGCACTGAAAGAAGAAACAACAAGTGATTCCAAGCAATATTTGAATAGATGCATCTGTATTATACTTACACTGCTTTCAATTCAGCTAATTTCGGCACATTTTTTGTATATTGTACTGCACCAGATGCCTCTAATTCAGCCAACTCCTTGGGATGCATCGTCTTCTTGTGTAAACGACAACTCGAACCAGTAGAAAATGTTTTTTCACAAAAGTCACATGGATATGGTCTTAGACCAGTATGTGCAATCAAGTGATATTTTAGAGCTTTATGTCGTTTAAATGCACGCCCACATACATCACATTTATGTGGTGCTAAATCAGAATGTACCAACATATGAGTATTTAGCGCTGCACGACAAGTTAGCTGCTTGCCACATTCAGTACATATGAATTTGTCACCATGTCTTTCCATATGTTTCTGTAAGAATAATTGATTTTTTAGTTTTTTTTTAATTATTATATGATGCGATATGAATATGTATTTGAACGCAAAAAGGATTCGAAATTAGGCAACATTGAGATGTAATGTGTTTAAATGTAATGTATGTTGTGATGTGATATAACGAAATCGCGCACTCTGGTGTGCGATGCGACATGATTTATGTGCTGATGTGATGTCGTGGTAAGCGACGTAATATGATATTTGCCTGAATATCTTGATTGTTGTGCAAGAAAGTATATTTATATATTCGAGAAATCAAAAATAATTCGAAATCGAGCACTCTGGTGCGATGCGATGCGATATTTATGTGACGATGTGATATCATGGTTAGCGACTTGATGGTGTGATGTGATATTTGTATGAATATTTTGATTGTTGTTTAATAAAGTGTCAAATATGGTATGCTGATAAATTTGTATTGAAAGTGAATTAAAAAAAAAAAAAAAAATAGAATCACTTAAACAAGCGGTCTTGCGATATAATTTATGTGACAATGTGATATCGTGGTAAGCGACATGTTTATGTGATTTGGTGATATCGCAATTACGCAAGCCTGACGTGTTAATGTGACTTACTTGGATATTTATGATTTTTCGTTATAATAAGATATTATTAAGCTAAGTAGTTAACTTCTATCGCGTGTACTATGCTGCACGCGACTTTTTTATTTCAATCACCTTATTATATATAAATGTATTACAATTTCGCTTACCGTCATATTGGATTTATGCTTGAAGGTACGTCCACATACATTGCATACATTCGGCTGATAGTCGGGGTGTTGCTCCAGCATGTGCTGCTTTCGTTGCTTCTTTTGTGGATAGGTCTGATTGCATACGGGACAAACAAATGAACGATTCGTATTGGAGTTTGTACACTTGATTTTCGGCTTTTTGCTGGTAATGCTGATGGTGCTATGTTCCATTCTTATATGATTGCTACGTAAACCCTTCTTTACGAATGTTTCTTCACAATGTGGACAATTCCATGACTTGTCATGTTGTTCTTTGATATGTTGTTCCAAGTTTGCTTCGTTTTCGAATGAGCTTGTACAATGTCGACAATTTAATAAGCCATGTTTCCGCTTCATATGCAAAGAAAAGTTGCTGCGTCTTTCAAAATTCTCTGCGCAAATACTACACGTATATTTGTATGATATATCTTCGACATTTTTTCTTGAACTCGCTTTCATTTTAATGTCACCTTTGCGCTTTGTTTCGACTTTTAATTTCGATAAACTAACATTCATGCAACTATTATCATCATCGCTGTCGTTATTACAACCATCATCCGATGATGCAGTAGGCGATGTAGACGCATAGTCTATATCTCTTTGCTCATCGCGATCATCGAAGGGATCATCAAGCGCTGCCTCTGTCTCCTCTGCCTCTCTCTCATCTTTTGTTCTTTGTTCCGTTTGATGCCCAACTTTGACAACACTTTTATTTGGCATAGCAATAGTGGTCTCTACAAAATCATTAACAAATATTTCTTCAACAACGGGTAGTCGCTCCATAGCTGTTTCTGGCATTAACGATTCATCTTTATTCCAAGTGAGACCATAGTTTTCGAATAACATTTGCAAATTAATTGTTGATTTGTTTATGGAATTTTGTAGATCATCGTATATTTGTTGAACTTTATTTGCACGTTCGCTGAACTTGATTAGCTCCAGCACAAATGCATGACATTCTTTGCAAATAATTTGTGGAAGTTTATCATCCTCTTTGATCTGAAAAAAAAAAATTAAAAAAAAAAAAAAAATTAGAACAACTATGCGAGCCTATTTTGAGTGGCTTTGTAGCAATTTCAGCTTATCATCAAAATTGATCTCATAAAATCGGACGATTTCATTTCGGTACCTTTCTGGGTATATTTCGGACTTTTTCGAGGCTTTTTTGTTACTTTTTTCGGAATCATTTCGGCACTTTTTCCAAAATCATTTCTCGACTTTATTGGGGTCATTTTGAGACTTTTCCGGGATATGTTCCGGACTGTTTTGAAATAATTTCCGATATGTTCCGGACTGTTTAAAAAAATTTCGGAATGGTTTTCGGGACTATTTTTTTGGACTTTTTCGGTGTTTATTTAACTTTATTGGGGTCATTTTGGGACTTTTCCGCAAAATGTTCCGAACTTCTTTGGTATCATTTACGGACTTATTTGGAATCATTTCCGGTCTATTTTTTTAATATTTCGGCACTTTTTGGAATTATTTTGGGACCATTTCGGGACTTTTTTAGGATCATTTCCGTAAGCTTTTCGGGATATGTTTCAGACTTCTTTGGGGTAATTTTGAGACTTTTTCGAAACCTTTTCGGGACTTTTTCGGGATCATTTTGACTTTTTTGGGGTGATTTTCTCAGAACCATTTCGGGTTAGTTTTCCAGACTTTTTTGGGATCATTTCCGGACTTTTTTGGGATAATTTTTTTCGACACTATTTTGGGACCATTTCGGACTTTATGAGGATCATTTCGGTACTTTTTTGGTATATGTTTTGAACTTTTTCTGGATCTTTTTGGGACCATTTATGGACTTTTTCGGTATCGTTTCTGGACTTATTTGGGATTATTTAGGGACTTTCTCAGAATCATTTCGGTATGGTTTTCGGGACTATTTTGAGACCATTTCGGGATTTTTTTATGATCATTTCTTAAGTTTTTCGGGACATATTTCGCACTTTTTTGGGATAATTTTTGGACTTTATCGGGATTATTTCTGTTCTTTTTGAGGTAGTTTTTTTGGTCAGAACCGTTTTGGCATAATTTTGGGACTATTTCGGAACAATTTCGGGATCGTTTTTTGACTTTTTTGGTGTCATATTGCGACTATTCCGGGATATGTTTCGGACGTTTTTGGGATAATTTCTTGACTTTTTTGGGATCATTTCCGGACTTTTTTTGGCACTGTTTTGGTATCATATCCGGACTTTTTTTTAGAATTGTTCTGGGTTTTTCTTAGAACCATTTCGGGATGGTTTTAGGAACTTTCGAGATCATTTCCTGACCTTTTTCGGATTATTTCTGGACTTTTTGGGGTTATTTTTGGACTTTTTCAGAATGTTTTAGGAAAATTTTGGTAGTTTTTAGGCTCCTTTTCAGGACTTTTAAGATCATTTCGGCAACGGTGGTTGTAACTTTGCAATTATTGCCTACATGCGAAGTTAAATGAATACCATTAATTGAAATTTAACTTACATGAATCCGCAAGAACTCCAGTACAGCGTTTGCCAAATTTATATCGCCTTTTAAACAATTCTCACTTAAGAACTCCTCGCTCTGTCCAGCTATAACATTAATGTACTGAGCATCATCATCAGCTTTAGCACAGAGACGGCACCAACTCTTCCACTTTCCATCCAAAAGTATTTCACAGCAAATAGCTGCTCCTTCTGCCATGTTTAATTTTTCGTGTTGATTTGGTGTTCTAATGCTAGACTTTTGTATTTTTTACTTTCCTCTATTTATTTGAAGCAAAACAAATGAATATGTGCCCAACTTATCGATGTCAACGCTGTCGGTGTAAATTCCTAGTCGATTTTTTGATTTATTCGATTTTTTTGTAAATGGTAGACATCGATTTCCAGTGTATCAGGGCCGCCCTTATTCTGCAGTTCTGTTCGATAGAATATTTGTTCGCTTTCGAGTGATTCGTATTCTGTAAGAAATTTTCGAGTAGCACCCTTTGGACTTTCGAATTCCATTCTGTTCCCTTCGGATTTGATATACCCCTCTTTCGATTTTAGAAATTTGGTACTCAGTTAGAAAATTCGATTCGACAATAAATTAGCGGAAGAAAATTTATTGATTATATAAAAATAATCAGTGGGGCCTATTATCAATCCCGCCGGTATGGGAAACTCGATAGAAATCACGACATTTATCGAAATTATCTCCTAAATTCCGAAAAGTTTTGTGATTTCTATCGAGTTTCGAGTTCCGATGGAATAGGCCCCAGTGTCTTTTTCATCAAAAAATTACACGGTATAAAAAAATTGATGTTTTTGAAAACCCCACTGCGTTTCTGAAGGTTTTGGGGGTGCTGAATCCGAATCTGAAGTCAGATTTGTCGCGTCACCCTATGTTTTCTCTCCAGAGGGCGGTATGCCTAGAGATCGGTAGTTGAAAAAAATTTTTTTTTAATAATTAAACAAACTTTCTGGGGTTTTTTATATTTGACAGCGTTCCATAGTTATTAGGAAACAAAATTAAAAAAAAAAAACCTAGGGTGACTCAAAAAATCGGATTTCAGATTCGGATTCAGCACACCGCAAAGCTTTAGAAACCGATGAGGAACCCTCTGGTACTTTTTGGCTGTTGTACAATGTTATAGAGAAAAAGTTGTTTTTATTTCGTTTCTTTCTAATATTATTTTTGTTTTGATTTATCTTATTTCATTTTAGTTAATTTTTTTTTAATCTTATTTTCTTAATTTTTTATTTTTTAATTTTTTATTTTTTTTTTATTTTATATTAATTTTTTTTTATTTTATATTCAGTTTTATATTATTTTACTTCGTTTCGTTTCATTTTTATTCTGTTTTCTTATTTTTTTTTTCATTTAATAAAAATATTAAATTTGATTTTGTTTTATTTTATTTTATTAAAATTTGAGAATTTGGATCCTATAAGACTCTCTCAAACGCGAGGTTGATGTTGTAACGAGGTGTAGCCCTGCCCAAATGTCAGACAGGGTCACCACACGTGTATTGCTCCTGGCCGGGTTCTCATAGAACCGGCAATACGAGGTCCGGCGGAATAGCTGATAGTTTAGGAAATTTATAAGATCGACAGAAACTTAAAATCTTTCGTAATAACTTTTTTCAATCCATAAGAGTTGTACAAACGCAGTAAATTCAATCTTTTGCCATTATTTCTGTCAGCCATCCGCTGACTCCTTTGCCATTAAAAATACTAGTTCAAAAAAAGTTTTATATTTAGTAAATTTTAATTAAAAAATTGCATCCGTTTTATATAAAAAAAAAATCTTCAATTTGAAAATCCATCTGTTGACGAACCATCCCTTGGTATGGGCGCATAGCCATTTTGCTTGGACATTAAAGGTCTAAATTTTTTAGTGCCGGTACGCGCGCTTGAAAACAAACAAAAAATCAAATGAAACCAATGATGCAACACAATCATCCAATATTATACTTACGCTGCTTTTAAATCAGCTAATTTTGGTACATTTTTTGTATATTGTACTACGCCAGCTGCCTCCTGTGCGGCTAATTCTTTTGGATGCATTTTCTTTTTGTGTAAACGAAGGGTCGAACCAACCGAAAATGATGTATTACAAAAGTCACATGCATATGGTTTTAGACCACTATGTGCAATTAAATGAAATTTTAGAGCTTGAGCTCTTTTAAAACCACGCCCACATACATCACATTTATGTGGCATTACATCGGAATGCACCAGCATATGCCGCTTTAGCATAACTTGGTCACTAAGTTGTTTACCACATATAGAGCAAATAAATTTTTCGCCATGTGTTTGCATGTGTACCTAAAAATAACAATAAATATTTTAGTATTATTTCTTGTTTTAAAAAAATATATAAGAGGCAGCTTTTATTACATTAAGCGTAGACATTCTTGAGAACATTTTTCCACATATTTTGCATACATGATTAGGCTTATAGTCGGGGTGTTGCGTCAACATGTGCTGCTTTCGTTGCTCCCTTTGCTCAAATGTCTGATTGCATGCGGGACAAATATGTGAACTCTTCATATTGCTATCAGTTCTATGTACCATTTTTATATGGTCGCTACGTAAACCCTTCTTTTCGAATGATAGTTCACAATGCGGACAATTCCATAACTTGCGATGTTTCTTTTTTTGGCCATGCTCTTCTTTCATATGTTGCATCAATTCTTTGTCGTTTTCAAATGTGTTTGTACAATATCGACGTTGGCAAGTTAACAAATCATGCTGCTGATTCATGTGTCTTCTATAACTGGAACCATGTTTAAAACTCTGTTTACAAATTCGGCAATCAAGTTTCATAACCTTATGTGCCTTTCTGATGTGATTGAAACGTAAACGATTCCTTTCGAATGTTTGGTCACAATGTGGACAATTCCATAACTTGGCATGTTGTTTTTTTTTATTATGCTCCTGCAAATTATGTTCCTTCAAGTCGGTGTCGTTTTTAAATGAGCTTATGCAAAGTCGACAATTTAACAAACCATGCTGCCGATTCATGTGTCTTCTATAAGTCTGACGATGCATTAAACTGATTTCACAAATTTGACAGTAAAGTTTCTTTGCTGGATCTTCTGCTATTTCCGTGGTGGTGTCAAGTTTTGTTGGATCTTCTGCCTTATCCGTGGTGGTGTTTGATTTTGCTGGTTCTTCCGATGTATCCGTGGTGTTGGTGTTTATCTTTGCCTTTGCTCGCTTTGGTCTGTCTTTTAGTTTTGTCTTGGCAATATCTTCACTATCACTACTGCTATCGCCGTCTTCCGTTGGCGAATATGAAGACGCAGACTCTCCAAAGTCCATATCTCTATCGTCATCGCTGGCAAAGGGGTCGTCGAATTCTGTTTGCTTTTCATTCTTTGGAGCTGAAGCCTTCTCTTGTTGTTCTATTGTTGTTAATATTTTTTCTGAAACAAATATATTCTCGGCTGGTAGTTCCATATCGGTTTGTGGTATCATTATTTCATCCTTATACGCTTCGATGCCATAGTTTTCGAGTAGCATTTGCAATTCTGCTGTTGATTTGCCAATGGAATTTTGTAGTTCATTGTACATTTGTTGCACCTTATTTGCACGATCACTAAACTTGATTAGCTCTAACACAAACTCATGACATTCTTTGCAAATAATTTGTGGAAATTTATCATCCTCCTTCATCTGGAATAAAAAATAGTAATTGAGTGCCACCTTTAAACACTTAAATACCCATTCAACTGACATGAATTTGAAAAAACTCCAGCACAGCTTTTGCCAAATCTTCGTAGCACTTGAACCTACTTTCATCTATGAACTCGTCGAACTGTCCCGCAACAACCTTGATGTACTCCGCATTCGTTTTTGCACAGAGGCGGCACCAACTTTTCCACATTCCACCCAGCATGAAATCCGTATTTTCTGACATGGTGGTCACTTACAAAATGAATCAGGTATGGAATAATAATACTTTAAGAAAAATTCACAATTTTTCGCTTGTTCGATTGGGTAGTGCTGGAAAACTCTATATGACTATCTATCGATTGTAGGAGCACAATCGAACATGTTGGTTCCGTACCCAATCGAACATTTCTTTAGCACAACACCCTACCGGACAGCTGTGCGATTAGTGACAGCTTAGCTGACACTACGGCTACAATGAATCATCAGAATTGCGATGCTGAAAAATCTTATGCGAACCAAGGACTGAAACCGAAACCGTAACCGTAACCGATTAATTTTTCAAAACCGAAACCGTAACCGTTATTTTGATCTGGAAAAGACCGAAACCGAAACCTTTTCAAAAGCCGGAACCGGTTCCAAACAGTTTTGAATTTTCTCAATACCTTACTTCTGTGAGTGGGCACATAGGTAGTTCCTTTTACAAACAGGTACCCTGAAAGTTTTCATGGAAGATTGTCGAGCCACGTTTTTCAAAATTCTGAAAGAGGAAGTTTGACTATAGTTGAATGAAGCGATCGAAACAAATTTACGAGATCCGTAAAAGAAATGTTCAGGCTTGTCTCAGAAAGCGCCACTAATTTTAATGTTTTTAACGATTTATACATTTCATTTGGCTTCCATTTTTAATAAAAAAGTAGAGTTAACTTTAGGAATTTGTTTTGCAGAAATTTCATCCATGCATAGCGTTAATAAATGTATTATTATATTGGAGAAATCCCATCATGGCCGCAGGAAAAAAGTTATGAAAATTCAGACCTATTTCGTAGCTACATAGGTACTTGAGTATTTTAGTAGTAAAATTTTTTTTTTCGTGTTTTTATTTGGAAACCGAAACCGGAACGAAACCGTAACCGAAACCGAAATAAATTTTGTAGAACGAAACCGGAACCGAAACCGAAACACGTTGCAAAAACCGAAACCGGAACGTTATTTTAATCGTTTTCAGACCTTGATGCGAACATTTTTGAATGTATAAACTTGCATGTGAAAGTGTGCAGTTTAGACTTGACTAGTCGATAAGCTGTCGCTGACCAAACAGATTGCTTTTGTTAGTTTGTATACGAAATGTCCGGTAAGTTGTAGCTACCCTACAAAAATCATTGGATCAATTGGACCAATTTTGTGATGTCGAAGTACTCCCCATTGTAGTTCTTTCTAATGGCTCAGCGGACCACCATCATTACTTGTGCTTAAATGAAAAAAGTTAAGACAAGATCACTCTGACAGATACTCTAAGGAATACATTGGAAAGTACTCTCACTGCACTGGAGCACAATTTTTATATGAAAATAGCTGACCCGGCAGACTTTGTTCTGCCAAAAATTTCTTTGCCTACATGTATCCCTATCACTTACTCTCAAAGTCTCCCCAATTGGTGATGGTAAATCATGATGTAAATATAACCTGCTTTATATCTACATCAGGATTTGCCATCACTTTCTTAACGGCAATATGAAAAAGCTCTCATTCATGTCTAGCATTATTATAAATCAAAAAAGGTTAGCGGTGTCCTATTATGGCCGAATCGCCGGGTTCAGAATATGTCCGAGGTAGGCATACCGGTCGTAAGAGGCGACTAATATGCACTAGGTAATGATGTGCTAACTCAATGGTTGATCTACGGATATGATGCCTCTTACCTCTCATTACTCATATTCTCCTTCCTTACGGATGGAGGGATGACATGACCAAGGTTCCAATGGTCATACCAAATCACTCCCGAGACAGTCAGGCAGTACCGCAAGGGAGTACCGGGGTGTAAAAGTAGGTCGCCTCCCAGTTGGTGCACCCTGGGTAACGCTAAATGACCTACATAGCCTACACGGCTAGTTTCTTGTATTGCCGGTTCTACGAGAACGGTACCAGTACTTGTGCTGTACCCATCGTGCCGAAACAACCCGGGCCGTTTTCTTATATCGACCCGGCCAAGAGCAATACATTCGGGGGACCCTGTCTGACATTTAGGCAGGCTACACCTCGCTACAACAACAACATATCCGGCCAAGGACTGTCAATTTCGACATCACTCACCAAAACCTTCGGGGAGTATTTTTGTCTTAACAACAACAACATCTTGGGAAATTACAGAGCCGTGATAAACAAAAAAATCGAGACTTATTTGCTAATTCGTGTCAAAAATTATCAAAACAGTCAACCAGGGCAGAATGAATTCGCCTTGCAGTCAACGGTCATCACGGCGTACTAGCCATATAAAAAATCTGATGCATACATCGGCATTGTCTTGTAGGTATAACTGTTTGCAAATACTCGATAGTACTGTTAAACAAAAACTCGATAAGCCAATAGAGTTTTCCATCACTACCAAATGATATAGTGACAAATTTTTAATTAGTTCAAAGAAATATTAAAAGCAAAATAATAATAAAATTAAGTGACTACCATGGCAGTAAATCCGGATATTTGCACAGATATAATGTTAGGAGGAAAGTGGAGGAAATGGTGCCGTCTCTGTGCAAAAACCAATGCTGAGTACACCAATGTTGTTACGGGACACTGCGAAGAGTTTATGAATGAAAATAGTTTCAAGTGCTATAAAGACTTGGCCAATGTTGTGCTGGAGTTTTTTCGGATAAATGTAAGTTAAATTAGTGTATAAATGATGCATCCAATCACTATATTTTATTCCAGATCAAGGAGGATGATAAATTTCCACAAATTATTTGCAAAGAATGTCATGAGTTTGTGCTAGAGCTAATCAAGTTTAGTGAACGCGCAAGTAAGGTGCAACAAATGTACAATGACCTACAAAACTCCATTGACAAGTCAGCGGCAGAATTACAGGTGCTACTTGAAAACTATGACATCAACGCGTATAAGGATGAAGTAATGATACCGCATAGCGGTATGGAATTACCAGTTGAGGAAATATTTGTGGCAGATTTTGTACAGGCAACTCTTTCAACTAAAACTAATGTAAAGAATGAAAAAGCAGCAACAGAACAACAAGAAGAGCCTACAATGTCAAAAGACGAAAAGCAAACAGAATTGGACGACCCCTTTGCCTGCGATGACGATAGAGATATGGACTATGGTGAATCGGCGTCTTCATCTTCGTCAACGGAAGACGGCGACAGCAGTAGTGATAATGAATATAATGTCAAGAATGAAAGTGTAACAAAAGTAAACGATAGACCAAAGCGAGCAAGTACCATTAAAATAAAACTAAGCACTACCACCACGGATTTATCAGAAGAACAAACAAAATTAGAAACCACAACGAGAATATCAGAGGATCCCGCAAACAACAGTTACTGCCAAATTTGTGCAGAAAATTTCAAACGTCGTGCTAATTATACAAGACACATGAAACAGAAGCACGGTTTATTAAATTGTCGCAGTTGTGCCAGCTTATTTGAAAATGACACAGACTTGAAAAAACATATAAAAGAGAAACATGGCAAGGTATGGAATTGCCCACATTGTGAGCAAACATTCTCAAGGAAGGGTTTACGTAGCGACCATATACGAATGGAACATAGCACTATCAGCACCAACAAAAGCAGCAGCACCAGCAAAAAGCCGAAAATCAAGAGTACACCCACCAATATTAATCGTTCATTTGTTTGTCCCGTATGCAATCAGACTTATCCACAAAAGAAGCAACGAAAGCAACATATGCTCGAGAAACATCCCGACTATGAGCCTAATGTATGCAATATATGTGGAAGAATTTTCAAAGAGAAGTCGTCGCTTAAGGTAATAACAGCTGTCTAATATATCTTTAAACATGAAATAATAAACAAATATTTTTATTGTTTCAGAAACATTTAGAGAGACATGGTGACAAATTCATGTGCTCCCAATGCGGCAAACAACTTACTTGTCAAGCTTCTCTAACCAGTCATATGCTGGTGCATTCCGATATAACGCCACATAAATGTGATGTATGTGGGCGTGCATTTAAACGACCAAAAGCTCTTAAATATCATTTGATTGCACATACTGGTCTAAGACCATATCCATGTGACTTTTGTGAAAAAACATTTTCTACTGGTTCAAGTTGTCGTTTACACAAGAAGACGATGCATCCGAATGAATTAGCTGCACAAGAAGCATCTGGCGTAGTACAATATACAAAAAATGTACCAAAATTAGCTGATTTAAGAGCAGTGTAAGCATGATAATTGAAAATGGTTTTGAATCATTTGTTTCATTTAGTTTCCTTTCTTTATTTTTAAGGGCGCGTACCGGCACTAACTTTAGACCGTTAATGTCCAAACAAAACGGATATGCTCCTATACCAAAGGATGGTGCGGTAACGGCTGGATTTTCAAATTGATGATTTTATTAGATATAAAACGGATATACATTTTTTTTTTATTAAAATTACTTAAAATAAAGCTTTATTTTAAACAAGTTTTATATATTTATACATGACAAAGGCGCGAGTGTGCAGAGCGTGAGAGGTTGGCTGGCAAAAATTAGAAATCAAAATTGTAACAGTTAAAACAGTACCTGCAATGTGTTTGTGCTACTCTTGCTACTTGCTAGAAAAAATAGCAGCAATAACCTAATTGCATATCACATTGTTGATATGCGTAAGATATGACTATTCTTAATGTGACATATGATGTTTAATCACCTTAACACAATGTAGAATCCATATTGAACTGTTATGATTGCTGATGGGGTATTAGTATCCAGGATGAAATATCATATGATAACATATTGTGCGAAGCCATACCTATGATTATCAATAACTTGACATGAGATCATTACCTACTTTTGTACATCTATAAAATCACTTATCTCCGATGAAATACAATTTTTAGTCATATTAACACATTTGCTCTGAAATCAAATATTGTGATATATCATGTGAATATTAACGAAAGTAAATAAAAATAGTGAATAATCATAATATGATGTCACATCGTCCAAGGTTTTATAGGGTGATTATCAACATTCTTGTGATGAAAGATTTTACCCTATAAAATATAAGTGATTGTTTCCATCAACATTTTCACACTGCTCTCAATATGTTGACAGAAAAGTATGATGCTGTTACTATGTTGACAGTCATATGGCATATCAATGAGGCGTGACTGTTCTTATTTCGATAGTGGTCTTTAACCAAAACTATCGATAGTACCACGGAGTTTTCCATCATTATCAAATGTGTAGAAACACTAATAAATTGCGACAAAATATTGGTGAAAAAAATTGTTTCAAAAACTGCTGTAATAAAATAAAATTAAGGGACTATCATGACAGAAAAAACGGATATCATCTTGGGTGGAAAGTGGAGAAGTTGGTGTCGTCTCTGTGCAAAACCAAATGCTGAGCACATTAACGTTGCTGCGGTACAATCCGATGAGTTAATGAATGAAAGTAGTTTCAAAGACTTAGCAAAAGTTGTGATGGAGTTTTTTCGAATTCATGTAAGTTAAATGACTACATAAATGAGGCACTCAATCACTATATTTTATTCTAGATCAAGGAGGATGATAAATTTCCACAAATTATTTGCAAAGAATGCCATGAGTTTGTGTTAGAGCTAATCAAGTTTAGTGAACGTGCAAATAAGGTGCAACAAATGTACAATGAACTACAAAATTCCATTGGCAAATCAACAGCAGAATTGCAAACACTACTCGAAAACTATGACTTCAACGCGTATAAGGATGAAGTAATGATACCACAAAGCGGTATGGAATTACCAGTTGAGGAAATATTTGTTGCAGATTTTGTAGAGGCAACTCTTTCTATGACACCAACTAAAAGTGATGTAAAGAAGGAAAAAGTATTGGGAACAACCAAACAACAAGAGGATCCCACAGTATCAAAGGACGAAAAGGAAACAGAATTTGATGACCCCTTCGGCTGCGATGACGATAGAGATATGGACTATAGTGAATCGGCTACTTCATCTTCGTCAACGGAAGATTTCGACGGCAGTAGTGATAGTGAATATAATGACAAGGGCAAAAATATAACAAAACTAAAAGAGAGACCAAAGAGAGCTTGTATCGTAAAAAAAGAATTAAGCACCAACACCACCACGGATAAATCAGAAAATTCAACAGAATTAAACATCACCACGAAAATATCAGAGGATCCAGCTAACACATTTTATTGCGACCTTTGTTCAGAGTGTTTTATACGCCGTAGCAACTTTTCTCTACATATGAAGAAGAAACATGGTTTGCTAAATTGTCGACTTTGTAAAAGCTCATTTAAAAATGGCACAGACTTGAAGCAACATATAAAAGATCAACATGCCAAGTTATGGAATTGTCCACATTGTGAACAAACATTCAAAAGAAAGGGTTTACGTAGCAATCATATAAGAATGGATCATAGCACGATCAGCACTATTACAAGGCCAAGCAACAAGACGAAAAGCAAGAGTACAAACTACAATAATAAGCGTTCATTTGATTGTACCGTATGCAATCAGACATTTCCGCAAAAGAAGCAACGAAAGCAACATATGCTCGCACAACACCCTGACTATGACCCTAATAAATGCCATATATGTGGAGGAATTTTCAAGGGGTCGTCTTCGCTAAAGGTAACACAAGCTCACATTTTAAACTAAGCAAAACATAGAGAATACATAATTTTTTCTATCATTTTAGAAACACTTACAAAAACATGGCGATAAATTTATGTGCTCTGAATGTGGCAAACAACTTACTTGCCAAGCTTCACTCGTCAGCCATATGTTGGTGCATTCGGATGTAACACCACATAAATGTGATGTATGTGGGCGTGCCTTTAAACGCGGCAGAGCACTTAAATATCATTTGATTGCACATGCCGGCCTAAGGCCATACAAATGTGATTTTTGTGATAAAACATTTTCGGCCGGTTCGAGTTGTCGTTTACACAAGAAGACTATGCATCCCAAGGAGTTGGCTGAATTGGAGGCATCTGGTGTAAAAACGTATACAAAAAATGTACCCAAATTAGCTTCATTGAGAGAAGTGTAAGTAATATGATTACTTATTTTGGTTTCTTTTTATAGAAAAATATATTTTTTTTCTCTTTAGAGCGCGTACGGGCACAAACTTCAGGCCGTTGATGTGTAAGCAAAACGGCTATGCACCTATAGTTTAAGAAATGTCTTGGTTTAATCTGCAATCTCATAAAGCCATAATTAAGTTATGCTTAAGTTTTTTGGGGAAAATCATTGAGTACTCACTAAGTTGTAATTTCAAGTGTAAAAAATGTAACGATCATGTCATTTGTGCCACAATTCCGAAATAGAACATTTTCCATAAACCTTAAATATGTACGTTTTTTTTTTAATATCTCGACATCAGCGCCACCTAGCGGGTTAATTTTTTGTGACAGACTACATATTTGTTTACATATAAAAAATATCACGAACAGAATCGTATCAAAAATACGTACTTTGCACACATATATCGACGCCAGCGCCATCTGGTGAGAAAAAGTATTTCTTCCCTTTATTTCGACTATAAATTTGTTCCATTGTTTTCAAAGCAGTCATGATCAATAACAGTATACAGCAGCCGGCTGGGTATGGGACCAAACCAACTTTTTTGAAGAGATTAAGATATATGTTAAAAAATGACGTTCCCCAATTTTCGAAGTTAGCCTCCAAAATTTAGTTACGCGCTTTCGAAGTTGGATGTTCGAAAGTGGTTTTCTATCTGTTTTCTTTAAAAAATTTAAAAAGGCAAAATGTTGGCGTGGTCTGCTTGCCTCTCTTGATTGATTGGTGTCCTTTTTGGGCCAAAGTGACATCTTCGAAAAAATTAAAAGCCGCATATTTTTAATTATATAATATTTCTTTTGATTGATAGTGCTGAATATACATTTCGAGGCAGTATAATGAAATAAATATAGTTATTCGAATAAAATTTATTCGAACAATTTATCCGCAAAATAATAATATTCGAATAAAGCTATTCGATTGATAGTATTCGAATTTTTGGAAACGAATTATTATTTGAAAATAGTCCTACTAATTCTTACAATAAAATGTAATTATATTATTTGTACAATAAACAAATTAAACCAGTTATCTTTTTGTTCACTCTGCACTAGGCACGCTCACAGTCGGCTCAGGATTTACAACCTGGTTACTTGCTGGTGTTTCTTTGTCGAAATATACACATCCAGTTTGTTTAGATGCCAGTGGTTTGAAGTTTTCGCCTCTCTTTGACCTATAAGTAAATAGGTTTAATAATCTAATTATCCTAACTTTATACATATGAAACGATAGGGATTCGATAAGTCTTGCAGCGGGCTCGAAAATACAATCTCTCAATACTCTCATTTCTCTCACAAAAGGAGAAATCATATGTACCTATTTTTTTTTTTTTTTTTTACTCCAACGAAGTTTTGATGTTTGCTCCCGCTGCATGATTCGTGCAATCTGAACATCTTGCAAGACTTAACGAACCATTTTCCGAACCATAATCGCTTGATTACACTAGTATATACTTACACCGCTTTTAATACATGCAAGGTGGGTATATTTTTGGTGTATGCTTTAGCTCCCGACGCTTCAAGTTCGGCTAATTCCTTCGGATGCATAGTCTTTTTGTGAAAACGACAACTTGGTCCAGTTGAAAATCTTTTATCACAAAAATCACATGCATAAGGTCGCAGGTCAGTGTGCGCAATTAAATGATTTTTGAGCGTATTCGCACGTTTGAATAGACGTCCACAATAGTCACACTTGTGTGCCATCTTATCGGAATGCACTAGTAAATGACTTTTGAGTGTAGCACGTGTACTCAATTGTTTGCCACATTCAGGACAAATATACTTGTCTCCATGTATTTGCAAATGTCGCTGAAATGAAAAAAAGGAAATTTTTTCTTTTTTTTTTACATATCCGCTAATATATCGAAAATCACTTCATCCGTTGCGATGAATATCTAAATATAGGTAATATGCACCATTTTCAGCGCAAGTTTTCACTAGGAAGTTTCTACAGGGTTGCCACCTAAAACAATTTAGTACGATATGCCAATATGGGTATCAAACAAAAGCTATTTTACATCGCAAAAAATTCTTGGCTAATATCTCGAAATGACTTGATCCGTTTGCACGAACTTCAAAAAAATATAAGCTCTCCTTATTTAAGTGCTGACCTTTTAAAATTTTGAATTGTTGCCACCTTTGTGAAATTTATTAAATTATAGTAAAATATGCCAATATGGGTATCAAATGGAAGGTATTTTACGTCATATTTAAACAAAAATATTTCTTGGCAGCGTTACAACTAAGGGTTGCCACCGAACCCCATTAAATATTGTTTCATATCTGCCATTATCTTGCAAACACGTTGACCCATTTGGACGAACTTTCCAAAATAGGTACTATTATGGTGCCCTTGATTTTAATTAATGCCACTATGAAGTTTCTACACCATTGCCACCTATTTAAAATTTGTAAAACTCTAGTAAGATATGCTAATAAGGGTGTTAAACGAAAAAAAATTTATCAAAAATTTTAACAAAAATATTTCAAGGTATGTTCACCACCTAGGGTTGCCACTAAGGCATCGATCCCGGAGAATCCCGAATTCCGGGCCTCCTTTGCAATTTTTTCGTCCCGAAATACCAGGATTATTTGTACCCAATTCTTGGGATTCGGGATCCCGAAAAATACCCACAATTTAAATAAATAAATTCCCACAAAACTGCTGAAACACGTCCAAAAAAGTCGCGAGAGTTATCAAAAAACGCTTTTCGACTTCGATTTCAATAATCCGAAAACGGAAACGTTATTGGCAAAGAAATAATAATTTTACTGGATCCGTTCCCAAAAGTTGAACTTGACCCATGGTATTTACATATGTGCAAAACATCTTTCTGAGTTGAAATATCTCTTGATAGAAATAAAATAGCGGGTCTTAGTTTTCGCATTATACATACCGAGGTCACATCGCATTTTTTGATACCCCTTACGATCTTTTTGGAAGATATTTGAGATAATGCCGAAAAATTCCAGGACCACGGGAATGCCATTCTGAAATCCCGAAATCCCGGGTTTGTCAAAAAGCTTCGGGATTCGATGACTTAGTTGCCACCCAATCTTGGGAAACGTTTTTGCTTGTGAATTCTTTTATTATATCTTGACATGTTTCTATGACACTACTCAGCACTCAATATACTCGCCAAACATCATCTCATATCATGTGTCTTACCTTCAGTCGACTTTTCACTTTAAAGCTTGTGCCACAAATTTCACACTCATAAGGCGCATAATCGGTATGTTGTAGCATATGCTCCTTAAGTTGTTTCTTGCCACGCAACTCCAAACCACAAACTTCACAAATGAGCGATAATTGCACATTTTCATGTGCACATTTTATATGTCTAGCTAAACGTGCTTGAGATTCCAATTTTTTGTCACATTGTTGGCAAGCATATTCATTTGTATGACTTTTTATATGTTGCCTTAGTTCCATAGCAGTTTTAAATGATTCCGTACATTGTGGACAAATGATTTCTTTATGCTTTTTTTTCATATGTGAAACATAATGTTTGATACGTTGAAATTTTTGTGCACATTTTTTGCAAGGATAATTATATACCGCTTGATCGTCATTCTCTACATTACTCGTTTCTGCTGCGTTACTTTCTATTTTAACATTTTCTTCTTCTCCATACTTTTGACGCTTTGATCTTGTCATAATCTTTCTTGATTTTTTTATCTTAACATTATCTTCAACGTTATCATCCTCATCATCATCGCTACTGTCTATTGTATCATCAGCAATTGTAGAATAATCTTTATCGCCATCTTCATCATCATCATCATACTCAGCAAAAGGATCTGTGAAGTCTTCATCTTCTTGAAATTCATTCAATAGCACCTCCACTGCTGGCACTTCATGTTTTGTCTTTTTTTCACTTTTAATACGAACATCTGCAATTTCGGCCACACTATCGCTGGCGCATGATAAATCAGCAACAACAAAAATTTCCTCCACCGCTGACTTGTTTGCGTTTGCATTATTTATGAAAAATGTTTCATTTTCTTTCAAGTTGTATTTTGCGTATAAAGCTTTTGGATTTAAATTAAATATGTTTGCTTCATTCTTTAGATCAGCATACATTTGTTGTACTTTGAATACGCGTTCACGAAATTTCATCATGGAATCGATTATATTATAGCATTCTGTACATACAAGTTGTGATAATTTCTCATCTTCGTTAATCTGTAATATAAAGTGAGAAAATTAAAAAAATAATTTTTTATGTGGTTTTCCATCACAAATCGTCTAATTCAATTTATCGACCCCTTTCGACTTGAATGCAATTTGGTGGCGCACAATTCGCACTATCAACTATGATAAGTGCAAATTCGACCTTGTTGAAGGGTCTTGTCAACCCGCTTCACCCGCAACCCGGTCATCGAACCAGAGATTAGGCATTTCTAACCTCAGCGCGTTTCTTTTTTTTTCAAATTCAAAATTTTACCTTTTCCTGGGGTCGAATCGTTACATACGATCACGAATCGAAAACCAGACGAGAGAAAATTCCGTGATACGTTAGTCGTATAAGCGAAATGGGATTGTTAGATACGATAGCGAAAGAAACGTAATGTATTTTCATTTCACAAAGTTTTGAATACCTTCAGTCACTCGGTCACGTATGTAAAAATCCGAAACTACGATAATTTTACGTGACGAGTTGTACGATCACGGATGTCACGATTCGGCCCCTGTTTTTTTTTTAACTTTTTTTTTAATATTTCGAAAGCTACAGTATTTTAAAAATACTCTTTCACTTTCAAGCGCTGTCTAAGAAGCCTTTTTAAAAAAAAAGTTTTTAAATAAATTTTAAATATTAAAAAAAAAAAAAATTCTAATACAAAAATTCATGTTTTTGAAGAAACCAAAAACTCATTTTGAAAATTGTATAAACATTTTTTTAAATGCAAATTCCATTTTTTTTAATATATCGGAAACTACTGCATATAAAAAAAACAGTGGCACTTAAAAAGTATACCCTTACTCAAAGAAAAAAAAAATTTTGAAAAACTAATTTTTTTATTTTGAAAGTAAAAAACTAAAATTTCCAAAAATAATTTTGTTTGAAAGCTAAGAAAAAAACTTTACAAAAAAAAGTATGTATTTAAAAAAATTTTTATTTCAAAACGAAATATGTTTAAATTTGGAAAAAAATTTATTTTTGAAAAAATGTTTAAATTTGTTCAAAAATTTATTTTTGCAAAAATGTTTAAATTTGGAAAAAAAATTTTTTTTTTTTTTTAATTTTAATTTTAAAGAATAAATAAAAAATTTTCAAATATTGAAGTTTTTTTTTTTTCTTATTTTTTTTATTCCTACTCTGAAGTGTCGCGAGTTTTTTTTTTTTTTGATAATGTTATGCAAATTCAAAATTTCACCTTTTTCCTGTTTCTTTTTTTAGGTTTTTCTTTAAATATTTTTTTAGTTTTATACTGAATTAAAAAAGCACTGGCACTTTTAAAATGTTGCCAACCATATTTAAAAAAAAAATTGTTTGGCTTAGCAAAAAAATTAAATAAAAAAAAGATAAAAAAAAAATTAAAAAACAAATTAATATCTAAAAAAAACTCAATAATATGGAAATAACTTGAAAAAATGAAATTAGAAAGTAAAAAAAAAAAATTAAAAAAATTCCAAGAAATTTTTTTTATTTAAAAACAAAAAAATATTTAGTTTTTTTTTAAATGGCGAATTTTAATTTTTACAATTAAATCTGTACATGCATTTTTTTATGGAAATACATTTTTTTAAATATTTTTTTTACTTCAAATTTTTAGTTTTTTTCCTCTGGTACAAATTGGACCCCGAAAAGGGTAACTCTATAGAAATAACGAAATTGTCTACTGAGTAAGCCATCGAACTTCGCGAATCCCGTTCCCCCGCATTATATTTAATTATATCCTGGCTTTCGGGATGCCGGCATTAGTATAAATATAAAACCACGATACGTCTAAAAATATCGGTAGAGTTATAAAGACTGGTTTTGACTTCGATTTCAATAATCTAAAAACAGAAATGCAAGTAGATCTTTGTTTCAGTGAACAGTTTTATGGCAAAAAAAAAAAAAAAAACAATAAATTTACCGGGTCTGAAGCCTAAATTAAGGCGTAACCCAGGGTATTTATGTGCATATCTCTTGACAGAAATAAAATACCGAGTCTTCGCGTCTTTCGACACTATCCTGACCTTTCTGGACGGTATCTGTGAGAATCCCGAAAAATCCTAGGATAGTCATTTTAAAATCCGGAAATAACGGAATTGTCAAAATGCTTCGGGATTCGATGCCTTACTGCAGTGTTTCCCGTCTAACTGATAGACCGCTTAGTATTTTTATAAAAGGAGATTCCCCAACAAATTGTATTCACATCGGAAGTGGTCGATTACAATCATACAACGATTTGCCTTGCATTAACCCATATTTTTAGGTATTGTAGCTATCCATCATACATACATGAACCCTGAAGAACTCCTCTATAATCAGTCTGATGCCCACTCGATTGCTGTAGTCACTATACGCTCTTCCCGGCACGTTCATCTCCGCCAGTGGTTCGCATTGTCCCGTTATAATATTAATGAAATTTGCCTTATTTTTAGCACAAATGCGACACCACTTTTTCCATTCATCAACGAATATTTCTTGCTTATAATTTTGTATGGAGCTAAATTCAGCCATGTCTACATCGGCCATTGCAACAGACGCACGTTTTTGCTAATACTGTTCTCACTATTTTTTTGACAAGTTAATTTGTTTGAAAAAAGGTACCAGCCTTAATTTTGCACCTGCTTAGCGTGTTAATTTATTTTATAAACGACTTTATTAAAAGATTCGACTACAAGCGATTGGAAATTTGATAAATTAACAATTGTTTACGATTTTCATTTTTCTCCTAGAGATGGAAAATTATCGTTTGTACTATCGATGTTGGTTAGTTTTTTTTTTTTACATAAATTAATAGATCAGTTAATGGTGCCATAGCTGTAACTGGCTGTAACCATATAAAACAGCTGATCGAACTTAGACATCGAATCCCGAAGCTTTTGGACAATTCCGAGATATTGGGATTTTAAAATGAAAATCCCAGATTGTCAGGATTTGTCATTTTCGTCCCAAATAACGTTCAAAATGGGCGGGAGAGGTATCAAAAGACAAGTTTTGACCTCGACATACACAATCCGAAGGCGAAGAGTCGGTAGTTTATTTCTCCCAAGAGATATTTCAACTAAAAAGCTGTTCTGCACATAAATACCAAGGACTGCAACCGAAACCGTAACCGTAACCGTAACAGATTAAAACCGATTCATTTTTCAAAACCGAAACCGTTTCAAAAGCCGGAACCGGTTCCAAACGGTTTTGAATTTTTTTGTGGACACATATTTATTTATTACTAGCACAATTTTTTTGTGTTGGTGTTTTTATTTGGAAACCGAAACCGGAACGAAACCGACATAAATGTTGAAGAATGAAACCGTAACCGAAACACTTTAAAAACCGGAACTTTATTTTAATCGGTTTCATGCCTTGATAAATAAATGGGTCACGCCACATTTTTGGAATCAGACCAAGTAAACTGATTAGTTTTTTTTGCTAAACACTTTTTACTGACACAAAAAATTTAATTTTTACTCTCGTATTATTGATATTGAAGCCAAAAAGCGTCGTTTGATGATATCTCTCCCGAGTTTTGTGCGATAATTTTTATTCAAATCTCCAAATTTCGGGATTCTCCGGGCTCGATGCCTTAGTTCTAACCAATGTTGAGCAATAACTCTATGTTGTTGTTGTAGCGAGGTGTAGCCCTGCCTAAATGTCAGACAGGGTCACCCGAGTGTATTGCTCTTGGCCGGGTCGATATAAGAAAACGGCCCGGGTCGTTTCGGCACGATGGGTACAGCACAAGTACTGGTACCGTTCTCGTAGAACCAGCAATACAAGAAACTAGCCGTGTAGGCTATGTAGGTCATTTAGCGTTACCCAGGGTGCACCAACTGGGAGGCGACCTACTTTTACACCCCCAATAACTCTATCGGGTGTAATGGTTTTATGGACAGTTATGAATAAATTTATTATTTTTTTTTTTTTGGTACATTTCAAGTCACTACAAAAATACATCTGTTTTTTAGGTCTTTATTTAACTTGGTAACTTTTCTTCTTCTCTGCTTGCTATATCAGTACTATCTGAAAAAGATTTATATTTTTTACCAAACGCAAAATTTCCACTTTGTTTAGAGACCACGGGTGCCAAATTTTCAGCAGCTTGAGTTCTATAATATAAAAAATATAAGAAAACCATTAAATTATGTTTACATTAGACTAAACCAAACAATTTATTTTCAGAAAAACAAAAAATATATCCTGTAAAAATTGAAGACCTTGATTAAGATTTTTAGAAACAAGTTTGCTTTAAATTTTGAAGTTACAAAATTTTGCATTTCATTTTCTTCTATGACTTGGCAGTTTTAAAGCAAAATTTTGCGATAAATCTTCAAAGCTTTAAACTAACAATAACACGACAAAATCAACTTTTTTATGGTTAGTGGAGCAAATCAACTTTTTTGAAGGAGACTACGGCGTACATAAGTAAAAAATGGCATTCCCAGTTTTTCGAAGTTAGCTTCCAAAACATAGTTACGGGCTTTCGAAGTTCAAAGTTGGACCATTCGAAGATTAGGTTTTCTAATTGTTTTGTTTAGAAAACTGGAAAACTTTAAATGTGAGTGTGCCTGATTGCCTCTTACGTGATTGGTGTAGGTATTTTTTTTTTTTTGTACGAGGAAATGTTATATGATTAAAAATATGAGGCTTTTAATTTTCGAACATCTCACTTTGGCCCTTTTAGCACTTCTTAAATACATTTTTAAATGGAGAAACGACACATATCAAACAAGAGAGGCAAGCAGGCCACGCCAACATTTTGCCCTTTTTAACATCTTAAACAAAACAATTGAAAACCCACTTTCGAACTTCGGAAACCCGTAACAAAATTTTTCAGCCTAACTTCGAAAAACAAGGAAAGCCATCTTTTAATTTTTGTCTTATTCTCGGCTGCTAAAAACTTATATTTACAGTATATTTTCGTCGTTCTGAAATATCAAAAAAAATGTCGAAACAAATTAAAGCCTCTCCAACTCACACGGACTTTAACAGCGCTAATTTTGGTACGTTTTTCGTATAAGTTTTCTCCCCTGCCGCTTCCTGTGCAGCTAATTCCACTGGATGATGTTTTCTTTTATGTGAGCGACAATTCGAACCATTCGCAAATGTTTTATCACAAAAATCGCATGAATATGGTTTGAGACCAGTGTGTAGTATTAGATGATTTTTCAGCGCTTTACCACGTTTAAATGCACGCCCACAGTAATCACATTTATGTCGCATAACATCCGAATGTACCAATAAATGACGATTCAATGTGGTACGCGAATTCAATTGCAAACCACATTCAGCACAAATGTGCTTATTCGGATTATGACTTTCCATGTGATCCTGCAAATAGTAAGCAATCCTTAAGATATTATCGTAGAGCAATATGATGGCTAAGTGGAAGATCACGCTTTTTTTTTTTTTGAAAATGTATTGTATTTTTGTGTAGATTTGTAGTAAACCTATTCAGCGATAGGACATTCTTCAAACAATTTCTGAAGTATTCTGTTTTTGAAAAATATTTCGAAATAGGGTAATCATCCATTCAGCCGTCATATTAAAATTTTTTGTATGTACCTTTAAACGTTGTGGATGCTTAAAACATTTCTTACATATTTCACATTCATATGGCGCATAGTCACTATGCGTTAACAAATGTTGGTTAAGTTGATCCTTTGTGCGTAATGCTTCGCCACATTCTTCACATATAAACAAACGCTCATTCATATGCACAAATTTGACGTGTCGTTCCATTGTAACTTTTGTTGAAAACATTTTCTCACAACTAGGACAAGGCACCACCCGTCTCTCTGTTATTGGTCGATGTTTGATCGTGTGATGCTGATTTAATTGCGTTTGTGTATTAAACGACGTTTGGCATACAGTACAATTAAATTGCGGTACAATATTAATGATTGCATGCTCACGTTTCATATGTGCACGATAGAATGCGAATATTTGAAAATCTTTTGAACACTCTTTACAAGTGTATGGTTTTTTTTCTTTTCTATTTTCTGTGGCGATTGCAGTCACAGGTTTTCGCGCTGTTTTCTTTTCCTTTTTTGGAAATGCTTCTTTAGTACTATTTTCATCAATAGGCGCTTTTTCTTTTAAATTGCTATTCGTTAAACTCGTTCCACACTTGATATCATCATCTCTTTTAATCTGAATTGAATTACTTTTAGCCTTTCCCTTGAGCTCTGCGTCATCCACTTCGACATCACTGCCAAAGGGATCATCACCCTCAACATCCCCATCCTCAAAATCACACACGTATTCATCGTTAAGTGCTGCTGCTACATAATTCGAGTTTTCCCTTTTTATTTCTAACCCATTGTGCTGCTCCTCCTGTAATTCCATTTCCATATTAGCCTCAACAAAGTTATTTTGCTGTTGTTCATGTTCCTTCAGCTTCTCTGCAAATAATTGTTCGCTCGTTAGCAAACGGTACATAAACTGGTGCGTTGGCTGATTTTCCAATGCTCCGTATTTTAGGCGCAAAGCTGCCAGGTTCACCACAGATTTCCTATGCTCATTTCGTAGATCATCATACATTTGCTGAACTTTTATCACACGTTCATTAAATTTTATTAAAGAGTTTATCAATGAAAAACAATCTGTACAAAGTTGTATGGGAAGCTGTTCCTCCATGTTCATCTAAAAATATTAATGCATAAAATTTGAAAAATGTTTAGATTTAAAAATAATACAAACATACCTCTACATTAAAATATTTGCTAATCGCTTTTGTGAGTCCCTTATCGTCATGTTCGTTTGTCTCTCCATCTGTGACCACATCTTGTTCGTCTTTAAGAAAAAAAGTAGCCAATCTTTAGATGCATCGGGCACGACGTTGCTGCTTGCTTCGCTCATCACTTCTATTGCACCTCGCATATTATAAGTAATTGCAGTTTTCCAGACATTTGATTTTTTTTTTTTCAGTAGTTATAGCTTCAATGTTATTTTGTTATATTTTAACAGTAATTTTTAACTGCATTTATCATTGCAGCAATAAATAAACAATTGCCATATGTTTGAATGTAAAATGACAACAATTTTTTATCGATTACTGAATAATCGTTTGGATTGAGTGAAATATCTGAATACAATTGACTCATATTTTAATCCATAGCTTGTCAGAGTCAATAAGGATTTTTTTTTTTTAATAAAAAAATTAATTAGAATGAAAAAAATAAAATAAAATCAATAAAAAATGAATTAGAAAAATAAAATAAAATCAATAAAAAAGGAATTAGAATGAAGAAAAAAAAAAATAATTAAAAAAAACCATAAAAAATGAATTAGAATGTAAAAATAAAAGAAATGGAATAAAACAAGGGTATTTGTTTCCTTTAGCGGCCAACTGCTAAAAAATAAGCTAAAAGTATGGGAAATATAAAAGGAGCAATTGCGGAAATCCACAACCTTAAATTGCGAAATTAAAAAAAAGGGATTTCTGCCAAACGCAAGTGCTTGCCCTTCCTGTCCTAAAAAAATTGTATATGTTTTTTTTGTCCAGAACGTTTCTTTGTCAAAAATATTTTTTTTGTCCAGAACGTTTCCTTGTCAAAAACATTTTTTTGCCCAGAACGTTTCTTTGTCAACAACATTTTTTTTTCCAGAACGTTTCTTTGTCAAAAACAATTTTTTGTCCAGAATGTTTCTTTGGCAACAACATTTTTTTGTCCAGAAAAACTAAAATCATGGCCCTCCAGTCATATTGGAAATAGATTGGGTCGATTGAAAAAAAAAATTTGTAAAATCGACCCGTGTAAATCATCCTTTACGCTAACTTTAGTACCTGCTTAATTTCGACTATGAATACGGGCCATAGTTTGGAGACCATCCAAATCTAAAATAATGAAGTAGAAATTTTGACCTTGAAAAATCTCGTTGAGTTTAAGATTTTTCTTCTAAAACCATCTTTCGGGTTTGTCAATACCAAAATTTTTTAAAATATTTTCATATCGACAAATATTTTTTCACAACCTTTTTTTTAATATTGTTCGGCTGCATTTAAAAACTAGCAGTGCTGCAAGGCAAATCGCTGCACATGTATTCCCGGCATAAAGGGTACAGCTAGCGAAAAAAAACAACATGCAACACTGTCATTTCTCAACACAAAAAAAAAACAGCTTTTTATGTTTGTTTATTTCAGAAAAAATTGATTTCAATAAATTTGGCTTTATGTGCTGAACACCGAAAAAACAATATATAATATGGGTGGAGCAATAGAATTTATGAGCGCAGGAAGCAGCAACGTCCTCCCTGATGCATCTAAAGATTGGCTACTTTGGTGTCGTCTATGTGCAAAGGCGGATATACAAAATGTGAATATTTTTCTTAAAGACGAAGATGTGGTCACAGATGGAGGGGCTAATAAGGGATTGGTACTTACGATAGCTATTAGCAATTTTTTTAATGTTGAGGTAAGTATGTACTATTTTTAATCATAACATTTTTAGATTATATGCATACATATTTTTAGATCAACGCGGACGAACAACTTCCCATTCAACTTTGTACAAGCTGCGTTTCTTTAATAAACTCTTTAATGAAATTTAATGAACGTGTGATGCAAGTTCAGCAAATGTATGATGATCTACAAAATGAGCATAGGAAAGCTGTGGTGGACTTGGCAGCTTTGCGCCTAAAATACGGTGTATTGGAAAATGAGCAACCGCACCAGTTTATGTATATTTCGTTAGCCGGGGTACAATTATTTGCAGAGAAGCATGAACAACAGGAAAATAGCTTTGCTGAGGCAAATATGGAAATGGAATTACAAGAGGAGCATTACAATGGGATAGAAATAAAAAGGGAAAACTCGAATGATGTAGCAGCAGCGCTCAACGATGAAAACGTGTGTGACTTTGAGGATGAAGAGGATGCTGAGGGTGAGGATCCATTTGGCAGCGATTTTGAAACTAGTAACGAAGAAGTAGATGCAGTCAGAAGTGGGAATGCTAAAAATGATTCAAGGCAAATGAAAACAAAGAATGAAATAAAGCACGATACGACGATCTCAGCTTCTTCAGCAAGCATGGAGCAAATAAAAGCTATTAACAAAAATAAAACGCAAACACTTTCATATACAAAAGCAGAGAACAATTTAACACAACACACAACGAATAATGACCTCGCTGCTGCTGCCACAAAAGAAGGAGTAGAGTGTGATGATAAAAAAGGAGCAAAACCATACACCTGTGCTGACTGCGCAAAACGTTTTAAAAGGCTTTCAAATTATCGTTTACATATGGAAAGAAAACATGACAAAACTGATGCTGTGCCACGCTTTGCTTGTACTCATTGTTACGCATCTTTTAATACACAAACACAGTTAAATCATCATCACACCATCAAACATTTACCATTAGCAGAAAGACGTATTCTCCCATGTCCGCATTGTGAACAAAAGTTTCCAACTAAACAATATGTGACAACACATATTAAATATGTTCACATGAATGAACGTTCGTTTATATGTGAAGAATGTGGTGAAGCTGTACGCTCAAATGGGCAACTTAAGCAACATATGTTAACTCATACAGATTATGCGCCATTTGAATGTGAAGTATGTAAAAAATGCTTTAAAAATCAGGAACGTTTGAAGGTAAAGTTAATAATGTGTGGTGCAGTCCATTTCAAATAGTTAAAATGTTGAAAATGGACGCTTCGGGGCCCTTACTTTGTAGTTCTATTTGTAAGAAAATTTTTTCGCTTTTGAGTAATTCGTACTCTTTATAAAAATTTCGAGCATCATCTTTGAACGTTCGAACACCATTCTGTTCACCTCGGATTTGATTTATCCTCCTTTTGATTGTAGAAAATTTGGTTGTTGTTGTTGTTGTTGTTGTTGTTGTAACGAGGTGTAGCCCTGCCCAAATGTCAGACAGGGTCGCCACGCGAGTATTTCTCTTGGCCCGGTCGATATAAAAGAACGGCCCGGATCGTTTCGGCATGATGGGTACAGCATAAGTACTGGTACCGTTCTCGTAGAACCGGCAATACGTAGAAACTAGCCGTGTAGGTCATTTAGCGTTACCCAGGGTGCACCAACGGGAAGGCGACCTACTCTACACCCCTAGATAATTTGGTACTCATAGTTTCTAAACCGAATGATAAAGTTAGAAAATTTGATTCGACAATAATTTAGCGAAGTGAAATTTTTTGCTTAAGATAATACTGTACAGCAGTCCTGGGTATGGGACCATATCAACTTTATTGAAGAGATTGAGACGCAAGTAAAAAAATGGCTGCTTCCCCCTTTTTCGAAGTTAGCCTCTACAGTTCAGTAACGGGCTTTCGTAGTTCGAAAAGTTATTTTCGAATTGTCTTGTTCGAAAAATTGAAAAAGGCAAATTGTAGGCGCGGGTGCCGATATATTTTAGAATAGATTCTAGTACAACAAACTTTGGAATAGAAGTACAAAGTAAGGGGTCAGAATTGATGACTTTTGTTTGGGAGTTAAAAAATTTAAGAGAAAAAATAAATTTCTATTTAACAGGGAATATCCTATTTGTAAGCTTAAATGAATTTTACAAACATCTAGTATAATTTTCAATTACAGATTCACATGGAAACTCATAATCCGAATAAGCACATTTGTGCTGAATGTGGTTTGCAATTGAATTCGCGCATCACATTGAATCGTCATTTATTGGTACATTCGGATGTTATGCAACATAAATGTGATTTTTGTGGGCGTGCATTTAAACGTGCTAAAGCGCTGAAAAATCATCTAATACTACACACTGGTCTCAAACCATATTCATGCGATTTTTGTGATAAAACATTTGCGAATGGTTCGAATTGTCGTAATCATAAAAGGAAATCACATCCAGTTGAGTTGGCTGCTCAAGAAGCTGCTGGTGAAAAATCGTATACAAAAAATATACCTAAATTGGCAGTGTTAAAGTCGGTGTAAGTAGTTATCCGACAAAATCATCTCTATTTTTTCTGGGTATTGAACCAAACCAACTTTTTCGAAGAGATTGAGACTTAAGTGAAAAAGTAATTTCCCCATTTTTCGAAGTTAGCCTCCCAAACTTAATTATGGGCTTTCGATGTACGCAACTGACCCTTCGTAGCTATTGCTTTCTGCAATATGTATTTAAAAAAGAAAAATGTGGGCGTGGCGTATTTTAGGGACAAGGTCAGATCTTCGAAAAAAAATAAAAGCCCAATATATCGAATTTAGGCATAATAATTCTTCAACCAACAAAAAAAGGCAAGGAGGCAACTTTGCATTTTTAAACACAACAATTAGAAGGTCCAATTTCGAACTTCGAAAGCCCATAACTAATGTTTGGAGGCTAACTTCGAAATACAGAGAAATTACATTTTTACATATTTATGTCTCAATATTTTCCAAAAAAAATTGGTTTGATCCCAGACAAAAGGTTGATTTTGTCTTATTTTGTAATTATAAAAAAAACTCAAGTATGCTTAAACAAAAATTATATTTTCCATCTTCCATAGAACTCAGGCAGCTGAAAACCTTGCACCAGTGGTCTCAAAGCAAAGCGGTAACTTTGCTTTCGGGAAAAAGCCCAACCTGCCACTTGATAGTGTCGGCACAATTAGCAAAAAGCAACGCAAAATATATACTGATCATGTTTTAGCTTCAACATCCAAAACAAGTGTTGAGCCAATAGAGAATAGTAAAAACAATCAATCGAGCCAGTCTCTACTACATCCAAAAGACCTTCAGTTGAATAGCAAAAATGATAACGATAATATTAATGTAGACAATCAAAATATACCAACCATCGATAATATATATAGTCATTTAATGAAACAGACGTCCAATTACCGTATGGATGTTAAAACTTCCCGTAGCGTATTAACATCACCGGTTGTTCATAACAGTTGTATTGATATCGATATGGCAAATGCAATAGCACAACAGCAACAACAACTTTCTCAGCAAGTTATTGCCTCCTCACCACAACAGCAACAAACAAATGCATTATCAAGTGAGGCTCAAAGTTTTTATCGTTGTTAGCATGTTAATGTTGGACTTAAGTTAAATTTTGATATAAAAGAAAATTAGTTTAGTATGTACATATTTGATTAGTAAAGCGTCTCAGTAATAAATTATTAATTGACAAAGGCAATTGTTTTTCAACCAACGTTTGCAATAATGTTAAAAATAACCAACAATTTATTAATTAATTCCCTTTTTCTCTTATAATTCACAGGTGCTTTTTCGTGTTTGGGTAAATACAAATAGTCGCTGCTTTCTAAAAAATAAGTTGGGCTCCAAAGCTAAGTTGTGGGGTTTCAAAGTTCGAAATTTAACTCTTTGTATTTTTTGTTTTCTAACTGTTGCATTTGAAAAATTATATTAATAAGCGTTATACAGCGTCAAACGGGTACAGTTTCGTACTTCGAAAGCCCATAACAAAGTTTTATTAGCTATCTTCGATAAAGGGGGAAATTTCCTTTTACTTCTACGGCGGCTGCCGTAGTGTAGCGGTAGTATGTTCGGCCTACTAAACCATGTAGTCGGCTATTGACACCCAGCAAAAGCAACATCAAAAATTATTTAGAACAATTTTTTTTCTTAACGGGGTCGCCCCTCGGCAGTAGTTTGGCAGACCCTCCGGGTGTGCTTATGCCACAAGAAGCTTCTCAGCAAAAATTCATCTGCTTTGTATGTGCCGTTCGTAGTCGCCAAAAAAAATGTAGGTCTCGCCAACTTGTACGAAAAAACTCAAAAGTAGCACACCTCAAGTTGGAAGAGAGGTTTCGGCCTCTCGTTAGAGGTTATTATAACCTGTTCGTATATCACCGATATTAGTTTTTTCGTTTTTTTTTGAATAAATATAATCCCGCGATTTCGGGAATTATTTGACTCCTATTTAGACTGATATAATATATGATATTAAGTTCACATCGGGCGACCATCACAAGAAATAAAATACTTTAATTTTTTTTCTTTAATTCGGACTCACAAAGCCCCATATACACATCTTTTTGATCGTGAACGCGGGTGAGCGTGAACAATTTTCTTTTGTGTAAGATGTCGATAGTACTCCACTATTCCAAAAAAATCATGCGTAAGTGGAAAAACAACTAAAATATCTTTGATATTGGAGCATTTAAAATTAAGTGAAAGTGTTAAATATGCTTTGAAATGCTCATTTTACTATCTCACAGTGAATTGTGTGACACAAACCCTTCGCAAGTGAAATTTGGCAATTACCACGCTAAACTTTGATTTTTTTCACATTTTTTGGAGAATTGAACTCATTTAACAGATGTGCGTGAACGCACAAAAGAATTGATTTGGAATTCTTTTCCTTTGCGTACACAATAGAAAGTCTCCACTCATTCACGCTCACGTTCACACAGAACTGTATGAGGGTCTTAAAGGACAAAATTTTTCACCTCTTTTTTTCAGATAACGTGAATAGACCCCCTGCTTTGTTATCGAGTTTACAACTGCATGCATCGATAACTTTCGTTCTTCTCGTGTATGTGAAAATTATAAACAATTACAGAAATTTTGCTGAAACTAAATATTTTTAGGTATAAAAACATTTGTGCATACATAAAATAACAAAAAAATTAACAAATAATTTTATATTTTAGAATATCAGCAGTTACTGTATTAGAAGTAGTTGGAAACAGCAAGCCAGACTGAGTGTAAATCAACCATAAAAAACAATCCTCTCAATCTTGGTGGAAATACAATAAATAAAGATCAATCGCACTACACATTGCAATAATGACGAATATTCCAATATCGGCGGATCCTCCTTGGCTAATGGGCAACGTAGTGCCACTCATTGAGGAATGGCAAAAATGGTGCCGTCTTTGCGCAAAACCCGATGCCCACTACCTTAATTTATTATCCGGCGAATGTCAGCAGCAAGCGATACTCAAGGATAGTAAATACAATACATTTGCTATTGTGTCGGCCATAGAGGAATTCTTTCGCGTACAAGTATGTTAAATAGTGAATATTGTTAGGAAGTGTCTATTTGCACATAACCTTTTAGGAGGGGCATTCCATGTTAAAACACAATTGGTTGGAATTTCGCACCGAAAACCCGGGAATATATATATTCAAATACCGAGATTTCGGTATTTTGCGGGTTGAATAAAAGTAATCACACGATTTGACTCCGATTACGAGAATCCGAAAGCGAAAATTAAAGTTTATGTTTCAGTAAAAAGTTATTGGCAAAAAACCAATCATTTTATTGAGTCCGAACCCAAAATCCGGGCGTGGCTCATGGTATTTATGAGCGAAGCACCTATATGAGTTGAAATATCTCTTGACAGAAATAAAATTAAAAAATAAAATAAAAGATCAGACTTCGTTTTCGGATTATGCAAAACGCGTCTTTTGATATATGGCAGCAAATGAGATGGTAGATGAGTATTTGTATCATTGCATTCTCTACAAAAGGGGTACTTACCCAGCGAACACTAAAGTTAGATATCGATAAGAGGTAGATAACTAGTCCCATTCTTTTCTAATCTCGAACGTTAGAGGACGACACGAGAAGCACTTTAGAAACGTAGTTCGCAAACAAAATGGGGCATATGAACAGAACTTGAATTATTTCTCGAATCATTCTTGAGTCGTTTTCTAGTGTAGTTATCTAGTATCTTTCTCGACTCGCGAATTACGCTACTTAACTTATGTGGCAATTCACATTTTTCTAACGTTAGAAACTGTGAGGGGAGATTTGTAATATATTTCTCTAATTAGGATTCAAATGAGCTTGAATTTTTCTCGAGGCGATTACTAGTTCCCGTTTTTTCGAAGTTAGGCTACAACACTGAGCTTTCGAAGTTCGAAAATTGGACCGAACGTAGCTTTTGTTTTCTAGTTTTATTTGATATAAGTGAAAAATGGTATTCCACTTTTTATAAGGTTAGTCTTCAAAACTTAGTTACGGGCTTTCGAAGTTCGAACTAGGATCCTTCGAAGATTTGGTTTTCTAATTGTTTTGATTAAAATATTGAAAAAGGTTATGTGTGAGCGTGGTCATCTTGTCTCTCTTGCTTGATTGGTGTACTTTTTTATTTGAAAGTGTATTTTTCCTTTTTCAATTTTTTTATGGAATGCAGTTAGAAAACAAAAATTATGAAGAGTCCAACCTCGAACTTCGAAAGCTCGTAACTAAGTTTTAGAGGCTAACTTCAAAAACCGGGAAAATTACTTTTTTTTTTAGTTATGTCACAATCTTTCCATAAAATTAGCTTAGTCGAATCTTACCCCACGAAAAAAGGTCATGTAAAAATAGTCACAACTTTTATACGATTTTATTTTATTAAATTTTTATTTTATTTTTTTTTTTTCACACAGATCAAGGAAGATGAAAAACTATCCCCACTAATTTGTGCAGAATGTTATCATGTAGTACAATCATTTATTAAATTTAATGAGAACATAAGGAAAGTTCAACACATGTACAATGACCTGCTGTATAGCAATGGAAACATGTACTTAGATTTGCAGACAATTTTTGAAAAATATCATATATTGCCATTTCAAAGTAGTCGCAGTTCGGAACTACCTGTCGAAGAGATTTTTATTGCAGAATCAACTAGTACCAACACAAGCAGCAGCACAGCAGGAAAGTCTACAAAATTTCAAATAAAGCATGAACTAATATCGGATGAAACACCTACTGAAGAATTTATTAAGGATATATCAAAGAGTGATGATTTTGAAGATCCTTTTGCAGAGGACTTCGTGCAATGTGAATTAAAATCGCGCCGTACACCGACAAATAAGGATGTTAAAATAACACGCTTAAGGCTTAAAAAAGATAATACAGTAAATGATGACGATGCAGATACGAGCAATAGATATCCAGATAACGATATATCCATGGATACTACAGACGATGATGATGATGATGATGGCGCCAATGATGGTGATGAGGATTACGTTGCAAATGAACGTCAAACAAAAAATAAGAGAAAACTAAAAAAAGATGATGATGATAACACAGATGACTCAGATGATTCTACAGAAGATAACAACGTCACAACCAAGCGCATCAAGGAAGAAAATAATAAATATACTTGCAACATTTGTTCAACACATTTTCAACGTACTGGCAATTATTCGGTGCATATGAAGAAAAAGCACGATATAATAATTTGCCCACATTGTCCTAGTTCATTTGAGAATGACGAAAATTTAAAGAAACACATGAAGGATCATCGCAAATTATACCCTTGTCCACATTGCGATCGTAAATTCCAAGTTAAAGAATATGTTGCACAGCATATTAAATTCGTACACGAAGATGAACGTTTGTTCATTTGTGAAGCATGTGGTGATGCGTTGCGCACAAAAGGTCAACTTAAGGAACACATGTTGACGCATACAGATTATTCGCCTTTTGAGTGCAAGGATTGTGGTAAATGTTTTAAACAGAAGCAACGTCTGAAGGTGCGTAGAAATTATGGCACATAAACAAGACTTTCCTATCGGCGGCTGAGTTGAAGATCGTCTTATTTCAAAATATATTTCAAAAGCGCTATACATATATCAAAAATTCAATGTCGCTCTATTTCAAACATTTTATTTCAAAAACCCCTTATATAAATGAAAATTCAATACACTTTCAGCTGAGAATGGCGTTTTTGAAATTTTGAAAAAAAAAATTTATTTTATGTTCGAAAACTCGAATTCGAAATTGTTTTCGAAATAACTAAAATTTTAAATTCTATATTTTAAAATTGAAATGTCGAGTAAAAGTTACACAAAACATATGAAAAACATTTTCGGAAATGTCAAAAAGTTCAAATTTCTCAAAAAAGCTAAAAAACTTTAAGAAAGTTCGAAAATTTAAAAAATCTCCAAATTTAAAAGTTACGTAATTTACAGAAAATTCGAGAAAGTATCTAACTATCGAGTAAAAGTTACACATTTGTTTTCGAAAATCCCAAAAGATAGAAAATCCCGATTTCGGAATCATTTTCGAAACATCTCAAACTTTATATTCTAGAGAGTGTCTGAATATCAAGCAAAACATGTGAAAAACTTGTGGAAAACATTTTCAAAAGTCCCAAAACTAAGTTCGAAAATCTCAAAAAAAGGTCAAAAGATAAAAAAAAAATTTAAAAAAGAAAAAGATCGATTAAAAGTTACGAAAAGCTTGCAGAAAACATTTTCGAAAATACCACAAAAAAGTTAGAAAATTAATAGAAAAAAAAAAAAATTTTAGAAAGAAACCTAAATTTTCAATCGAATTTCGAAAAATCTAAAATTTTAAATTCGTGAAAATATCTGAGTATCAATTAAAAGTTACACAAAACTTGTTGAAATTTTTTTCGAAAATACAAAAAAAAGTGAGAAAATTTTAAATAAAGCTCGAAATTTAAAGAAAAAAACGTTCAAAAAAAAATTACAAATATGGTGTAAAAAACCCTGCCCAAATTCTACTCTGCCCGTCTACCCCACTCATGTACATACATATATACATTTGACATGGAATGACCCTAATAATATCCCATTTTTATGTAATTTCTTTCATTACAGCGTCACATGCAAATACATGGCGAAAAGCATATTTGTACAGAATGTGGCAAGCAATTAAGCACACGCGCCACACTCAATAGTCATTTGTTGGTACACTCTGATAAGATGCCACATAAATGCGATTATTGCGGACGTTTATTTAAACGTGCCAAAACACTCAAAAATCATTTAATAGCACATACTGGCCTGAGGCCATATTCGTGTGATTTTTGTGATAAAACATTTTCAACTGGACCAAGTTGTCGCTTTCACAAAAAAACTATGCATCCGGTGGAGTTGGCTGCGCTAGAGGCGTCAGGCGTAAAGACATATACAAAGAATATACCTAACCTGGATGTATTGAGGGCAGTGTAAGTATTACATACATACATGATGAAGACGCCAAATGGAATTTCACCATACAAGTTGTATGATATTTAAAAAAAAATAGCGACCTCTAAGGGTTAATGTATATCATTTGAGGTAATATATTTTCTTTTTTCTTTACATTTTTTAGATCTCGCACAGCGGAGAACCTTACACCTTTGGCATCAAAACAAAATGGATATGCAACTTTTGATAAAAGTAATATACAACAACAACAAAATACTGCGACTATAACTCCAGCTGAAGTTACTAGCACGAGCGTTACGTAAAAGTAATTAATACATATAAAATATGTAGTTTTAAAAATATATTAATTATGGTTTTTGCTATAAGTTTGAGTAATTTTCAAGAACGCAAAAAATTGTGAGTACTTCATATGCGCATCAAACAGATACTTATTTAGTATCAAAGGGTACTCCATTAATAACAGTATACTACAAAATCGACTTTATTTTCTGAGTATTGGATTAAACCAACTAAAGACAGAAGTAAAAAATGGCATTCTACGTTTTTCGAAGTTAGCCCCGAAAACTTAGTAAAGGGCTTTCGAAGATTTGAAAATCCGACAGACGTTGTACAGCCATGAAAAATTGTACTAGCTGACTTCGTATTACTCTTCTACTCTATATCGGCAGATGGGGGAGAAACAAAAAAAAAAAAAAAACAATAGTTTTATTATGGTTTAATGTATAAATTTCGTTTTATTTAGAACTAAATTAAGCGGCAGTCGCTGTGCTCCCCAATAATTCATCGTCTGCTATTTGTATGGAGCGCTGAGCGTTAAACAGACAGTACTGGCTGTCATATGTTGTGTCAGTGTTCTTGTACGGTAATTTTTTGTAAAGAAATTTTGCTTATTTGTTTTAGGCTACGTTCACCCTTTTTTCTACAGACCACCGGCTCAAGGTTTTTGGCTCCACGTACCCTGCAGAATAGATATATAGAATTATAGTTAACAAGCATACATACATGTAAAAAATAACGAGGGGTGATTCCATGTCAAATTGTTTAATCATTGGAATTAATTTGTATTAGTACGGTGGGGAAAAAATTTAAACAAAAAACTTTCAATTCAAATCACTTAATGATTTGACATGGAATGACCCCAAAGGTATTTCCACTTACACTTTCTTTAATACAGCCAATTTAGGTATATTCTTTGCATAAGGTTTTTCGCCTAAAGCATCAAACGCAGCCAATTCCTCTGGATGCATCTTCTTTTTATGACCGCGTAAATTTGAGGCTTGAGGATACGATTTGTCACAAAAATCACATGAATATAGTTTAAGACCAGTATGTAGTATAAGATGATTTTTCAAATCTTTAGTACGTTTAAATGTCTTCTCACAATAATCGCATTTATACGGTCTAATATCAGAATGCACCAAGAAGTGATTGTTCAATGTGATACGCGACTTTAGTTCTAGGCCACATTCGGCGCATATGTACTTTGCTGAGCTATGTATATTGCTATGTTTCTGGAAAATTTGAAAATATTTGAAGAGATTATAAAATAAGTAAATAAATGACGTTCTCCGTTTTTCAAAGTTAGCCTCCAAAATTTAGTTATGGGCTTTCGAAGTTCGAAAGTCGGTTTTTAATTGTTTTGTTTAAAAAAATTAAAAAAAAAAAGCAAAATGGGCGTGGTGTCGTTTTTCTATTTAAAAATGTGTGATCTTCGAAAAAATTAAAATCCGCCTATATTTAATTACACTATACAACAAAATCGCCAAAAAAGCCAAAATCGCTTAGGCGGTTAAGCGCCAATAAATGATGATGATGATACAACAAAATGAACTATTTTTCTGGATATGGGACCAAACCAACTTCTTGAAGAGATTAAG
Source organism: Campiglossa producta (assembly GCA_964058755.1). Taxonomy (NCBI): domain Eukaryota; kingdom Metazoa; phylum Arthropoda; class Insecta; order Diptera; family Tephritidae; genus Campiglossa; species Campiglossa producta. The sequence continues at coordinate 119,087,307 of CAXKVI010000003.1, forward strand.
ACATAAGTAAAAAAAATGGCCATCCCCGTTTTTCGGAGTTGTCCTCCAACATTTGGTTACAGGCTTTCGAAGTTGGAACGCCATTTTTTTACTTATGTCTTTCGGTCCCATATCCAGCCGGCTGCTGTACAGTGTTATATAATATTTGTTCATACATACAATAGGAAGAAGGCCACGTCCACATTTTACCTTTTTCAATTCTTTAAGCAAAACAATTAGAAAACCAAATTTTCGAAAGTTCCACTTTCGAAAGCACGTAACTTCATTTTGGAGGCTAACCTCGAAAAAAGGTGAATGCCTTTTTTTAATTATGTCTGAATCTCTTCAAAGAAGTTGGTTTGGTCCCATACCCAGAAAAAAAGTTGATTTTGTCGTATAGTGTAATGAAAAGTAATCAAAACATTTTCTTTTAATTATTTCTAATTTTTTATTTTATTTTTTTATTACGATATACAAAAAAAAATTAAAAACATTAAAATATAATGTTAAAATTAAACCAATTATTGCTCATTTTTATACTTAGGCTACTTCTTATAATTTCGTTCACATAACGGTACTACGTAACGGCACAAAATAATCGAGATGGGTATAGAGTTCCATATATGAAAGTTCTTGGTTTCAACTCAAAGGGATTGATTAAGACATGTTCGTCCGTCTGTACGTGCACACGATAACTTGAGTAAAAATTTAATTATTTGCATAAATTTCGGTACACAGGTTGCTATTGAAAATTTGCGAAATCGGATGATAACCAACACCACCTTTTTCGATATCGAAAATCACATAAATTGACATATCTCGGTAGCTGAAATGGCTAAAATTATATCATTTCATAAATTTTTGTTGGCGTGGCATTTTTGAAAATTCGACTGGTCGTAACTTTGGATAAAATCGATCTCCAACCACGCCCACATTCGATATCGAAAATTTCGAAAATCTAGGTGATAGACATACTATTCGATAATGGATATGGCTGAAAAGAAATAATTTGGTAGGATGAACCCCTAGTCATTCTATTATGATATTTTGATAAATTTAAGCTGCATTTTTGAAAATTCGGCTGGTCACGAGTCATGGTATTTTTATCCCGTTCTGAAAACTACCTTACTTAAATGTTGGTTTACCCGAATTTGGACTTTCTTACTTTTTTTTTCTGTTAGTAGAAAATAATCATAACCAAATTTAAAGTAATGGTTGAATCATTAAACTTTTTTTTACATAAGCATTTAAATCTATAATCATTACGATTAGTAATCATTCTTTAACAGGTCTGGTGTAAACTAGTAAATTTGAATAAATCACTGAACGAAAGAACTAATTCATTGAAAACTGTTCAAATTCGTTCAGTGAACGCCTACTCCCAGTTTCCCCGTCTTTGCACATTACCTTTAAACGTTCACGACTTTTAAAGCGTTTCTCACATATTTCACATTCAAACGTTGCATCTTCGGTGTGTACCAACATATGCTTCTTAAGTTCACTCTTGGTGCGCACAGCTGTGCCACATCCCTCACATATTACAGAACGTTCGTTCTTATGAACAAAACGAATATGCTGTTCCTTTGCTTGTTTGCTGGCCATCTTTTGTTCGCAATGCGGACATTGAAATGTTTGACGCACTGTTAATGGTTGGTGTTTTTTGTAGTGATGATTTCGCAATTTAGTTTTTGTATTAAATGATATGGCACATTGAGAGCAGGAATATTTTGTTTCGACAGTCGTTTCGCCATGTTCACGCATCATATGCGAACGATAGCTGGCGAATACCTTAAACACCCTCGTGCATTGATCGCAGCTGTATGGTTCAACATCCTTAACTTCCTTCGTCGGAAGTTTTTCGTTGTTCGCTGTTCTATTACTAGCTGGAGCTTTTCCACTTTTGTCCTGATTGCTGAGAGTTGTAATTGTTTTTTCATCAGAACTGTATGGTTCAATATCATTTTCCTCATCATTCACGGCATCGGCCTCTGTTATACTACTACTCGGTGGAGCTGTTTCTTTCCTTGTGGAATAATTGCTTTCCGTAGATGCTTTATCATTTATTTGACTTGTATGCTCGTCGCTCATGACATAGACGACGTCAATATCAGCGTCATCATCATCATCATTACCAAAAGCATCTTCAAGCATTTCAACATCACAAACATCTTCATCTGTTAGTGATATAAACTCTTCGTCCAAGTTTTCTACCTTTATTTCGATTGCAGTGCATTTCTCATTTAACATTTCGACGACAGTCTCAGCTTCGGCTTCTGCTTCTTCTTCTATTTCTTGTTTGTCCTCATATATTAGAATTTCTCCTAATGAGCGTTGCATAAAATCATGTGGTTGATCATTTTCTAATACACCATATTTTAGACGGAAATCTTGAACTGTCTTGTTGTCATTGAGTTGTTGTAGTTCAATGTAAATTTGTTGCACTTTTATGACGCGATTGTTGAAATTTAGAAGCGATATTATCAAGGAAAGACAGTCTGTACATAATTGCACGGGAAGCTGATCTTCATGATTGATCTATGTAGAATAGGAAACAAATATGATTAAAATTGTGTTATAAAAGTCCGGTTCGAGAGGCGAAAGAGGGATCGTGAAATGGTTTTGGTTCGCCCAACGATTCGACAAAAAGAAAAATCAGGCAGGTCTAAATTGGAGAGGGCGGGGGTGGTTTTCATCCAAAAGCCGGGTAAAAGAGGTGATGGCCCAAGGACTTGAAACCTATTACTATTTCGTCGTTGAGAGAGTAAACAGTTCAATCTGGCAGCATTCTTTGACATTGGGAGCGTCTTTAGACTGAAGGCATCTGCTGCACGAGTGTCCAGCTCACTGCCGGGCCAGGATGAAAATTCTAATGAAATGTTGCCAATTTTACTGTTATATTCTACTTACATCTACGTCAAAATATTTCCGAATCCCCTTCGAAATCTGCTCGCTGTTATATTCTAGTTTACTCTCAGTTTGTATGACCACCGTTTTGTCTTCATGGAATATATTGACGTTTTCTGCATTCGCCTCTGCACAGAGGCGACACCATCGGTGCCAATCCTCTGCTATGTCAACAGCGCTGTAACGGCTCTGTTCACATTCTTCCTCTATTGCATCACGCATATTATAGTTTTTGATTTTTTCATAAATTCACTTAATTTTTAGTTCTCTGTAAAATTGTTTACTTTTTTTGTAGATATGTCAACAGCTCATCGATATATGTTTATCGTTTTTGAGCTTACCCTGCACATATCGAAAGTACTCAATTCGATATTTAAAGAGTACTCTAATTGTTGTATCAGAGTACTCCAAATATAATTATTTTTCATACAAAAATGTTGCTTCAATTAACATTGCGATTTCCTAGGACTTTGTTTCTGGTACTACAAGGAGAACCTACGGTCAGAATATCCTGCAATGAGGGTATGTCCCCTTTTGTTGGAGAACACTATAGTTCTCAAGCTTTTCCCGAGTCGTCTTCTAACGTTAAGCCTCATTTATATGGGTCGATTTTTGTCGTACCACCGTGTTCTACCTTCAAATACAAGGTGTGAATCGATCGAATTGCTATTTACACGGTGGAACGACAAAAATCGACTAGGAAAATCGACCCGTGTAAATGAGCCTTTAAAGGCTGGAGAATGAGGCTAGTTATCTAATTAATTAATTACGTAATTATTAATTGAAGTACTGCACTGCGACCTATAGGGCTATTGTGCCCTCTTCTCCCTAATAAAAGTAAGGATTTTATTCGGCTTCATGGAGTGTATATTCCTCATTTCCAGCTTATATGTGCCGAAAATCTTCTGTCTCTTACGCGCATTGGCGTCGCATTCAATAAAGATGCGCTGAGAGAAGCACACTGGCGTCAAACCGCTGGGCTGCGTCAGGCAAATGAAATGATGGGCGGTTACAATACCAAGAGATTCGAAAGTGTAATCGGCCTATCCAAGAACAATCTTAGAATCATCACAGGAGTTCTCACGGGTCACTGCAGGCTGAAGGCCCACATGCACAGATTGGGTATCGCATCCAGCAGTCTGTGCCGCTTCTGTGACTACGAGGACGAAACTGCGTAGCACATTGTGTGCAAATGCGACGCTATCGCTAGAAGTAGGCTAAGGATCCTTGGTTCCACGCGTCTAGAGAGCAGGCACATACAACAGTTAGGGCCGACCCTAATTCTGGGTTTCCTTAAAGCGATTGGCTTGGAAAATGTGCTATGAGTGTATGAGGGCACAATAGATCTTAAGGTCGCAGTGCTACACCTCGAATTTATTATTATTATTATTAAGATGCGCTCTGGTGTCTCGTCTGCATTGTCACAAAAGCGACACAGACTGCTAGAGCAGATGCCTAGTTTATACAGGTGATCCTTAAGCCTGCAGTGTCCTGTTAATATTCCGTTTAGGTCCTAATGCTGCTCTTGAGGTGGTTGATAAGGGTCTCATATCGCTTGGTGTTATGTCCTAACAGTAGATTTGCTTGTCGCAAACCGGTCGTCTGGGACCAGTGCTGATCTCGTAGGTGTGCCTCATCCTGGCTTAACATATCCGTCATGGTGTGTTTCCCCAGCTAGTTATCTAATATACCTTTAATCGACATCTAACTTCAGTGTTTGCTGAGGTATATCAGATCAAATTCGACAACATCAACCAACGAATGTCATGTGATGTAATATCATATCCTTCCTTAAAATAGCCTTTAACCGCCTAGGCGATTTTTGCCGTTCAAAATATCATATGGCTTCAATCATTAATCACATGACATCATATCACTAGGAATTTGCTAATTTTTGAAGCAATCGATATAACGATATCGTAAAAAAACATCGATAGGGACTAACAAAAAACTATTGATATTGCCATCGATTGTTTTTCTGATCTAGTACAAAGTAAACAAATGGTTGTGTTCCATTCATTAATAGAAAAGCTGACTAAATAATTACTATAACAAAATAAAAACTTGTCATGCATGGCGCAAGAGATGCAATAAATGAAGGAAACGATAACAAGAAGCAGCAGCATGTTTCCGAAGAATGGCACGACTGGTGTCGCCTCTGTGCCAGCGCGGATATGGATAACTTGGATACTTACCTGAAATCTGGAAATGGAAAATATAAGAAAAGGCGAATCTCAATAGCAATTGGAAAGTATTTCAGTATAGAGGTGAGTAATCAATAATAATTTAATCGAATTACAAACCTACTTTCACACAGATTCAACAGGATGGCGGATCGTTCAGTCGACTGTGTGCCGAATGTTTTGTGCTGTTGACTTTTTTGATTGATTTCCACGAGCGTGTAGATAAAGTGCAACAAATGTTCATTGCACTACAACAAAAATGTAGCATTGCAAGAGAAGAGGACACGGCAGCCTTGCGTTACGAATTTGGCGTTTGCAAAAATGAACTACCAGCAATTGAACAGATGCAGTGGATGCTGCAAAGAATAAATGCCAGTGAAGCAAAGGGGCAAGAGAAGAAGGCTAAAATAAATGATGAAGACAAGCAGAAGCGTGAATTTGAGGAAAATGTATGTAGCGAGCAGAAAGCCATACCCGTTGCAAGAGAAGAGATGCTGCATGCTGAATGTGATGACAATGCATTTGATATCATAACCAAAACGAGGGAAGAAGTGGTTTGTGTGTTTGATGAAAACGCTGAAGCTGAGCACGTTGATGATTTTGTCAGCGAGGAGAAAATTAAACCCTTTGCGATGGTACACACTGAATGCGTTGCAGAGAATGGCAAGGCATTTGATATGATAGCCAAAGTTGAAGAAGAGGAGGAGGTGTGTTGTGCGTTTGATGAAAGCGCTATTGGTGAGCATGAAGATGCATTGGCTAGCGATGCTGAATTTAATAATCTTTCTGAAACTTCCGATGAAACAAAAACAACTAAACGAAAGGCTATAAGAAAATTTAGTAAGAAAATAAGAAAAAACACGTCACTGTCATCAGGCGAATCGACAGAATATAAATACTTTTGTAGTAATTGTAAAATGCATTTTCAACGTATTGGAAATTATCGTGTACATTTAAAAAACAAACATGGAATTACTGATTTTATACAATCATTTGCGTGTCCAACTTGTTCCCGCTCCTTTAAAAGTGAATACTTTTTGAATCGTCACATTAAAATTCATCAACCACTCGCCGATACCGAACTATTTCCATGCCCGCAATGCGATCGAAAATTTAAAGCTCGAGAGTATGTTGCTACGCATATAAAACTTACACACGATCGTATACGCGCATATATTTGTGAAGAATGCGGTATAACTTTAGGCACAAAAGATTCACTACGTCAGCATATGTTAACACACACCACGGATACGCCTTTTGTATGTGAAATATGTACAAAATCGTTTAAGAATCACGCTCGTCTTAAGGTATTTATGAAAAGTTTGCAGATATGCATCTACAGTGACTCACATAATTCAGGAGTGGAATAACTTTACAGCTTTTAAAGAAAGGAGTGAAGAATTTGAAATTTTTTTTCTGAGTATGCAGTTTTGTAAACTATTAAATTCTAGTCTCACAAAGTGCAAGTCACAAGTAAGGCATCTTGTCCGAGTAGTCGCGGACCTCCCGTGTCATTTTTTTACCCGAAATCCCATGCATGTCCGAAAGCGAAAACTAATGTTTATGTGATATAGTCATAGCGAAATAAAGTAGGTAGCAAAGATAGCGTCAGATTTTTTAACATATAGGACGTTGGAAATGGTGTCAAAAAGCTGACGCTAACTTAAGTATCCTCTATTTCGAATTTCGATTATTGTTTATGTGACAACGCCTTGCTGAATTTAAATATCTATTGGCATAAATAAAAATGTAAGGTGTTCGCTCTCGGATTAGGTATAAAGAGGTCAAAATGCGTCTTTCGACATCTCTCCCGAAGTTTTTGGACAGTGTCTGAGATAATCCCGAAAGAACCCGGGACCCCGGAATTGTCATGTTATGAGACCGAAATCCTGGGACTGTCAAAAACCTACGGAACTCGATGTCTTAATCACAAGACTTAAATTTATTGATTCTCAGCAATTGAAAGAAAATACCCAAAAACCATGTAAAATAATTGTGTAAAAGAAAACTATAATAAAAGTCTGAAAACTCCCGCTTTGCAATACTAGAATTCAATATGCTACTAAACTGCATGCTCAGAAAAAATTTTGAAATTCTTTTATGTTAAAATCTATGTATGCATATGTCGATATGATCTGTCAATATTCTTTTTTCCCCCTCTTATAGCAACATTTAGAGACACATAGTTCCATTAAGTACACATGTGGCATATGCGGGTTACAACTGAATTCACGTTCATCTTTGACTCAACATAAGCTCGTACATTCCGATGAGTTGCGACACAAATGTGACTATTGTGGTCGCGCTTTTAAGCGTAGTAAATCGCTAAAAGGTCATTTGTTGCTTCATAGTGGCATAAAACCATATGCATGTAAAGTGTGCGAAAAACCGTTTACTAGCAGTTCAAATTGTCGACTTCATATGAAAAAACTACATCCGAAAGAGTTTATGCAACTAGAGGCTGCAGGTGCAAATAAGTACACGAAAGGTATACCCAAATTGGCTGTGCTGAAATCAGTGTAAGTTAAAAGAAGCATTGCATATTAGCTCAGATTTCATATACATATGTATATGTAAGTATACATTTTTTTTTAGAGTGAAGACAGGTCTTGATCTTATAGCAATCACTTCCAAGCAAAGTGGCAATTTCGCGTCTGGTAAGAAAAACAAGGCTCAAAAGAAGGGCAGAACTAATACGAATAGTTCGAAAACTCGAAAGCCGGCTACAACATCATCCTCAATTGCTGAGAGTGCCGACCCCAATGCAGAAACGGAACAAATCGTACAAGCGAACATATTCGTCTAAAGACAAAACCATATACAACAAGTTAGATTACAGCCACGATGAGAATATGGTTATGGTAATCCGTAGAACTTGAAGTAAAATGGCCCATTTGAAGAACCCTTGAGAACCCTGCGGGCTAGGGGCTATTGAATATTCGTAGAGATAATGCGGTTATCTATCTTACTCTGAAAAGTGATTTTTTTACCGAATAAAAAGAAATAGACTAGCATATGCCAGAGACTTTGTATGCGAATCTTACAAAATTACGCAAATATATGGGTTTTGTCAATCAGGCCGATTCTAAACAGTTTCTCACTTTGCGGATTTTCGCACTCATATAATTTGTGAGCAAAAATGTATGAAAAGGTGAAACGGTTTGCACCGATTCACTAGTGAAAAAATTGTTTAGAAATGGCATGAATATCTCGATTCTAGCGCCATCTAGCGGGTAATTGTTTGCAACAGAGTTGTAGACATTTAACAATCTGAGATAATCCCGTGATTGTCAAAAGCTTCGGGACTCGTTCCTTAATTTTGGTATTCGGTTCATAAAAGTATGTCCTTGAAAAATTGTGGTTTTGAGTTATATACCGCGAAGCTGTATCTCATAACCTAGAAGTGAGAAATACAAATAGGTAGAAATCTCGAACGGTCACAAAACAAGTTTTAGCGTCGTTTGACAAGTCTGCTCTTACCTTAACTTTCGCTACCGGTTATACAAAATTTTTTACGAGAGTCGCCGTTATTATCGAGCAAATATCGATAAATGCTAATGCGTCAAAAACAGATGTTTCATAACCGACTTTGCTTTTTGTCCAGCAAATCTCAACATGGCACAGAGCAGATTGGAAAAAATAGGCACCATCTTCTCCAGGTTTGTAATAAGCGCTATCATCAATATATACCATAAAACTACGCTTAACATTCTTTAGGGTTGATGGCCTGATCAAAGCTAACGCAATGAAATGGGAAGACAGACCAATTTGGTATGATTTATATGTAGCGTTTCCACCAAGGCTAGAGCCACGTTATGACCGCAAGGCACAAGATGTAGCAATCAAGAATATATTTTATGCCGAAGATATGGCTAGAGCGTAAGTATTTTTAAATGCATATTAATCAAAGTGGTTTATGAGCGCTAAGAATTTGATCTTTTAGGAAATTTCAAAAGCAGATTAAGCAATATGAAACCATAAACTTGGCCGATACAAAACGTAGCACACAGACGCAAAATTTTCTAGAGATTTGCAACAATCTTAAAGCGCAGAATCCGCTAGATGAAGAAAAGCTGTATGAAACAGCGGTTGAAATGCTGGCGGAAAGCACTAGAGAAGCCAATTATCACAAAAGTACAGAAGATAAACCTGATTATAAGTTGAGTCTAGCTGCAGGCTATGCAGAAGGCTCGAAGGAGCAACATGATGCCAATCCTGCTGAGAAAGTTGATATTCAGAAATTATTTAGTGAATAAAAGTTTTTTTTCTTCAAAAAGTATATGTACTTATGTATTTATTGAAATCTATTGCAAAAGTTATATATATCATTTAAACCGCAAGTGCATCATTTTGTGTCTCATGACTTAGTTGTGTTTGCAGATTAGACAATTTGTTCTTCAACACCTGTACACCCATAATTACTATATTTTCCGGTTTAAGCGCACCAGCTGATTCCACATTATAAAAGAATTTATTCGGTTTTGCTTCCCAATTATAGGGCGCTTCATATTGATCATCTTCCAATTCGGTATGCTCACTTTTTGGCCATTCATCCGGTTTGGGATATAAAGTATGACGCATAGCATTGTCTGGATCATATTCAAAGCAAACTCCGGCTGTTGGATTCCATTTGGCATGTTCCTTGCCAAATCCCTTCTTGGCATATGCGCGCAATTTGAGTTCTTGGCCACGACGCAACTTAATGATCAAAATTTCATCTGTACTCTCACCATATTCATTATCCTCTTCATTTAAGTGGCGTGATGTTACAGGCAATACTTTCGGGTTACTCGACTTCAAATCGGCTGTGGTAACATGGCGCGTTTGCTCTTCAGTACACTTCACATCCAGTGTAAATTCAACGCTACATTCTGGACAAAAGTCCAAGCAAATACAATCGCGTGTATATTGCAAACGTTCGACAACTTCATCCGATATTAGTGGTATAAGTCCGATGCGATGTGCAAGAAATTCATCAGAGAGTACAGTGGAATTAGCTTCGAGTTGCACCCAATCTATGGCTAGTGTTGGAGTTTCTGCAATGAAAACGCGCCGCAAACTATTTGCTACGCTCAGCTCCGTATCTTCCAAAACGAATTTTACATTATCGTCAGTTAATTCAGTTATTTGTACAGATGGTTGATTAGCGTAAGGCATTTTAATAGCTTGATTTTTCTAAAAATTGTAACAAAAATGTCGAAATTGCGAAAAACCGCAAAACACTACAAGAAACAGGCTCTATGGATGTGCATGTTGTTTCGATTATATTTCTGTTAACGCAGGGATGCCATCACGCCGTGACAGAAATAGGGCATCGAATCCCGACTATTTCCCGGGATTTCGGTATTTTGGAATGACTACCCCGGTCCCGGGATTTGTCGGGACTATCTTTGATCCAAAATGGTACGGGAGGTACCAAAAGACCTATTTGGACCTCATTATGCGTAATCAAAAGGGGGTATTTGTTTCCTTTGGGGGTCAACTGCTAATAAATTAGCTAAAATCATGGGAGATAGCTCAAAAGAAGGGGTTTGGCCTCAGGATCACGAATCCGGAAGCGCTTTTTTAATTTTTTGTTTGAGTGAAAAGTTATGGTCAAAAAACCGAAAAATGACCCGGGTCCGATACCAAAATTGGGGCGGAAGCCATGGTATTTATTACACCTTTTTGAGTTGGCGGCCTTCGGCCGCGCTTATAAAAAATAACCCTGGGCTACGCCATCCCAAGTCCGGACGTGTGACATAACCGTAGCTACCGGCACGACGCGACTTTTTTTGCACGTTTTTAGGGACAGCCTAATAAAATTACAACAACCACATGAAAACTTGAAACTTTGATTGCAAATATCTCTTCAGAGAAGCAAAATATTAAAAAAGCGCTTCCGGATTCGTGATCCTGAGGCCGAATCCCGTCTTTTGAGCTATATCACATAATTTTAGCTAATTTATTAGCAGTTGATCCCTAAAGGACACAAATACCCAAAAGGGTAAGAAAAGAAATTTTATTCCTATCACGAAATATTTCAACTTATAAATATCCCTACCGGACTGATCTTTGACTCATTGACCAAACAGATTGCTTATGTATTAGAAATGTCCGGTAGGAATACTCTGCACATAAATGCCATAGGTTACGTCCCAATTTTGAAACAAAATTTTAACTTCCGCTTTCGGATAAATTAAATCAAAGTAAAGCGCGTCTTTTGATTCATATCCCGACGTTCGAATTTTCCGGGTTCGATGCCTGGATGACAACTCGAAATGCATATATTTTAGGTGCTTTGAAGGTCAATTTTCTGGTTAACGTTTGTCCTTTCACTACTTTCACGGGTCGATTTTCTAACATATTTTTTTCAAACCACCGTGTAAACAGCAATTCGATCGATCTTCACCTTGTATTTAAAAATCGACCAGAAAATCGACCCGTGTAAATGAGGCTTTATAATAGGTTTGTTTATTGGGCTGCTCTACCTTACGCCAGATTGAGATATTTCACAAAACTGTGTTTAACGAACACTTTTCTTGCTCTAGGTTGCTCTTTCTTTTTTTCATGAGTACGCTCAAAACAAAACTAGAGTAATCCAGATCACAAATTTCTGCTCTAGCTTTTTTTATGGAGTAAGTTAGAGCAGAGAAGCAATTGTCAGTCAGGAAAAATAAATTTTTGAAAACTTCAAAAAAATTAGCTTGCAAGATAAGCAATGTTTTTGTATACGTGAATTTGCATTAATTTTGAAGATTTAAACAAAAAAAACCAAATAAAAAGAAACTATAGAGATTCAAGTGTTTCATGGCATTTCTGCTCTGAGTTGCTCTAAGTTGCTCTATTTTGACAGCTGCCCTGCTCTAATCTGCTCTGAACCTATTTTTGGTCAGTAAACAAACCTAATAAAAAGTGTAGATCGATCCAATTGCTATTTACACGGTGGGTATAATGCCCAAAAAAAAAAGTTTCAAACAGTAATTTCACGCCATGGCAGCACTGGTATGATTCGATAGAGTTCGATATAAATCGATTATATTTTTGCTTCCACTAACTTTGTTTACATTTCTGATTTGCCGGTTTATGCAGCATTCGACCAAAATTGTAAATGTATAATTAACTAAAAAATGCAACTTTTTCGATGTTATTCAACAAAATTTGGCGAAGTTTATCCACATAGTACAGTAAAAATTTTTCGTCGAAATGAACGCGGAACTACTAACGCCACAAAAAGCAAGCGGAAAGCAGCTGAAACGGCGCCAGCAAAAACAAAGTATGTAGATAGTGGCATTACTCCAAAATCTAATGATAATTACGCAGAAAATGTAGTTAAAGTACAAATGATTTCACGAAATTTGCACAAACAAATATTTAAGAACACAGATACCAGTACGACGACGACGAGTTTAGCAGCGGATTATATAGCGGAACTGAAAAGGCATGGCATTGATGTGCAAAGCACTGCTAGCTTACCAGATGTGAATATACAACTTCCAAAATTGCTTGGCGATAATATAGAAGAACATTTTCATACAATAGCTAAAGCGCAAATAGAACCTTATCAGAATTTACTGGATACTTTGGCACAATGTCAAGCTTTGCCTGCGCGTCCACAACAATGGCTCTTACAAAGTGGTTGGACAATCTATGATGGCGTAAGTGGTGTAGGTCAAGCTATAAGCGTGCCATTGGCGGAAGCATTAGTCTTTGATGTTGAAGTATGTGTTAGAGAAGGCGCAGCGCCTGTAATAGCCACAGCAGTTAGCACACACAACTGGTACTCTTGGGTAAGCCCGCAACTCATCGAAGATAAAGGTAAACATGAAAAGCATAAAAAGCAGCATAAGTCAACAGCAGCGAAGCGTTACAGTTTAAATGATCTAATACCATTAGGTACATGTCCTAAAATAATTGTTGGTCATAATGTTTCATATGATCGTGCGCGTTTACGTGAACAATATTTGATTGAGGATACTGGCGTGCGTTTTGTCGACACAATGTCCTTACATATAAGCGTTAGTGGCATAACAAGCTATCAACGCGCGCTACTCAAGTCACAAAAAGAACAAGATCCTGCCGATGAAGAATGGCAAGCGCAGAGCTCACTAAATAGTTTAAAGGATGTGCATAGCTTGTATTGCGGCGGTGAAACGCTTTCCAAAGACGAGCGTAATATCTTTGTAGAAGGTACGCTAGATGATGTAAGGAACAATTTTCAAATATTAATGGCATATTGTGCTAATGATGTGCTGGCGACTTTTAATGTGTACACGAAACTGTATCCCATGTATTTAGAACGCTTTCCACATCCTGCCACTTTAGCGGGTATGTTAGAACTAGGCTCAGCATATTTACCTGTAAACACGAATTGGTCGCGTTACCTGCAAGAGTCTGATTTAGCATATGAAGATTTGAGTATTGAAGCCAAAAATCAGCTAACACGACGTGCTGATAGCGCTTGTCGTCTAATGAAGCATGATGCATATAAAAAGAATCTCTGGCTATGGGATGAAGATTGGAGTGTGCAAGCAATAAAAATGAAAAAACCAAAAATTATAAAAAAACCAGCGCGCGTTGATGCAGTTAACGGTACAGCGAGTAGCTACGATTCGCTTATGGATAAAGAAGTGCAGCTACAAAAAAAATTTCAGTATTTGTATGATATGAAGACGCTTTTGCCAGCACGACGTCCACTCTTGCCTGGTTATCCGGCATGGTATCGCAAGCTATGCAAAAAGCATCCGCAAAAGAAGGAATTGGGTGATGCAACTTGGGCTCCAGGAGCGACAGAAATTGGTACTGGTATGCAAATTGCGCCTAAACTACTATCGCTCTGTTGGGAAGGTTATCCGTTGCATTATATAAGAGAACATGGTTGGGGGTTTCTTGTGCCTTTTCGTGCGCAACCGTATCCACCTATAGAGCTTGGAGAAGATGGAGGCCTAACTAGTCCATATCGCATACCAATTGCAAAACTTGTAGAACGTTGCCCAATACCGGAGCGACGTTTGGATGACGTGAATAACATGGATACGGAGAATATGGGTTATGACATGAGCGCGCTCAATAACGAATTGGAACATAAGCTAGCAAAAAAAGAGTACAGAAAAAAACCACCAAAAGATCATACAAATGGGCTCTACAAAGGCGCTGGCGTTTGGTGTAAGCAAGTCTTGGAAGGTTGTTGCTTTTTTCTCAAATTACCGCATAAAAATGGTAACTCTTTTCGTGTTGGTAATCCGCTTTCGAAAGATTTCCTCAACAAATTCTCCGATAATGTGCTTAGTAGCGGCGATGCTGTGGAGGGTTCAGCGAAACGTGTCATCGATATTGCGCGCATGATGTCCTATTGGCGCAACAATCGTGATCGTATAATGGGTCAAATGGTTGTGTGGTTTGGAAAGGATGAACTACCAACAACTCTGCGCACAAGTTCAAGTGCTGACTTGTTGGATTATGGTGCAATTTGTCCACAAGTTGTAGCATGCGGCACATTAACACGACGCGCTATGGAGCCCACTTGGATGACTGCTTCGAATTCACAACGTGAGCGCATTGGTTCGGAGTTACGTTCTATGGTGCAAGCACCTGCTGGCTATCGCATTGTTGGCGCTGATGTGGATTCGCAGGAGTTGTGGATTGCTTCGGTGTTGGGTGATGCATATGCTTGTGGCATACATGGTGCTACGCCACTAGGTTGGATGACAATTAGTGGTTCGAAATCGAATGGCACTGATATGCATTCGATTACCGCAAAAGCTGTTGGTATATCTAGGGAACATGCTAAGGTAATTAACTATGCACGAATTTATGGTGCAGGACAAAATTTTGCTGAAGGTTTACTGAAACAATTCAATCCAACCTTGTCGGATACCGAAGCGCGTACGAAATCACAAAAAATGTTTGCCATTACTAAGGGCAAGCGAATTTATAAGCTGCGCGAAGAATTTGTGGACCAATATGAAGATCGCAGGTATGTAGGTTTAATACATTTTTTTCGGGGTTGACATGATTCCACCTTTGGCTGACAGACCTGAGCAATAAACAGGCCCATATGTTTATGAAAGAAATTAAAAATTTCGAAAATTTTTCGAAGTTTCCATATCTACAATTTATTACGAAAACTTACCTTATTAGCATTTATTAAGAAATTCGTACTTAAACTAAGATAAAATTTTCGAATAAATCGAACTTAAACAATTTTAATAACAAATTTTTTTGAAATTGTTTCCATATTTGAATTCATTACAAAAACTCACTTTTTTATCATTTCTTGAGAAATTCGAACTTAAACTAAGGTACAATTTTCAAATAAATCAAGCTTCAACAATTTTATAATTTCAATGCATTACAAAAACTTATCTTGTTAGCATTTATTAAGAAATTTGAACTGAAACTTAAATAAAACTTTCGAATAAATCAAGCTTCAATCATTTTACAATTCAGTAAAGATTTCTAAATATTTCGAAGTTATTTCCATATTTTCAATTGATTACGAAAACTCGTCTGGTTATCATTTATTAGACATTCGAACTTAAACTTGAATACAACTTCCGAATTAAATAAAACTTTCGAATAAATCAAGCCTGGCCCTGGATTCTCTAACTGTGAGTTTTAAAATGTACACTTTTTTCCCATACATTTTAAATGGTGAAAAAGTGAAAATTTCGGGGCTGATTGAGTTGGAAAAATTATCACACCCCCTGCCTGAACTTATTGCACTATAGAATTTAAAATATATTTTTTTTTTTTCACTTTCAGCTATACTGGCTACGAGGCTCTAAAGTTAGCTTCATCTTGCAATTTAGCAGTTAAAGAAATGTTTCACAACCCCAGATGGCAGGGTGGAACGGAGAGCGCTATGTTCAATAGACTGGAAGGCATTGCTTCAAGCGAATGTCCAAAGACTCCTTTTCTAAATTGTCGCCTCAGCCGTGCCTTAGAAATAAGCGGTGGTGATGAAAATAGATTTCTACCCACTCGCATCAATTGGGTAGTACAAAGTGGCGCTGTTGATTTCTTACATCTCATGTTAGTTTGTATGCGTTGGCTAATGGGAGAACAAGTACGCTTCAGCTTAAGTTTTCATGATGAAGTGCGTTATTTGGTTAAAGATGAGCTAGCCTACAAAACAGCACTAGCGCTACATATCACAAATCTGCTAACGCGTTCGTTTTGTTCATCGCGCTTAGGACTTACAGATTTACCGATGTCTGTGGCATTTTTTTCATCAGTTGAAGTCGATACTGTGCTGCGCAAAGACAGCACAATGGACTGTAAGACACCTTCGAATCCTCATGGTCTACATATTGGGTATGGTATACCACCTGGTGAGAGTTTGGATATCTATGATGCCATAGCAAAAGCTGGAGGTGGCGATCTCAATCAATGGCAGTGGGTAAAATGAGAAAAATAATCGAAATTTAAGGTAAAATACTCTTTGACTCGGGGGAGTCAAATTTACGATTCCAAAAAAAGGGTAAAAATATAATTAAAAAATGTAAAATATGGCATTGTAAATAATCTGCCCATAAATATATAAGGTATTCCATAAAACGATCGCTAAGAATGTAGACGAGAAAACTTAACAACCAAATCGCTCCCGATACAGTCGGACAGTACCGCAAGGGAGTACCGGAGCATACCGGGTTCATATCAACAACAACAACACACACAACAAAACACCTGTCGAACGATTTATGGTCGGAACATTTATGGTCCTTCGTGTGAGCGAACATCGGAAGAACGTTAAGCTGTACGTACTTCAAGCAGATATGAGTATAGTGCAACGATTGAAAGGCCAAATGTTCCTCTCGACATCAAATTCGAAAACAGTTGGAGAATGACTTGAACTCCCTTGGTGTTTATAATTTGGCATTAGTTGTTGTTGAAAAGGGATGGTTGGCGTCTTTCGGTACGCAAAGGTCAAAACGGCCAAAGTTTTTAAGAGTGAAAATATTATTAGATCTACGCAATAAGTAATTTCAGACTCAAGCAAGTGCCGTTGTCACAAAACTGGCGTATTCCTAAGGTTAGCTGAGAAATCCATATCCGGTAATTCATAATTTTGGCTAGAACTATTTTATTTTAACCTGAATCTCGCTTTTTGGCACACCCGTTATTTCGGGATTTTCAAATGAGGTTCCGGGGTTTTTCGGTATTATCTAAGATACCGTCTAAAAAGTTCGGGAGAGGTTTCAAAATACGCGTTTTTACAGTATGAATAAGCCAAAAAGCGAAGATTTGATATTTTGTGTCTGTCAAGAGATAGTTCAACTCAGGAACGTGTCCTGCACATAAAAACCAATTTTGTGATCGGACCCGGTGTAATTGGTTTTTTTTTTGCCAATAAATTTTCACTGACACAAAAACTTTCATTTCCGCTTTTGGTTTATTGAAATCGAAGACGAAACGCGTCTTTTGATACCTTTCCTGACAATTTCCGACATGTTTTTCCAGTTGACGTAGAATCTACACAATTACCCAGTTTTTTATCTGGTTATGGTTATGTTATGGTTACGTAGGATTAATTCAACTAGTAATTCCATTTCATCTGGCAAGGCAAATGTCAAATGCTGGCTGACAATTTTATGGTAAAAGTTGGCAGCACTACTCGGCTGTCACGGCAGCTGTCAACTTCCGTGGGACAAAAAAAAAACTTCATAGTGAATTCTTTTAATTCATATTAGTCATTACTTGATAAAATATTATCCATTTAATCGTGTAGACGGCCCAGAGTCCGCGATTATTGGTTTATAATAAATAAAAAAAAAAAGTTAATTCTTGCATTTACAACAAAAATGTCGGAACGTTATACTTTCGGTGGGTCTTTGGCTTCAATAACTTGTCACGCCTGGAACAAAGATCGCTCACGTAAGTACATTTTTGTGTTTAAACTGCATTAGTCATATGTAGGTCCAATAACTTTACAACTTTTTCATTTTCCTGCAGAAATTGCACTTTCGCCCAACAACAATGAGATACATATCTATAGCCGCGAGCGTAATGATTGGAAGCTATCGGATGTATTAAATCAACATGATTTACGCGTTATGGGTATTGATTGGGCAAAGAATACCAATCGCATTGTAAGTTGTGCTGCCGATCGAAATGCCTATGTATGGTCACAAGGTGATGATGGCAAATGGAAGCCAACATTGGTGCTGCTACGTATTAATCGTGCTGCTACTTGTGTGAAATGGTCACCAGCTGAGAATAAATTTGCTGTTGGTTCGGGTGCACGTTTGATATCGGTATGCTATTTTGAGTCGGAAAATGATTGGTGGGTGTCCAAGCACATCAAGAAACCAATACGTTCAACTGTAACTTCATTGGATTGGCATCCAAATAATGTGTTGCTTGTAGCTGGATCAACTGATTACAAGGTAAGTCCGGTACTTTACGGTGAATGACACCTTGTGATACTAGCCCGAATGCCACGGAAACGATTCCGTTAACCCCGTAACCGAAGACGAAGTGGATTTTAGTCACCTCTTACCACGAGCATACCTAAACCCGTAACTTGCGTGTGGGCATTCCGGTAAAAAGTGGAGTAATTTGTCTCACCATTTCTCTCTACAATATTGATGAGAACGAAATATAGCAGATGGCATGACAAAAAAAAGCTTCGAAATGTACATACACGGAACGAAAACCTCTGTGCGACATCATTCGAAAATCTTCGAAGAAGAATCGAAGCAAATTTGGATTAAGCATCGTTCCCGGGGAATCCGGATCCCGAATCCCGGACCTCCGCCCCATTTTTTTGTCCCGAAATCCCGGGATTGGAAAAATATATTCCCACCAATACTTTTACCGTTTCCGATCCCAAAGTGGGGCCGTAACCCATGGTATTTATGTATGTGCAGAAGACTTTTATGAGTTGGCGGTCTTCGGCAGCGATTTGTAAAAATATGTAGCTCTTAGCCGGTAAACATTTGCTTCAAGATACCCGAAGTCTTTTGATATCACTCCCAACCTTTTGTGAGGATATCTGAGATAATTCAATTGACTTATTTTGAAAATAAGAACAAAATTAGTTTCGGCGGTCGCTAGAGGGTTAAAATATTTTTGAAAATTATTCTCAACATTTGAATTTATCTATCCGATAAAAAAAAATGTTTTTGTTTTTATAAAAAAACGAAGCCCTTAAAATATTAAACCAAAGAGAAATCAACCCTTTCCACTTAAAAATATATTTATTTTATGTAACCACACAGGTACGCGTATTCTCCGCTTACATCAAGGATATCGAAGATCAACCCAGCCCTACCCCATGGGGTAACCGCATGCCACTTGGTAATTTAATGGCTGAATTTAGAAATTCCACAACCTCTGGCGGTGGTTGGATTAATGATGTTAGCTTCTCAGCTGATGGTAATAAAATATGTTGGACTGGACATGATAGTTGTATTAATATTGCTGATGCCACAAATGGCAATGCCGTTGTACGTTGTAAAACTCAATATCTACCATTCCTAGCATGCGTTTGGATATCGCCAGTGTCCATAGTTGTGGCTGGCCATAGCTGTGTACCATTGGTATATACTTTGATTGAAAATTCCAAACTAATGCTCACTGCCAAATTAGATAAGTCGCAAAAGAAGGAGTCTAGCGGTATATCGGCTATGCGTATTTTCCAATCGTTGGATCGTAATTTAAGAACTGAAAATAATGACACCAATGTTGATTCAATTCATCAAAATGCCATTACTTGCATTCGTTTGTATGCAGGCGAAAAGGAGAATGCACGTAAAATTAGCACTTCGGCTGTCGATGGTCAACTTGTTATTTGGGATATCGATAATGGATTGAATAATTCCATGAATAACTTGAAAATTTAAGCTTTACAATTAATTGCAAACCAAAATCTATGTTGTATGTTTATGTACTTTTTTTATTTTATAAAATATAACAATTTTCTTTTAAATAATTAAACTTGAATTTTTTTAAATGAATGTGTCAGTTTAGCGCCCAAAATTTGATCACCCTATTTCCAAACCTTTCTTCCTTGTGCAAATTTACTCTCTTTTTGTGTAATTTTACTCTCTTTTTTGTGTAATTTTATTCGACTTTTTGTGCAATTTTCCTCTTTTGTTTTGTGTAAATTTACTCTTTTTGTTATTTTTCTTTCTTTTTTGTGTTGTTGTTTTGCTCTCTTTTTTGTGTAATTTTACCCTCTCTTTTGTGTAAATTTACGCTTTTTTGAGTAAATTTACGCTCTTCTTTGAGTAAATTTACTCTCTTTTTTGTGAAAGTTTACTCTCTTCTTGTGTAATTTAGTTCACTTTTCTGTGTAAATTTACTCTCTTTTTTGTGTAAGTTTGCATTTTTTTTCAAGTAATTTTACACTATTCTTTGTGTAATTCTGCTCTCTTTTCTGTGTATTTTACTCTCTTCTTTGTGTAAATTTACTGTCTTTTTGTTCAATTTTACTCTTTTTTTCTAAGTACACTCTCTTTTTTGTGTAGTTTGACTCTCTTTTTGTGTAAATCTGCTATTTTTTGAGTAATTTGACACTATTTTGTGTAATTTTACTCTATTTCTGTGTAAATTTGCTATCTTTGTTGAGTAATTTAACACCATTCTTTGTTTAATTTTGCTCTCTTTTTTGTGTAATTTTGCTCTTCTTTATGTGTAAACTTACTCTCTTTTTGTGTAATTTTGCTTTCATTTCTGTGTAATTTTACTCTCTTTACTCTCATTTTTGTGTAAACTCGGAGAGTTTGCGAACCCCTGCCGGAATACCAGAAATTGCTTTTCTACAATCCAAATGTTTTCGGCACCTCAAAAATAACGGGATCGAGGGTTGACATACCTAGTATCGCCATAGAGGTTAATGCTTGCGAAATCTGGAGTAAACACGACTTATTTAAGGACACCCCTAATGGAATACATGAAATTAATATCTGAAAGCGAAAGTCTGTATCAAATTTGTTAACGTTGGCGCGTTTATAAAAAAAAATTGTGTTTAATATTTATATAAACATAGTTAAATATCTCTCAGAGAACTGCAAAAGCCCAACGTCAACGAGCTGATCTTACAATACGCCAAATCCTGGAAAATGCCTCCTAGCAGATTGAAAAAAAAAAAAAAAAAAATAATGGCGGCGATATACCAACAGGTCATCATAACCTCTAACGAGATTTTTAGCCGAGCTTCTCTTTCCAACTTGTGGTGTGTTCCTTTTGAGTTTTTCCTACAAGTTGGCGGGACCTACAGTTTTTTGCCGACTCCGAACGGCACTTGCAAAGCAAATTTATTTTTTGCTGAGAAGCTTCCCATGGCAGAAATACACTCGGAGAGTTTGCCAAACTACTGCCGAGGGGCGACCCCGTCATTTTTGATGTTACTTTTGCCGGGCATCGAACCGACACGACTTGGTGTAGAAGGCCGAACACTTAACCGCTACACCACGGCGGCCGCCTAGCAGATTGAGCTCAAAGTAATAATGATGATAATGTAGATTACATACTTAATTAAGATATAGTTATAATGATGTTTATCTAGTGCTAGTGCAAATTAGGTATTGACGCAGTTCTCTGTTACGTACATATGTACTATGTTCAAACATTTGTAGGAGTGATAGTTTTGTTGGGTTGACTAAATGTTTTAGAGTTAATTGATTTTAATCAGCGGAAGTATAAGCGAATTTGAATAGCATATAAACCGTTGAATCGGTAACTAACAGATATTTGAGCAAGAGTACATATCTGTGTGAATACCCAGCAAAAATTTGCGTAAGTGATAGTAAGCGCATATGTACATTTTTGGCAGATGTGAGGTGAATAAAATTTCACGATTTAGCGGAATATTATTCGAAAAATGTTTCACCGCAGTGACAATATATATTATCATAGAATTTCACGTTCTAGCAGAGAACTATTAAATCGTTCACCATAGCAAAAATAAAGCTTACCATAGTACATGAGGTGAATACAATTTTATGATGTGGCAGATTACTATTTGAAAAATTGCTTACCATAGTAAAAATATATCTTACCATAGTAGGTGAGGTGAATATAATTTCATGGTCTGGCAGATTATTATTCGAAAAATATTTCACCATATTAAAACTATACATTAGACCTTTCTTATTAACCCCATATTTGAAGCCCTATCTTGGAAACACCCTATTTCAGAGCAACTTACGAAAACGCTCTATCTATACGAAAACTCAAAAAATTTGTTTGTTTAGATAAGGCATTCTGAAATTGGACTTTGTTGCAAAAAATTCCGAGATTGACCGTTCCTCAACCAAATTGTGTAGTGTTTTAAAAAAAAATCTACGACTAGGTGTTTTTGAAAGAATATTTTCAAAAAGCGTGGTCTTCACCTCAGTCGTCGATATAAATGTAATTTTTTTTGGTGGGTACTTTTGTACATACATGTAGCCAGATACAATTAAGCATTTTTGATACTATCAGGCAATTAACCAAATTATCGCACTATCTAAATAATAAATCGATTGTAAGTGTTCTTGTTGAAATGATTTCAGCTACTAGTTAGTTGTTACAAGGACACAACTCAAATGACTGTTTAATATTTCAAGACACAAGTTTAGTGTTTAATTTTTTTTTAATATAAATTAGTTTATAATTGTTTAGATTAGATAGGGCAAAAAAAAATTTTTTTTTTTTGTAGAGAATTTTGAGGTTTTTTGAATTACAGCTTTGAATTACAGGTTAAAAACCTAAAATTTCGATCTATACCCCGAATAATTTATTTAGCGGCAAACCTAAGCTTTTTACGAAAATTTGGCTCTGTCGGTTTTTTTTGTTATTTCAAATGTCTAATTTGACCGGACTAATAGCACTTTGGTTTTTCCAACAGGGTATTTGTTTGGGAATTTTTTTTTTTTTTCAATTTGATATTGATATGAAAGTATCTGAAGTGCACATAAATCGACTAAATTAAATATAAACCCGTTTAAACTTCCGCGTTTTTGCTCCCAAATCTTTCAAGAAGTCATAAAATAATTAGGTGGTGATAATGGCAATAAAGTGAAATGCGAATAAAAAACAACAGCTGTTTCATGATTTCAGTACTAACTGTCTAATTTTGAGCGTTACCGCTGATACTGGTAACATCGGCCTGGCTAACGATGTAAAAGTATACAAAATCACTGTACTCGAACGTCACGACAAAAAATTTTATTTTTATTTTTTTGTCACCCTGTAAAAACAGCGAAATTTGTTTCTTTCTATAATTTCTATATTTTACGTTCGGTTTTCAAAAGTGATACAGTTTTAGAAAGGTATTCACCAAGGCAATATTTCATCCATAGAAACTTTTTCGCCCATCATGCCAAGTTCGGCTTTTAATCTATTTTTTACTAAAACCAACACCCTGTATTTGAAAAAAAAAAAAAAAAATTGTTTCCTGAAAACTAAGAAACAAAAGGAATATTTACCTGCATATAATGAGGAAATACATGTAATGCATTAATGCTAAATCTTTCTTTGACTCGTAATTTGCTGTAACGTTCTCGGCGAATATAACCTAGGCGTTCCTCGTCGGCAACTTCTGTACAAGAATCACTTACTACATAAACAAATCGCTCAGTATTTTGAGAATGGCATAGAAAATCTAAGGCTATGTTTACTTTATTCAAAATTTTTTTTTTAATACAGGGTGTTGGCTTTAAATAAATTCGAATAAAAGCTAATTTTTGAAATCACCATCAAGTAAACATTCGAACCAGGAGGGAACATTTTAAACTTTTTTGTGGCGATACACAAAAACACAGTATGTGCTTTTGAAATTAAAGCTAAAAAGTTCGTGCAAAATTCAGAAAAATTTTCGCAAAAATTTCAAATTTGTTCACAGAATTATTAGATTTTTTTTCGAGTACGCAGTTTTATGGCACGTTAAATTTTAAAAGATACTAATATCAAGAATTAAAAAATTAGATTAAACACAAAAAAGTTCTGGTAGAAAATTTTCGTCAGGCGGGCCTTCCCGTGTAGGCTTTAAATATTGGTATGATTTTTTTAATTTAAAGCTTTATGCCGGCCAAATTAAATTTATGAAATAACAGAAATTTCCACAGAGTTAAATTTTGGTAGAAAGCTTAGGTTCGCCCGCAGAAAAAAAATTGCACAGGTCCCCAACGACCCCGGGTGTGCTAAAAAAGTTATTAAGGGTTTTTGGATTTTTCACGAAAACTGTATTTTTTGTTAGATTACCTGAGACCAAGTTGTAGGCCTTAAAATTTCCTACAAAAATTATCCTAGCATTTTTTTCTCTAAGTGTAACCAATTCTGAAATATCGCGACTGTAAAATTAGCTCTGGAAATAATATGAAAATACATGCCACGTATGGACTTTTCAGGATTTATCTCGAAAACCACCGTTTATTTGTCACGAAGTTCCTCATCGACAATTAAAAAAAATGTATTTTTCTAAAGCCTATAGTTCTCGAGCTAGAGCCACCTGTTTTCCATGCATTATACTAGTCCGGTAAATTTAGATATTTTATATAGCAAAACCTCCGACAGAGCCAAATTTTTGTAGAGAGCAAAATGCAAAAGTCCCCATCGATCCCATATGTGAGCGCCACAGTTGAGAAAAAAAAAAAAAAAAAACATATTTTTAAGGAAAAAAATATAAAATTATAAATATATTTTATTTTTTTAGTTCAGTCTAATGTATTTATATTGCAAATAAATATATGATTTGATTTTATCACTTATGTTAGTATACATATGGCTCATTCCATGCCAAATATACAAATTTTTTACCTGATCCCCTTCGATTTTGCTAAAAATTTGCTATCTTTTTCTACCCCCCGAAAGACATTTTTCAGAATTTTGTCAAATTTTTTTCCCCCAAATCAAAAAAAGTCGACCGTTTGGGATAATTTTTTTTTTTTGGAATTTTTCCTTTTAAATGTAGTTTTCGGAAAAAATATAAAAAATATATATAAATTTTTTTTCGAAAGTTTTTTATTTTTATATTTATTTTTATTTATTTTTTTTTAAAAACTCCAACTAATTCTGCAATAAGCCCCGCTAATAACAAGATGTGCCGACAATCGCTTCTATTTGTATTTTTTTGATTGAAAAAAAAAAAAAAATTCATTAAAAAGTTATATAAAATGAGCCAAAGTTGAAAAAATTTTTTTCAATAAAAAAAAAAAAAAAATAAAAGAAATTGTCTGCACATCTTATGATATAAATGAGCCAAGTTTAAAAAAAAATTTTCAATCAAAAAAAAAAAAAATAGAAGCGATTGTCGGCACATCTTGTTATTATCGGGGCTTGTTGCAAAATTCGTTGGAGTTAAAAAAAAAAAAAAAAAAAAAATATTTTTTTTCCAAAAACTACAATTAAAAACAAAAATTAAAAAAGTTTTTGAAAAAGTTACAGCATTTAAAACAAAAAACGTTTTTTTTAAGAGATCATAACTTTTTTTGATTTGGGGAAAACAATTTGAAAAAAATTCTGAAAAATGTCTTTCGGGGGGTAGAAAAAGATAGCAAATTTTTACCGAAATCGTAGCTGTCAGGTAAAAAATTTGTCGATTTAGCATGGAATGACCCATATATACTGCACTGTTAACCGTCACGCCCATTATTACCTGCATTTCTTAAATATAAATTTAACAGGTTGTTGTATCATAATTAATTTTTTTAAGGCGCGCCTCCAAAATAAAGGTGATTCTAATTGATATTTGTGTGTTGTATGACAATGACCGGGCCTCCTTAATAATAAAAACTTGTTTTATAAACGCTAATTGACAGTTAAAATCGCAAATTCAAATCCAAAACGTTGTCCATGATCTTGACGGTTGGGAAATAACTTTGCTAACAGCTTACCTGGAGCTTGTAACGGAAGAGGAGGAAAATTTCCATTGAAGCTCTTTAATAAAGAAGTTTCTCATAATAACGTTTTTAGCAGACATGGGATCGCTTGGGGAATTTTGCAGTTTTCTTTCTGGGGATGAACGAGGACAAGGCGAAGTATCTGCTGTCATCCAAGAAAGAATCGGCGCACCTGCGTCTTGGCAGCCAAGTCACCGTTGATAGCTACAAGTTCGAAAAGGTGAGGGACTTCGTCTATTAGGGAACCGACATTAACACCGAAAATTATATCAGTCTAGCAATCCAACGGACTTGCCAACAAGTGTTACTTTGGACTAAGTAGGCAATTGAGCAGTAAAGTCCTCTTTCGACAAACAACGATTACGCTCTATAAGTCTCTCATCATACCAGTCCTGATGTACGGTTCGGAATCATGGACAGTGTCAAGAGAAGATGAGATGGTCCTTGGAGTATTTGAGAGAAAAGTTCTTCGGTCCTTCCCGTGATGCTAGCAGCGAGAATCGAAGGAAATTTGACGATGAGTTGTACGAGCTTTACGCATACCTGACCACAGCGAATTAAAGCCCAAAGGCTTCGCTGGCTGGGTCATGTTACGCGAATGGACAAGGAGGCTCTAGCACATAAGTTTTTCCTATCGGCAACCGAGTTCGGCAGCAGAGGAAGGGGGAGGCCTAGACTGAGATGAAACAACAAGTGGAGTATGACTTGAACTCCCTTGGGGTTTCCAATTGGCGTCAGTTATCGCTAAAAAGGAATGACTGGCGGGCTTTGATACGAAACGGCTAACGGCCTAGGCGTTCATATTCACCGTGATAATTGTCAGTATTTACCATCGCTCTGTCAAAATTTACGATTTTCAACCGTTTGGCGCATGGCCTTTAAAGGTAAACTGCTGAAAAATTAGCTAAAATTGTGGGAGAGGTCTCAAAAGAGGCGTTTTGGCTCCAGAATCACGAATCCGGAAGCCCTGTCTTAATATTTTGCTTCTGTGAAGACATAATTGCAATCAAAATTGCAAGTTTTCATGTGGTTGTTGTAATCACATTAGGGCCTCCGTTAAAAAGGGGCAAAAAAGTGGTGGGGGTTGCCACTTGGGGCAGGTTGCAGGGTTTCCACCTATCTAATTTTGTTTTAAATTATGGAGCAACATATGCAAATATGGGTATCAAATGAGGGGTATTTTCAACCGTATTCCAAATATGACAATTTCAAGCAGAGTAACCCCTAGAGTTACCACCTGACCGCGTTTTTTTTACCCTATGTATATTTGTATATCCAGACTATCTCGGGAACCGCTTGACCAATGTGGATGAAATTTTGCATTTGGATAGTATGGTTGATTCTAAAACTATCCACTTGGGGGTTGCCACCTGGGGCGGTTTACAGGGTTGCCACCTATCTAATTCTTTTAAATTCTGTAGCAAAATATACCAATATGGGTATCAAATAAAAGGTATTTTCAGCGATATGCCAACTAAAATATTTTCTAGTAGGGTTGCCGCCTTCCGCAGTATATTTGTATATCCGAACTATTTCAGGAACCGCTTGACCGATTTGAATGAAATTTTGCATATAGATATGTAGTATGATTGATTCTTAGACTAACCACTTGGGGGTTGCCACTTGGGGGGTGTACCGGGTTGCTACCTATTTTCGCCGACATACCAACTAAAATATTTTCAAGTGGGGTTGCCACCTTACCGAAGTATATTTGTATATTTGTATATCCGGTACTATCTAGGGAACAGCGTGGATGAAATTTGGCATATACTAGATGCTATGATTTATTATAAAGCTATCCACTTGGAGGGGAGGTTGTCACTTGGGGCGATTTACAGCGTTGCCACCTATTTAATTTTTTTTTTAAATTATGAAGCAAGATATGCCCATATGGGTATGAAATGTAAGCTTTTTTCGGCGACATAGCAACTAAAATATTTTTAGATAAGATTGCCGCCCAGGGTTACCATTTTACCGTATTGTATTTGTATTATATATTTTTGGGATAATGTTTGGATCATTTAGGCGCCACTTTGGGATAATTTGAGGCCTATTTTGAGATCATTTTAGGTTCAATTTTGGATTAATTTGGAACAATTTTGGGGTACATTTCGGATAATTTTGGAGTCATTTTGGGATAACTTGGGGATAATTTTTCCGTCATTTTGGGTTTAATTTTGGATAATTTTGGGAATATTTTTGGATAATTTTTCCGTCATTTTCGGATCATTTTAGGTACATTTAAAGGTCTTTTTGAGGTCATTTTGGATTCATTTTGGGATCATCTTTGGATAGTTTTGGGATCATTTTTGGATAGTTTTGGGATCATTTTAGGGTCATTTTGGGATCATTTTGAGATCATTTTTGGATCATTTTGGGTTCAATTTCGGAACATTTTGGGAAGATTTAAGGGTCTTCTTGGGGTCGTTTTGGGATCATTTTAGAATTATTTTAGGGTAATTTTTGGATCGTTTTGGGCAAGTAAAGTTAGCGCTAAATTGATAGTCACCCAGGTACTGAATATATAATATGTATTAGCAATGTAAAAAATACAACAATACAAAAAATACTTACACGCAAATATAGCACCCAGGTGGCATGCTACCGTGCAGGTGGAAGAAACCTTCTGTTGGTCAACCACTTTACATACAAAACTATAATTACTACAAACGATCTTAAAGCGATCTTGTAAAAAACCCCTAATAATAACGATGCGAACACACACAAAAAAAAAAAAACAACGGTAGCATACAATGAATGAACAAACGAATGAGTACGCAGAACTGTTCGGGCTTAAAAATTATACATTCACACGACTCAATACACAAATCTTACAAGTCAAGTGCGAGCATTTATAAAAGCTGCAGCAATTGTTGACCAACATTCAGATTGGTAAGACGCGATATATTGTTAAGATCGTTCGGTGTTGGAAGCTTTTAAGCGAGCAGTTGTTCCTTGCAATCGTTGCATTTTTTGACACTTACTTTGTCATTTGTTTGTATGAAGTGATTTTGTGAATAAAAAAAGTGTTGGCGCGTGGTACCTGAAAATAGCTGTTTAAATTGAAAAAGTAGAGAAGAAATAGAAAAAAAAAATTGAATAAAAAAAGAACTAAAAAAATTTGATATAAATTAACTAAACGTGCATTTGTTTTTTTTTTTTTGTGTTTCGTGATTTTTGTTGAACAAGTGGATGAATTAAAATTTTTTTAAACAAGCTAAATTAAGCAGCAACGTGAAAGTCATCAAAATATCGTAAGCGCAGTGAATTCACAAGTGATGAACGATTAACCCTGTATGAACCATTTTTCACGTAAAGTGTCAAAAATTGTGATTTTTTTTTTTTAATTTTTGTATGGGAACCCCCACAGGAGGGGTCTTAGGGGGTATGCCACTGGCATGGGTGGGTCGGCTCTACAAAGTTAGTGGGAGTCGGTCATACATTTTAATACGATTGGGGCACTCTAAATGGGTCAAATTAGGATTTTTCAAACTCAAAAGTACAAAGTTGGGACATCAGAATTAGTTTTAGAGGTATGCTTCCTTGGGCAAAGCATCTTATTTTGATTCCTAAAACACGACCAGATGAACAATCTCTCCTAGGTCGCTTTAAAAGTGTATGCAATTTTTTTTTTTTTCTAGCACTGTGTTATTTTCAAGGTGAATTTTCTAATAATTTTTGAAATGTTTTACACAAAAAACTTGAAAAAAAAAAATAAAAAATTATGAGAAAATTCACTTTGAAAAATTATAAGTTTTTTCCCATTCAAAGGGTTAACTATTTAAAAAAACAGTCAATTTTTTTTTGCAATAACTTATGCTTATTAAGCTCTATAATTCGTTTCAAATTTTCTTTTGAGCTCTAACCCTGCTAAACAGCAGCGAAAAAATCTTAGGAAATTACTGGGTCGCGCTAACCAAAAAAGTGGATAAAAAAGTGGGCAATTTTGTTCAGCGGGGCTCATTTTCTACCCATGTTGAAGTTGCTAATTCATGTCGAAAATGATCGAATTATGTCGCTTGCCACCCATACACATTTTTGGTATCGCACCACATTTTTGATGTTATTTTCACCATGGCTAGCCCTAAAAATAATAAAACAAATTGTATAAAATAAAAAGGAAAACGGTGCTTTATAGGAAAGAATCAGCTTGGTGACAAAATTTGAACTTTAAATAGGTCAACGGACATAAGAAAAAAATTTACGAACATACTCAATGTTGTATTGTGGTCGACCCGACATTTCTAAAATGTTAACACAAAGTTTTGTAATATTTTTTGGAAAAAATTTTAATTTAATCTTCAAGATTTAAAAAATTAAAATTCCTTTTTTTTTTAAAACAGGTTTCAAATATTTTTTTTTAAACACGCCAGATTGCGGCTTTGGCCATTGAAGGGTTAAAGCATTTGGCTAATGCATGAATACATGCCCTGCAGACTATAAATTAAACATTTGTACGTCGTTGATAGAATAGTTGAAGGGTACGAATTAAAAGCAAAAACAAAACGAAAGTAAAAGCAAGCAAAAAAATTACAAAAACATTAGAGGAAAACCTAAAAAAAACAATTAAAAAAAAAAACAAAAAAAATCCAATAAAAAAAATGTTGGCCAGCGAAAGTTTACCCACACATTACAAGGAAGCTAAATTTAAAAACCATTTAAAGAACAACGTCAACAAAGAACTGGCAACAGCCACTACTAATAAAACGGACGTCATGAAAATGGGTCGTGGTGCTACGGTGTCGAGCAGTCCTGTTATTACTACTGCCGCCAACAATAGTAGTGCTGTGGTGAATGCTGTGTGTGAAGGCTGTGGTGAAGACTATAAAGTGGCTGTAAAACAACAAATGAATTCCAATAACGTTATAATGGCAACTAATAACAACAACAACAACAAGAATACAACATTAAAAACCACAACAAGAGAAGCAAGTAATGAAGAAGCAATAAATGGCAACATAACGGTTGCCATTAGTGATAACAACAACAACAACAACAACAAAACGCAACATCCCAATTTTATTGCTGGTCATCCGGATGTCAAATTTGAAACATTCATACGTCAATGTGTTGATGAAATTATTAAATCAGCTGTTTTAGCTGGTACAAATCGTTCGAGTAAAGTTGTTGAATGGCATGAACCGTGTGAATTGAAACAATTATTTGATTTTAATTTAAAAGCGCAACCGGAAACACAACTCAAATTAATGGAGCTACTTAAATTGACAATACAATATTCCGTTAAAACTGGTCATCCATATTTTATCAATCAACTTTATTCGGGTGTTGATGTTTATGCGCTGATTGGTCAATGGTTGACAGATGCACTAAATCCTAGTGTATATACATATGAAGTGGCACCTGTATTTACACTCATGGAAGAAACAGTTTTGGCTGAAATGCGTCGTATTGTCGGTTTTCCAAATGATGGATTTGGTGATGGTATTTTTTGTCCAGGCGGTTCGATAGCAAATGGTTATGGCATTAGTTGTGCACGTTTTAAATATGCACCAGAAACTAAGGTGAGTGAATAATTTTTGTTAGTTGGGTTATTTATTTATTTATTGTAATATATTGATGTCAGTGGTGGTAAAAATGTATCGAGTTTTATTGTTTACGGCTATGCGTCGATATTTTTCTGCACCTGATGACAACTAAGGCATCAAATTTCGAAAGTTTTTACAATTCCGGTGTTTCGGGATTCTAAAATGACAATACCGGGCTCCCGGTATTTTTCGGTATTATCTCAGTCGATAGATTTTTGAACGACTTTATCGAAATTTGAAATAGGATAATAATAGGAATAATAAATTTATAAAAATAAGGTATATATTCGTTTTTCGTGTATGTTTTAAGTTTTTTTTGTGATCCCTCAAAAACATTAAAAAAAAAACCTTTTTTTTCCCAACTAAAAAAAAATCTCAGTGTATACTAAAGCGTATCGCCAAAAAAAGTTTAAAATGTTCCCCCAGTTCGAGTGTTTACTTGTTGGTGATTTCAAAAATGGAAAATTTTTTTTCGGCACCCTGTAAAAACAGCGAAATTCGTTTATTGCTTATAACTTTTCTATTTGGTTTTTGATTTCAACGAGCAATATATTGTTGAAAAGGTTTTAACTCGTATCATATTTCTTCCATATAAGCCATTAACCTGCGACACCAACTTTAGCTTTTATTCGAATTTATTTAAAGCCAACACCCTGTATTAAAAAAAAAATGTGAATAAAGTAAATATAGCCTTAGTTTTTCTATGTAATTATCAAAATACTGAGCGATTTGTTTACATAGTAAGTGATTCTTGTACAGGAGTTGCCGACCAGTAGCGCCTAAGTTATATATTCGCTAAATTAAGTAGCCGAGAACGTTACAGCAAATTGGAGTTAAGGATAGATTTAGCATAAATGCATTACATTTATTTCCTCATTTTATGCAGGTAAATTTTCTTTGTTTTGCTTAGTTTTCAGGAAACAATTATTATTTTTTTTTTCAAATACAGGGTGTTGGTTTTAGTAAAAAATAGAATAAAAGCTGAACTTGACCTGATGGGCTAAAAGTTTCTATGGATGAAATATTGTCTAAAATATAGAAATTATAGAAAAAAAAACAAATTTCGCTGTTTTTACAGGGTGCCTTGATGAATACCTTTTTAAAAATGTATCACTTTTGAAAATCGAACGTAAAATATAGAAATTATAGAAAAAAACAAATTTCGCTGTTTTTACAGGGTGCCTTGATGAATACCTTTCTGAGAATGTATCACTTTTGAAAATCGAACGTAAAATATAGAAATTATAGAAAAAAACAAATTTCGCTGTTTTTACAGGGTGACAAAAAAAATTAAATTTTTTTTTTTTTGAAAAACTCATAACTTATAACTGGGGGGACATTTTCAAATTTTTTTTCTTCCTTACACCGTTATACGGTAATTTCTTTGTAATTTACCCATCCATTTAAAATTTTCTGGGCACCACTGATTATATAAACAACTTTTTTTTTTTTTTTTTATAAATTTATTTCGAATAATAAAAAAAATGTTCACCCAAGAGTCTAAAAGAAGTATGATAAACTGCTATATTTCAAGTATGTATGTATATCTCAAAGAATATATCTTTATAAACTTCCGCAGTTCTAACAATAACAAGCAATAACCCACCCTAAAATGAATACCTTTCTAAAAATGTATCACTTTTGAAAATCGAACGTAAATATTGAAATTATAGAAAAAAAACAAGTTTCGCTGTTTTTACAGGGTGACAAAAAAAATAAAATTTTTTTTTTTTTGAAAAACTCATAACTTATAACTGGGGGGACATTTTCAAATTTTTTTTCTTCCTTACACCGTTATACGGTAATTTCTTTGTAATTTACCCATCCATTTAAAATTTTCTGGGCACCACTGAATATATAAACAACTTTTTTTTTTTTTTTTTTTTATAAATTTATTTCGAATAATAAAAAAAATGTTCACCCAAGAGTCTAAAAGAAGTATGATAAACTGCTATATTTCAAGTATGTATGTATATCTCAAAGAATATATCTTTATAAACTTCCGCAGTTCTAACAATAACAAGCAATAACCCACCCTAAAATGAATACCTTTCTAAAAATGTATCACTTTTGAAAATCGAACGTAAATATTGAAATTATAGAAAAAAAAACAAGTTTCGCTGTTTTTACAGGGTGACAAAAAAAATTAAATTTTTTTTTTTTTTGAAAAACTCATAACTTATAACTGGGGGGACATTTTCAAATTTTTTTTCTTCCTTACACCGTTATACGGTAATTTCTTTGTAATTTACCCATCCATTTAAAATTTTCTGGGCACCACTGATTATATAAACAACTTTTTTTTTTTTTTTTTTTTTATAAATTTATTTCGAATAATAAAAAAAATGTTCACCCAAGAGTCTAAAAGAAGTATGATAAACTGCTATATTTCAAGTATGTATGTATATCTCAAAGAATATATCTTTATAAACTGCCGCAGTTCTAACAATAACAAGCAATAACCCACCCTAAAATGAATAGACAACAGCTATCGCACTACAAAGCTTTCCATACGCAAATGTCGCTCATACGCAGTGTAGTACCTACTTCCAGCCCATTTCAAGCAATTGCATACATTTGTACGTTTGTAGATATTTTTACGTAGTTTAAAATGCTGACACCCATTTCACACGTTCTGTTGTAAAAAGATGTAAGTCTAAATTTAATTTTTTGAGAAAACGTATTCGAAATTTAATTTTTTCATAGAACTCTATTAAAAAAATCAAATTTAACGGCATTGAACAAAAATAATAAAATAAATTTGTAAAATACTTTTTTATTTTTTAATTTTTTTTTTTTACATTAGGGTGTAGTTAGTAGCGATATTAAACAATAAAAAAAATAAATAATTCTTGAAAGCGTAGCACCCTATTGATCAGACATGCATACATACATAATTACATTGCATTCATGTAACTAATTACCTGATGAATACAATAACATTGTTAAATGAAGGCCATGCCGATTAGTGGTTCAAGAGCGATATTTGAATGAATTTGCATTTTAGCAGCATGCTATTGTACATACATGTATGTTGATATGTTTGTTTGCAGATTTGTGAGTATTTTGAGAAAATTAAAAACAATAAAACCTTACTTTTATAAGTAATTATGTAACTATTTATAGCATATACGTCGATAGGTATGTATGTGAAATGTTGTCAAAATACCCTGCTGGAAAATCAATAGCTCCTTATCAATTGGTTGCGCTTAACCCGCCCTAGACATTGTGGGCAATGTGGTTGGGGCCTTGGTGTGACGTAGCTATGCGCACTATGACTCTTGCAAATATGGATTTTTTTCCCCCATCCATTTAAGTATCAGCACCGTATCCCTATGCCTACTCCTACTCCTATCCCTATCCCTATCCTTATCCTTATCCCTATTCCTATCCCTCTATACCTATCCCTATCCATATCCATATCCCTATTCCTATCCATATGCATATCCCTGTTCCTATCCCTATCACTATCCCTATCTCTATCTCTATCTCTATCTCTATCTCTATCTCTATCTCTATCTCTATCTCTATCTCTATCTCTATCTCTATCTCTATCTCTATCTCTATCTCTATCTCTATCCCTATCCCTATCCATATCCATATCCCTATCCCTATCCCTATCCATATCACTATCTCTATCCCTATCCCTATCACTATCTCTATCCTATTCCTATCGCTATCCCTTTTCATATCCCTTTCCATATCCATATCCCTTTTCCTATCCCTATTCCTATCCACATCATCCCTCTTCCTATCCCTATCCCTCTTCCCATTCCTCTTTATTATATCTTTCTTTCCGAAAAGTATATTCCTAAAATATTTCCGCACATTACCACTGAACAATATTCTGCGTTTTGTTTTATTTCCAGAAATGTGGTTTGTTTGGTGGTAAGCAACTCATTATATTCACATCAGAAGATGCCCATTATTCCGTCGAAAAATTGGCTATGTTCATGGGATTCGGTAGTGATAATGTTTGTAAAATTGCAACAAATGAATTGGGAAAAATGGATGTTGGCGATTTGGAGACGCAAGTCAAGCGTTGTCTTAGTGAAGGTGCACGTCCGCTAATGGTCTCCGCTACAGCTGGTACAACGGTTTTGGGCGCATTCGATGATCTGAATAGTATAGCGGATATTTGTCAAAAATACGATATGTGGTTTCATGTTGATGCAGCTTGGGGTGGTGGAGCTTTGGTGTCGAAAAAGTATCGTCATTTATTAGATGGAATTCAACGGTAATTATATACAATTTTTGGGATCAAAACTTCCTATCCCCATCCCTGTCGCTGTACCTAACCGCTATCCCTACCCCTTTCCTTATCCCTATTCATATATATATCCCTATCCCTATCCCCATTCTCTCTGCTCCTCCTTTCCCTATCCCGTATCTCTCGGAACTTTGTAGTAAGTATTACGTGTTAGTTCCATTTTGTCAGTGTCCCTTACTACCATCAAGTTGTAACAACTTCAAAGTGGTTACTTTTTACTTATTCCATTATCTCTCCATTTCCATGCACTCTCTTTAGTTCCGACTCGGTTACATGGAATCCACATAAGCTGTTGACGGCTTCCCAACAATGCTCAACATTTCTCACCCGTCACAAGGATCTACTAAGCCAATGTCATTCCACAAATGCAACATATCTATTCCAAAAGGATAAATTTTATGATACTTCCTATGATACTGGTGATAAGCATATACAATGTGGCCGCCGTGCTGATGTCTATAAATTTTGGTTCATGTGGAAGGCCAAAGGTACACAAGGTCTCGAAGAACATGTTAATCAAGCATTCAAAATGTCTGAATATATCGCCAAATTGATCAAAGAAAGACCTGGTTTCGAATTGGTATTAGATGAGCCGGAATGTACCAATGTCAGCTTTTGGTATATACCGCCAAGTATACGAAATATGGAACGTAATGAGTTATTTAAGGCTAAATTGAATGCGGTCGCACCAAAGGTTAAGGAGGGTATGATCAAGAAAGGTTCAATGATGATCACCTACCAACCGCTACGTAAGAAACCAAATTTCTTCCGTTTAGTTTTGCAAAGTTCCGATCTTACTGAAGCTGATATGAAATATTTTCTGGATGAGATCGAAACACTGGGTTGTAATTTATAAGTTCAAATTATGTGTGTATATTAAATTTTAATTTGTTATGAAGTAACATATATACATATGTACTACATATATAATATAGCACATTGTAAGTTTTCATTAGCCTATATAAGCATGAAGTACAATACCACATATGTATGTATATTTAAACAAAAAAATGTATAAGTATGTACAATTTTCGAAGACTATGTAATTTCGAAATTGAAACTGACAAAACTTGTAAAGAAAATAAAGTTACGTTTAGTAAAGTGAACAAGTTTGTAATCTGACGTTACATCGTCTAAGTAACAGGAACAGAGACGGCTCACCTGGTGAGCTATATGTCACATCACTTGTCGAGCAGGATGTCATATCATTGCTTACAAATCCGACTCACCAGGTGATGTGACAGCAGTCATTTCATCGGATAATTTTCCTACAAACAAATCCCGAGCACCAGGCGGCCATAAAAAATAGCAAGTGTTGCATCACCAAGTGATCTATATGTCAAATCACATGGCGAGCAAGATGTCATATCAAATCATGTGGCACACTACTTTAACTGCAGCAGAAAATAATAAAAGAATTTGATTTTGTTTTATTCTAACAATAATCTATTATATTTTACTTTATTATTTTTAGCTTCTACATTTAATACAGTTTAATATTTACAATAATCATAATAATAATAATAACGTATTTTGCTGAGTGGATAAAAATCTTCGTCCGTATCACATCGCCAGGCAATAAATATTAATCTTGATTTGTACTTGGGTAAGGAAACATCGTACCTTTATCTGCAAGGGCAAAAGAATAGTTACGCTTTGTTGTTGTTTTTTTTTATTATTTTGTTTTCTTAGCAAGAATTTTTTTTAACACACTGTGCAACAGCATACATATTCATGTGTTTTTTTTTTAGGATGTATGAAGAATAATTGAAAGCATAAAAGAGTTTCGAAAAGGTTAAAAGTTTTTTAGAAATACAAAGTTAATAACAGCATTTATGGTTTTAGTTTTGAGTTTGTTTCTTTTTAGTAACTATTCTAACAAGTTGAGTATCATAACTATCACTGTGCACTCTGTGTATTTTTGTATATATGTATGTATTATGTACAGAGCTCAAAATTGATTGAGTTTACCTGAGGAGTTGTAAAAATTTCCACCAAGACTAGGTTTGGGTGGAAGTTTGGGAGTGCCTTCGGTTATGGGAAAGAATTCTTTTGGAGATGATTTTGCTGGTAACGCGCTACTACTAACTAATGGTGGGGGTAGACGTTGCTCATGATGATGATGTTGCTGCTGCTGATGTTGCTGTTGTAGTAGTTGTTGTTGCTGATGATGATGTGCCATTGCCGTTGCATATGCATTCATTGAACTAGCTGCTGTAATTGCTGCCGATTTGTAGCGATTATAAGGTGGCGGTGGTGGTCCACTATGCAAATCAGTTGCTTGTTGCTGTTGCATAACGCCGCTTGGAATGTGTGGGGAAATTGGAGTCATAGGTGTCATTGGTGATGTCGTTGTTGAGGAGCTTAAAGCTGGCGATATGGCTTGATCATCCCAGGTTGACATTGATATTGAAGTACCAGTGGCATTTAGAAGACTTGCAGCGGCACCACCACCACCACCACCACCAGCACCAGAAATTGTAGGCAATGTATATTGTGAATATGGCGGACCTTGTGGTGAATTCGTCGTTAGCGAGGATGATAAAGACGAATTGTCATTTGTTGAGTGAAGTGACATTGCTGCTGCTGCTGCCGATGATGTGTTGCCTGATATTGTTGTAGCACCGGTGCTGCCACTACTACTACTACTAGCTTCCGTTGTGGTACGTTTCTCTATGGCCAAATTACGACGTATCATAATACTGCTTGTGTGTGGAAGCAACAAATTGCCACTGACATTATTAAATTCATTTGTTTGGCAACGCGGTAGTGTACCAATGGAATGATGAAGCCTTGGGGGTATTGGCGGCGGACTTAGTTCACCGTCACGTGGTGGCAACTGCAAAAAGTAAAAGAATTTAATGTGTTTTAACAATTTTTTATTTAAATTCAATTTGGTACAATTAACTTACAGTTGGTGCATCGGGTGCTTGCCTTTTTTGTGCTAAATCCGCACAGCTTTCTGTGCGCTCTTTACGTCGTGGTGGTAATGGCGGCGGTACAGAGCGATATTCAGTACTTAGCGGGGATGGTACATTCACATGTGGAGAAACAGGTAAAGGTGAATTTGCTGATTCTGTATCAGGCAATTGAGGACTTCCACCACCCACATAGGCTGCTGCTACTCCTCCACTAGCTCCAATGCTAGTTGGACTGAAAGAGAATGAAGACATTTTAAATTTTTTTTTTGCTAGCGGATTAAACAGGTATATACTAAAACAAAAAACTCTTGATGGTAATTTATTATATGGGGAAACCCCCCTTTTCCATACTTTGAGGCATGTATTGACTCTTAACTTTGAGGCATGTACTGACTCTTAACTTTTCGAAATGTTTTCATCAATGCATTACACAAAAAAAAATCCAAAAGCGGGTCGCTTTAATGAAAAAATTGCATTTACGATCCGATTTGGCTGATATTTGAAATATACATAATTTACAGTCTGTTAAAGAAACTTTCCGAAAAATTGTACAATCACAATTCAGAAGGCGTTCTTTTAGTGATGTCGCGCAAAAGACGTAGAAAAAATGTTGACAAGTATATATTAAAATCTTACCTAAAATGATTGGAGCTAAACTTGTGAGAATGCGATGGTGGCGTATTTTGGAATGGCGTACGTGTGCTTGAGTTTGCATC
Organism: Campiglossa producta; assembly: GCA_964058755.1. NCBI lineage: Eukaryota > Metazoa > Arthropoda > Insecta > Diptera > Tephritidae > Campiglossa > Campiglossa producta. Next base: position 119,126,633 of record CAXKVI010000003.1, read on the forward strand.
GCGTGGACTAATTATCACCCTTGGCAATGGCGAAGTCAACGGTGCATCGCCGCTAATTTGTTCCAATAATACCATATTGCTGCTGCTGCTGGTACTATTGTGCCTTTGGTGTTGTTGTTGTTGCTGCTGATGTGATGTTTGATGCATTCCACCATACATATTATCATCAACTAAATTCCATACATTTTCCAAACGTGTTGGAGGTGTTTCAACTAAAGTTGGTGTAAATGAAGATGATGTATTTTCTATATTTGCACATGCGCCACCGCTAAAAGCACTTTCACCCCCACCACCAGCACTACTCCATGTATTCGGTCCAGCCGATAACGTATGCGATTTTTTAGGTAGTTGTGGTACCGCTGATGACTGGTGTTGTTGTTGTTGTTGCCCATCATCCTCGCCATTAGAAAATTGAAATTCAGTTTTATTAGTTACTATTTCACTATTCTGTGCGGAATGTTGACCAGCGGCAATACCACTAGCACCGGCTCTGCTTAAAGTGTTAGTGTTGTGGATCCACATTTGTGTTTCACCATTACGCGCGGTAGTATTTACACTAGTATTTGGTGAGCAAGTGCTCGCATTTGAAATACAACTGAGCGGACTATGTTGATCAAGCAACGCACTAACACCACTGCTGCCGGCGGCAACTGTATGGCTTGTGTCTATTGTATTGCTAGTATGAGATGCTGCACGCGTGCCAAAAATGGATGTTGCTTGTAATAAAGAATTTCCAGTTGTACTACCGCCGCTTATGGTATTATTATTGCTAGTGTGGTTCTGGCGTCGTGGTTTGATACCTGGTGATTTGAGCGTAATTGAAGCCCATTTGCGCGCCTGGTTAGTTTAAGTTATAGAAAAAAATTTCACGTATTACATTTCTTGTGCTAAAATTTTAAGCTTTTTAGTATATTACTCACAAATTTTGGTGCTTGCTTGCAGCCCCTTGGTTCAATGCGTAAACTTGCATGATATAAATAATTTGAAATTTCTGTATCCGTCATGCCTTTGAACGGATCCAAATTTTCCAAAAAATTCTTTCAAAAGAAAAAAAAAAATAAATTTATATTTGTTAAGAAAGCGTATATAATTTTAGAAAAAAACATTTAGCAAACACTTACTCTTATTTTTGTATCGACCGATAAGCAATATGGTTGATTTTGATAGAGCAAAATTTCGCCAATTATTTCCGATACTTTCCGTCGTTTTGAAAAATTTATAAGCTCTGTATTTGGCAAAAAGTCAGGATTGCCTTCTTCTAAATGTAAAATATTGGTGAGATAGCGACCAAAAAATGGCACACATGGCGGGTTTATTGAGCGTAAACGTTCTTGATACTTTTTCAAACGTCCATCATTTGGTTCCCAACATTCTTCCAAGAATTTTTCATAGCGCGCCGGTAAACCTTGAAATGTTAACTTTAATCGATACACAGATGCACTACCCATAGCAGCGCTAATCGAAAGTATGCCATTAAAATTATTTAGCTCAAGCATAACCATCATGACTTCAATCGAGCGGGCTACTATCGCTACACGCTCTTCAAAATTCTCCGCCTCTGTTATTGATTTCTCAATCCAACGTGTTACATTTGTTGTGTGTTTCATTATTTTGAGTAAATTTGGACTTTTCACATCTTTATCCTTTTTAGTCCATGGCGAGCCAACAAGTTCCGATGGTTTTACATTTTTATATAATTCAAATTCCAATAATGTCAATTGTCGTGCTAACTCTAAAGGGTGTAGCGTCAACAAATTAATTTCTGAATCAGGAACATTTAGATGATGTTCAATTGGTGGGGGGCTATGTCCATATGCAAATGTAATCGGTTTGTGACTCTGTTCTTGATCATTCTGCAATGGGATACAAGAAAAAAAAATTGTTTAGAATTTTCAAATTATTTCTATTAAACAGCAATGCGAATGAATTCATCGTTATACCGCTAAGAAAAATTTCCTAAATGATCGAGACATTAGTAACTAAACAGCCATAAATTATACCGAAACATTTTGACTTGACCTTCTGTAAACTATGGATACGAAATGAAAGCGATTTTGAGACTACTTTGAATGGGCAAAGGCAATGTGGCATCATATGATATATTATCGCATGATATTCATTCATATTTTCATAAAGTTGAATCAAAATGCTACTCAATCACTGAACAAAGGCAAAAAAAAACTTTGCGATAGAAACGATGAACGAGAATTCACCCCCAGGAACCAAAAAAAAAAACGAATCAACAATGTGTATCGGAATCGCATGCCCCAACGTGATATATCATCATACAAACATGACATATCTTTCCAAAATTTGCATCTTATGATATTGCAGCATTTTTGCAGAATGTTTGAGTGAAAAATTTTCGAAAGATCAGCTAAATACCTACGAAACGATTCAGATTCTGTGAGTGATTTTAACTGGGCAATGATATCACATCACATTTGAATAAAGTGGAATGACAATGATACATAATCGGCCACCAGTCGAATAACACATTACCAATATGTATCGGAATAGCATGCCACACGGTTGATATTCATCCTACGCAGTACACATTTCCATTCTCCGATCGATGTGGGATTTCATTTTAGTAACAGAATCGCATGTCATATAGCGGATGATATATCTATGCACAATGTGGCATAATATGACAATGTGTCGAATTATTTTATATTATTTTTGCAAAATGAGAAACAGAGCAATGGCTTTAAAACCACATGTCACGTCATGGATAATCACATGATATTTCTTTGCACAATTTGGAATGACATGATATTAAATCATATGATATTTCACCATCTTTGCAGAATGTGTAATCAAACGCGATAATGCATAATTTGTCCGATTTTTTCGTTTGGTTTAATTTCAGCTCTTGGCAGTAGACCTGAAATTCTTGCAGATTTTTGTTTTTTTAAAGCTTACCTTTCGCTGAACGATTTTCAAAACAGAATCCACCCATTTTCGCATTGATTTTCCATTAACAAGACCCAAAAATTTCTCCAACTCCTCTAGTAACGTAGGATCTTTTTCAAAATCATAAAAGTGATGATCTACCCAATGTCGTAGCACATTTAGTACACGAAATTGTACTGGTTGAACATACTCTTTGCGATAACGTTTCCAGTCTTCACGTTGCGAATTTTTATGCAACTTATCTGTATCACAATTCAATGTATCCTTATCGATACCCTGTACATTATCCTGATAAACCAAACTTGGATCAGGTATATTAAAACGTTCTATTAACAAAGTTAACAAGTTACGAGGAGTGCAAAAGTAGCGATATGTAGTGAGGAATGTGCGCACGAACATTGGATCGGCATATATGTGATAGGTTAACCTTTCGATTAGTTTGTTTAATGTGGCGCCCTGTAAAAGAAACAAGAGAAATTGTGTGTTACTTCTGTGTAAGCTGTGATCAAATATACAATGCTACCTTTATTTGTGGCACACCGGCACTTTCACGCTCCTCTAACACGATATTTTCTGGACTATCAGGCTCAGCAAATTTATATAAATCCGGACTAGGCATGCGTAAGGGATGCTTCTTTTCAATATCCAACAATATACTGTCAAGTATACGATCTAGCATCGATTTTGTATTAACCATTATTAGATCAGCCATCCAGTCATTTTTATGTTGAGCATTACGTGCAGTGAGTATAACAGGTGGTTGTACACGTGGTGCTATTTCAAAGGAATGTTTCAATTCATCTGTATCTGCACGATCATTAATTTCAACACGACGCATAAAGAATTTTTCTTTAACACGATAATCGAATGGTGGTGCGCCATTTGATGCGGCTTGACGTTTCGTATTCGCTTTACATAAAACCATCAGACCATCGAATAAATATACTTTACGTTCAGCAATACGTTTGCCAGAGCCTAATTTACCAAGACAATCATCTGAAGGAATTTAAATTATGTTATTATTAAATATTTTATATGTAAATTTTAATATATTTAATATACCTCTTATAAATTCATTGCAATTTTGTCCCACATCTCTGTCCCAATGTTCAACACTATTTTGTAGTTCTCTCGTGCGTTCAATAGCCAATTGACGACGAGCACGGCTACTCAATGGCACATGTGTCTCTCTGTGAAAGAAGAATTTCCAAGTTGAAATTTGCATGAATAAATATTAGATTCAGTTGAATCCTGTGAACTAAAAATAGTGTTTGACTTACTTAGGCAGACTTCCTAATATGTTTTCCAGCTCACTTTGCAAAGGACACAATAATCCTTGTACTTGTTTGAAGCTTTCAATATCATCCTCCGAGCGACTAAGTTCTCGCAATACATTTATGTAGTCGAAGTAAACGAACGCATGTGATACCGGCACTAGTAACAATTTAGGAAGATAATACTTAACAGCATCACGAAAACCATGACCAGCTGACATTAAGGACATTGCCTGAAAATATATTAATAATTTATTCATAAAGTATTTTGTAGTTTGACTTTCTCATTTAGTGTGTGTTTATTTAGCAGTGCGCTACTTACATCCGGTTTAGTCAACAGCGTTTGTAGCGCATCTTTGGATTTTTGTGAAGTTACTTCATTAGCATATTTGGAATATACATGCAACTCCTCACCCTCTGCCAATTCTTCAAAACAACTACCAACACAGGGTGTACTTTGCTCCTGTGACATTTCTATAACATCTTCTAGTGAACCAAGTAATGTTACAGTTACTTCATATATATCCATTATATTTGAAAATATTGGATCCAAATCTTTTGGATCGCGTACAATTTTTGCTAATTCATCACGAAATACACGTATTATCATATGTAAATCGCGTTGATACTGTTTTTCATCGTTAATGAGATCTTTTACCACCTCCTCATATGTGGTACTGGCACGTTGTGCTGGTAAAGTTGGAAGCGTATTTGCTAAGGTACTCGATTTCATATCGTTTTGTGAAAACATATCCATTAGTACTTTATCAGCACACATAGCAACTTCAATATCCTCTTTTGTTATTTCCAAATGCTTGATTTTAAGCACATAATTACCAGCCAAATTGAGTATATCTGCTGATATATACTCTAATATTGCAACAAGGAACACTGAGACATTACTATCAATTTTATATTGTAGCACATCCTGTGAAATAGAGACGATATTTGTGAAAATCGTTATTACATTAAATGGATTATATATTTTTTTTTATATTTTACCTTTTGTAACATGCTATGTACTCTATCCGTTGGCAGCACACACTTTTTCTTTTTGGAGGCAACTGTTTCCTTGGCTTCATTTAAAGCCCATTGATCTATTGGTGATGGAAATGATTTATTCACTTTTTCTTCCACATCCTGAAAAAAAGATTTAATAAATATATATATTTATATGTTTGTGCTAGATTTCTTATTTTATCACTTTGCACGCGGACGGCAGGGCAATAGCTTTTATAATCGCAGGTAACAGCATTGATATGCCTTTGCGAAATATGAAATCATATGATATTTAATCACGTGATACTTTATCATCATTGCAGAATATGAGAATATGTAGTCAATCACGGTAATGTAAAAAGAATAAGGTATGTACTATGCAGACCAACTCTTTAGACTGGTGGGTAGTGACGAGTGGTCGAAATCGGAAACCATCTGCGCGTGATCGACTATGTCAAAACCTTGAGACAGGTCAAGCGCAACTGGAATCATCCTGTCATTAGGATTTTTTCTGGTTGAGTCCGTTAATCTGTGTTTTAAGGGCGGATGTTGTGCTCTCCATTTTACGAAAACCATGTTGGTGCTGGGCCAACCTTAGGGTAACTGAAAAAAATATAGCGGCGATATACCAAAAGGCTACCATAACCTCTAACGAGATTTATGCCGAGGTTTTCTTCCAACTCGTGGTGTACTTTTGAGTGAGTTTTTCACCAAATTGGCGGAACTTACAATTTTTTTCCGCCTAAGAACGGCATCTGCAAAAAATTTAATTTTGCTTAGAAGCGTTCCATGGCAAAAATACACTCGTAGATTTTACCAAACCTCTACAGAGGGGCGACACCGTTGACTAGAACTTTTTCTAAATAATTTACGATGGTGCTTTTCCGATACCCGAATTGATGGTGTAGTAGGCCGAGCACACTACCGGGGTGTAAAAGTAGGTCGCCTCCCAGTTGGTGCACCCTGGGTAACGCTAAATGACCTACATAGCCTACACGGCTAGTTTCTTGTATTGCCGGTTCTACGAGAACGGTACCAGTACTTGTGCTGTACCCATCGTGCCGAAACGACCCGGGCCGTTTTCTTATATCGACCCGGCCAAGAGCAATACACTCGGGGTGACCCTGTCTGACATTTAGGCAGGGCTACACCTCGCTACAACAACAACAACCAAGGCGGCCGCCGATATTTTATGTTTTATTCTACCAGCCGGTATAAAACGGGCTATCGACGATCTGGCGCACCAGCGAAAATTGGATAGAGAGCTCGAAGACACAGGATACACAGTGAAATTATGTTGATCCCTGCGGGTTAGGGGTTTAGAATATGACTGAGGTAGCTATGCCTGTCGTAAGAGGCGACTAAAATACACATTGACCCTGGCTACGGAGTCAAAGAAATCGTTGCCAAGACATACGGGCTAGTACCACAAGGTACTATTCACTGGAACGCATCGGATTCATATCTGACAAAAGACTGTGGATATCAGTACAACCCTGTCTAGTCACTCACGTAACTTTTTATAAGTGGAGCTTCCGACTAGGCGGGGCGACGTTCAGCTACAACAACAACAGCAACATGTCACGACACTGCAAAAATCCAGAGTACCCAGCGCGATATCTATCAGAGTACTCCAAATGTTATACTTTCTCATATAAAAATTGTGCTCCGATTAATAAGCGATGTCCTACTTGACCAACTACTCCCACTTTCGCTTTGTTTGTGGTGGTAAAACGAGTACCTAGAGTCAGAGTACTTGGGCAATGTACTCCAATGTTGTTACTTCTTGGAGTACCGTCAAAGCCATCTTGTCGTGATTTTTGTCGTTAAATCACAAGCAATGGTCGGCTTTCAATAAGCTGAATGTAGTCCGCTGAGGCATTACAAAGGATTACAATTTGATTACTTCAATATCACAACACCGGAACACATAGTACAACGATTTTTGCAGGGGAGAACAGCGGCAACCAGAATACGATTCAAGTGAAGTTGATGATGATGATGACCTTATTGCCCTTTGTATTATTAAATGAAATCTTACCTGTACAGTGTGTGGCAGTGGTTTAGCGCATAACATCGCTAAAATGCGCAAACAAAGTGTTTCCACAAACAAAAGTGCATCTTCTTTGGCCGATAAGCGTGGATGTACTTGCTCAAGCACCTTTAAAAAATAAACAAAAACAGTTTAAGTAAGTTTTATACTTGTTTAAATAATTATGCAAATATATAGCAGGTATACATATGTATGTGCGCATACCTTTTTCAGGGACGGTATAAATAATCCTTTCCAGCGCCCAGCATTTCCACTTTTCGTAAAATCATAACCATCATCATCACAGCTGCTGATACCGGAGCTATGATGCTGGGATGAGAACATTTCGCTGTTCTAATTGTACAGCGCTAATGTTAATCGCCACACACAACACCACAAACAGCAACAATAACAACAACAACAACTTCCACGACCTACACTGTTTGGGTACACTTTGTTGCTGGTGCTACTGCTGCACTCACACCCCCGTCACAATTATTAATTGAGACTTTCGTTGCGTTGGCTAACTCAAACAGGAGGAGCTCTTCTAATTGTACAATTAGCCATTTTATTTTTCTTAATTGATATTCTAAATTTAAATCATTTCTTTGATTTTTGATTATAGATATTTTCGGTATGTATGTAGTTTTAGCACTGCACCAAAAATATCTTTTCTGCTCTTGTATGTGTGTATGTAGATATGAAAAATTCACTACTCTGCATTTGCTTTGCTCGCTCGTCAATTATTTCTTGTTTGCAATGCTTCACTTTTCTTTGGAAAAAAACTTTAACAATTTGTTTATATTATATTTGTGCTAAATTTCACATTATTTGGTCAATAAAATATTATTAAAGAATGCGTATATCTATTTTTGCGAAATATAGTAAATACAGGTTCAAGGCGAATTCATTACAGGTGTGTTCGAGCGAATTCAGATCTACACGCACGCACACACTCCTTGTGCCTAAAAATGTCAGACAAAGCAACAACATAAGAAATTTGACAGCTACGATTGGATTTTCAAGGAAGAAGAAGAAGTCATATGGTGGGAAAAAGTCACCTGTAAATTTATTCGCCTTGTACAGGTTGAAAAAATTAACCAAATACTGAAAAAAATCGATTTTTGCAATATGTGCTTCTTCTTCACAGATGGCGTGTTCACATTTTCTGTATTTATGAGTTGTTAGAAATGTGAGAAAAACACTAGTACGCAATTAATATCGATAAATATTTACGAAAAAGTTGAGGTTCTAAAAAAATTTATATTTTCGTATAAAATATTTGCAGCCTAATTACAATAAAAAATATTCAGTGTCTTTAAAAAAAAAAATTCTTAGGACAGAAAGAGTTAAGCCCTCGCTGTTGACAGAAAATTATTGAAGAGTTATTTTATTTTAATTTATTACACTTTCAGGCCGATTCTAAATAATTTTTCACCTAGCGGATTTTCTCACTCCCATATAATTTGTGAGCAAAAATTATTATTATTATTATTTATTTATTACAACTCTTAGAGCCTAGTTCAACACTTATAAATATATATAATAGTTTAAATACACATTTTCAGAAAATAAAATTTCAATTTACATATGTACATGCTTTAAATTATTTTAAATAATGTTTCAAAACAAAATAAATTGAAACATGTACCATAATCAACACAAATAATAACACCTATCTTATATTCATCGATTTCGTGTAATCACACAATCTTCTTTGAATAAATTATTATCACAATTTTTTATACTTTCAGGGAGTTCATTGAAGCATTTTAGGCCTTTATAAAAAAGACTATTTTTTTCAGATTCCGTTTTATAATTACGTAGCTTAAAATGATTTCTCTGTCTTGTATTCCTATCATGGACCTCGTAGTTAAATTTAATATTTGTTCTCAGATAATCAGGCAGAAAAATGTATGAAAAGGTGAAACGGTTCTGTGAAAAATTATTTATAATTGCCCTGTTCATAAAGATTTTTTTCTTATTTTATTTTACTTTATTTTAATTTATTATATTTAATTTATCTAGTATTAGTTCTAATGGTCATACATTTTTACATATAAGTAAGAGTTTTATGAGCTTTAAACCGTGCTAATAATTTTTATTAAAAAATTTTATTAAAATCAAAGGTTATCATAACCTCTAACGAGATTTTTGCCGAGCTTCTCTTTCCAACTTGTGGTGTGTTGCTTTTTTTGAGTTTTTCCTATAAGTTGGCGGGACCTACAGTTTTTTGCCGACTCCAAACGGCACTTGCAAAGCAAATGAGTTTTTGCTGCGAATCTTCTCAAGGCAGAAATACACCCGGAGAGTTGGCTAAACTACTGCCGAGGGGCGACCCCGTTTATAAAAATTCTTTTTCTAAATAATTTTTTATGTTACTTTTGCCGGGTATTGATCCGCCTCGACTTGGTGTAAACGGCCGAACACTTAAGGGCCAGTTACATAAAGCTTTATTTTGACTTTACCTCGAACTTTGACTTTGACAGAAAAGTTCAATATACGTATTTAAACGAAGCATGGCAAATTGGAGACCTCAAAGTTGAAGCAAGGTTAAAATTTGGCAAACTCTCAAATTTTTCTTGCTTTGATAATCAGATGTGGATGACTTTGCTTTAATTAAAGAATAAAAAGTTGGTGGAAATAATAATTAATTCATTTATTCTCTATTAAATTCAGAAATTAACCAAAACACTCTGAATGCAAAGAAATAAATAATGAAAACAAATATATAAAAGAGAAGCGTCAAGGCGTTCATTGTAGCATACCTCTGAAGTTGGACGCAAAGTTTTGAGGTAGCAAATGTTAGAAAAATTCTTTTTCTAAATATTTTTTGATGTTACTTTTGCCGGGCATCGAACCTCCACGACTTGGTGTAGAAGGCCGAACACTTAACCGCTACACCACGGCGGCTGACTTTATACACAGTTTTTCTTCAAACAAAAAAACTAATAATTGTATGAAGTTTTCAATAAATATTATTAGCACGGTCTAAAGCTCATACAATTTATTAGAATTTTTAAATTTTATTCTATTTATTTCTATTTTATTTTAATTGTTTCCAATTTATTTTTTTTTTTTTTTTTTTCTTTCATTCTGTTTCATTATATTTTTTTTTATTTTTATTGATTTTTTTTTATTTTTTATATTTTGTTTTATTTTATTTCAATTTTTTATATTGATATTTTCATACTTTATTCCATTTATTTCTATTTTATTTTGTTTTCTTTTATTTTAATTTTTTAAGTTAACTTATTTTGTTTTTTCATTACATTTTTTTTTAATTTTATTTTAATTGATTGAATTTTTTTATATTTCGTTTTATTAATTTTTTTTTTATTTGAATTTTTTATAAGCATTTTCGTCGGCACGGAAAACTCGATAAATATCACGAAATTTATCAAAATTATTTGCTGTATTCCGATAAATTTAGTGATTTCTATCGAGTTTCGAGTTCCGTCGGAACTGTTAATGCTTACCGCCCATTCTCCGTTATTTTCTCAACTACTTACTTGGTTTTGTATTTGTCACTTACTTGAGAGAGGCACTTACTTTGGGAGAGGTGCCAAATTATTTTTTACCTTGTTTCGTCAAAGACCAATCGTTCGCCATTGATGCAGCGAATTCCGGATTTTGGAATAACAATCCGGGGGCCCCGGGATTTTTTGGGGATTATCTCAAATACCGCTTATACGGATTTCGGGACGAAAAAATTTAGCGTTAAGACCGGGATTCGGGTTTCCACGGGCTTGATTCCTTATTTTGGACACGATAACGCCCAGGGGCGGATCCTCCCCTTTGGGATCCAAAAATTCATACTTTTTACAGTATTACAGCATAAAATATAGTAAAAATTACTCAAAGAATAAAGTAAAAATTGGACAAAAATATGATTAAAAAAACACAAAAATATAGTAAAAATTGCATGAAAGGTATAGTGAAATGACACAAAAAATATAGTAAAAATTGCAAAAATAAATTAAACAAAAAATATAGTAAAAATTACTCAAAAAATATACTAAAAATTACACAAAGAATATAGCAAAATATACAGCCTCATTCCCTTTGGCGAACGATAACCAAAGCGAACGATAGTTGGTCTTGACGTTTTGTCAAGCAGTCACATTCTAGTGAGAATCCGAAATTTTTATGTCAACCAGCCAAAAAGAATGTTCCCAGAATTTTGAAATTCAAGTACATTTTTTAAAAACTTGACTGATTATTATAAACTCTTGCATAAATTACATACGGCAGCACTTAAATTTGACAAATAATTTTGCCAAAGAGAATGAGGCTGTTATACAAATAACATAGTAAAAAATTACACAAAATATAGTAAATTGGAAAACAACCCTCAAAGTCGAGTTTTAAGAATGAAAAATGTCTTCGAAAAGAAAAAATTGAACCGCCCCTTCCCAAAATCCTGGATCCGCCACTAATAACGCCAGAGAGAATGAGGCTGTTAACGCTAATTGTATTGATCCTACGTCAACACAAAAAAAATCGTCGGAAAATGTCGGGAGAGATACCAGGAGACGCATTTTGGTCCCAGAAATCCGAGTACGAAGAAAGATATGTTTTTTTTTAAGTTAAGGGTTAAGCAAAATTCCCTTGTACGCTCCTAAAAAGGGTATTTATGAGCAGAACACCTTTTCGAGAAGGCCGGCTATACCACGAGCCTCGAAAATTGAACGTTTAATTTTAAGGACCACCCTTATGTATATAAGAACAAATTTTGTTTTTCTTCTTTTTTTCTTTGTTAACACATTTTTTTGGTATAATAATAAAATGTCCATCACTGTTGTACATACTTACCCTACACGAACGCTATAAGTTAGATAGCGTGTTATATAGGTGATAGGCCTGCCCAGGGCGAATTGACAATTCGATCATAAAATTATATTTCTCTTTTACTGCTGCTCAGAAACTTACTCCATTGTATTTGAAAATTTCCTTTCGATGCATTGGTGGATCGGGTAGGCAGGTTTTGAAGTATAACTTTTTTTAAATTAAAAATTCCGTTTGTTTAAGTATTGCATGAAATATTTTTTTTTTTTTTTACAATTTATGTGACTAGTACTGACATTTGATCAAATTGCATTTACGCACATACATACATACATTACATAAATATATATAACAGATCATAACTACATAAATATATATAACAGATCACAACTAAATAATAGACCACATAGAAAATATCAATGCTAATGCGCTTACCTAATTTAAATCAAGGGCTTACAGACAAAATCAAAAACAATAAAAAAAAAAAAATGTAAGCGGTCTCCTACGATATCAATTCTAGTACCTGAATAGTCATAACTTTGTCGTATTCCTGATAGTGAACATATCTTATACGTAAGCTTATATATTCACATCTAAAAAATAGACAAAAAAGCTTGGATAGTAGGATGGTTTGGGGGGAAAGTATGTGAAGAAAAAATTTTAATTTTATTTAAAAGAAAAATCTTTTACTCAACATGCTAAAAAATTTCAAATATAACGGTAAATTTGCCACGAAATTGTTATTACCCTAATTATGATTAATAGGGTGATTAAAAAAACTGTCGACTAGGTCTTACTACCTCAAAGGTTAGTAACTGATAAGAAATTGAGGCTTGCAAAAATATGCGCTCTAATAACCCTTACAGGTCGCTTTTATCTTCCCAACTTGATTTTTTTGAAAGTGAATTTTCTAATAACATTTTACAGCAGCCGGCTGGGTATGGGACCAAAACAAGTTTTTTCAAGAGATTAAGAAAAAAGGAAAAAATTGGCCGATTTTCGAAGTTGGCCATTTTTCGAAGTCAGCCTCCGAAATTTTGTTTAGGGGCTTTCGAAGTTCGAAAATGGTTTTATAATTGTTTCGTTTAAAAAATTGAAAAAGGCGAAATGTGAACGTGGTCTGCTTGCCTCTCTTATTTGATTGGTGTTGGTTTTTCTAGAAGTGTTATACAGGTTAAAGTGGGATCTTCGAAAAAATTAAAAAGCCGCATATTTTTAATTATATAATATTTCTTCATACATTTACTTTCAACTAAAAAAAAGTATACCAATCAAGTAAAAGGAGGAAGAAGTCCACGCCCACATTTAACTTTTTTCAATTTTATAAACAAAACAATTAGAAACCACTTTCGAACTTCGAATTTCGAAAGCCCGCAATTAAGTTTTGGAGGCCAACCTCGAAACAAAAGGTACGCCATTTTTTACTTACGTCTTAATTTCTTCAAAAAAATTGGTTTGGTCCAATATCCAGCCGCATGTCGTGCAGTTTTTTGTATAGGAAAAAAATTAGTTTTTTTTTCAAAGTGAGTTTTTTTAATAATTTTTGAAATTTTTCCAAAAAAAATTACATATTTTTAAAGTGGAAGCTTAGAAGCTTTCAAAACGCCAAACCGTGTGCGATTATCATATCTAATTAATTAATGACAGATATTTCAAAATTACCAAACATTGTGTAATTTATCTAGTAATTTTTAAATGGCTATAATTAGTTTAATAGTTATGATAATAGCATTGGGTAAAAAGTTTTGGAAAGTGCAAAGCCTCCACTTTAAGAATATGTAAAGTGTTTTTTGAAAAAAGTTTCAAGAATTGTTAGAAAGTTTACTTTGAAAAATCATAAATTTTTCCCATACAAAATTTATAGGAAAGTTAAAAAACCGAAACCTCTAAGGGTTAAGTAACCATCACATTTTTTTACAAGGCTTATTTTCTCTTCAATTATGTACTAACTTTTTAGAGGGTAAGACAAAAAACAACTACATTTTTTATTTGAATCACCCTAATGATTATGCAGTTGTCTTGTTTTTTACTTTCTTTAGTAATATTTTTTTTTTTAAGTTAATCTTATTGTAAAGGTGTAACAATATTTTGTACAAGCTTAAGTGCGTTCTAAATTTTATTTCTTCTTCTTCTATAGATAAATACCTAAGAAGACACATACATAATTAAATAAAAATTCACTTAATTTAATTTGAAATTTGAGAGATTTACTTTTAATTAATTTTAGTTAATTAGTAATTAATTATTCAAGATTAAAAGTTCTATTTTGGTTATCCTGATTGCCATACAAATAACAATTATCATCTGGAGCTTCTCCATAATTTTTTAAAGCCAAAGTCAATAGTTCAGTTCGATTTTTCAAAGCCACAACAACAAATGCACCATTTGGAAGTATTTCACATGCTGTTATTTGTCCAGGTGGCTTATAAACGGCTAGTGATTTTCCTAGAAATAAAAAATAAGGATTAATATATATCGGTCATTCCATGTCAAATCGTCAAGTGATTCGAATCAATCTCTTTTGATTTGAATGAGTTTTGCTGGTTAGGACTTTTCTTTTTTCATAAAACAAAAGAAAAATCCAAAAGAAAACGATTACAATTTCTTTCGAAAATCACTTCACTTTCTTTTCGTTATTTTTAAAGTTATTTTTTTCTTAATATTTCGAAAACTAAAGTTTAGAGGTACTGATAAAAATAATTATATGTAGATATTTTGAAATTTTTGTTTTAATTTTCAGTATATTCAAATTTTTAATTTTTCAAAAAAGTCAAAATTTCAGTTTTTTATTAAAATTTGGATCAACATTTTTTTGCATCATACTACCTCTGACATATTTATTTTCAAAACTGTGGATTTTCGGACCAAAAAAGTTATTTTGAATTTTTTTTTTTTTTGCTTTTTAGTCGAGACGTTTTCGCCTCAGCTCAGTAGCTTGATTCTTTAAAAAAAAATGACAAAACTCTTGATTTTATTGTCGCCGATTCCGAATCGCGGGCCTCCCGCGCCATTTTTCCGAAATTCCGAAACTGCCGAAACGCGTCCAAAAATTTTGGGAGAGGTATTCAAATACGCCTTTTGAATTCGTTTTCAAAAATCCGAAAGCGGAAATTAAAGTTTTTATTTCGGTTAAAAGTTGGTGGCAAAAAAACAATTTTACCGGGTCCCATCCCGAAATTAGGGCATGACACATGATATTTATGTGCATAACACCTTTCTGAGTTGGAATAATAAAAATATACAGTATTCGCTTTCGGATTATGCGATACATCTCCCGCCCTTTTTGGACGGTATCTGAGATGGTCACGAAAAGTGTGGGGATTGTCATTTTAAAATCCCGAAATCGTGGGATTGTTAAAAACCTTTGAGACTCGATGCCTTAGTTGGTATACTCGACTCGATTCAAAATAAAAAAAAATAAAAAAAATTCACCACCTATAAAGCAAGTAAGAAAATAAACCGAGAAAACTTAACTTCTTACAGAATAAAAAAAAAAGTGAGTGTGAGTGACTTCAAATCGACTAATTCAGTCGAGACGATCGATCAAAAATTTTGATTAAAATTTATAGCTACTTTACCTGTATTAAGTTCCCAAACTCGTATAGAGTTATCACGTCCATCTTTATCTCGTGACAGCAATACCTTTCCTAATGGATCCAATTTTAAAAATGTCACCGGAGCATTATGACCAATTAATGTTGATCTACAATTGCCTGTTATCAAATCCCAAATTAATATTTTTGCATCTTCTAAACCAGCTATGACGCAAGCGTTCGTTTGGGATATCGCCAATGATACAGTATTACAAGCTGGTTTCCATTTTTTAAATAATGTTCCACTTTGTAAATCATAAACAACAATAAAATTAGGTGTCGGCTCATTCAACTCTTTGGCCACAACGCAAACATATGACCCCTCATAGGTAATGGCCGATAGCGAGGTGACAAAATCATGATGTGGAATGCGCAAATCATAGAGCAATTTCTTCTGTGACAAATGCCAGACTAAGAGTGGGAAAGGCTTTTGTGTCTCATCGCCACAAACGAGTATCCTGCAAAAATTAAGAAGGAGTTATAGATTTTGTTCGAATATCGATTTACTGCGAGTCATCATATATGTATGTATGTATGTACCTTCCATCACCGGAAACGAGTAGCGAATTAAGAAAACGATCTTCACCAGCCTTAAATGTCATAACACAATCGCCAGACTCTAGATTCATCAGATGAACATACATACGATTACGTGATAAACATACAACATGATTTTGATCGTGTAAGCCAAAATATGGCATTTTTTGATTCATGACACCTTTTAAAGTTATCTAAAAAATATTGAAAAAATCAGTGCAAACGACCAAATATTGAAACAAATATACGCCAGCATAAATTATACTTCATAAATGCTACCGTGCTACACCTTCTAGTGGTAATAAAATGAATGTTTGGAATATTTTCTATCGGTTCCTGAAAAACAATTTCGCCTATATATGCCCCCTTGATTTCATCACGCAAAATTACCTCAAATTTTCATAACAGTGACATGACGTATACGTAATATTTTTTTGCTAACGATTGTGTAGAAATCAAAAAAAAAAAAAAAAATTGATGCTGCAATACCTACCTGCTGGAACGCTTAACAACAACAACAACAACAACGCTTAAATCTGTGGTCATAAGCAATAACAGCTTAAGTCGACTTAAGAAATTAGACCAGTTGAAATTTTTGCTTGTGATTTTGTGTAGCAACATCGAGACATTTTTCAAGACTTCCATTGGTCTTTTTTTACTTTCTTTACAAACAAATAAATCCAATACGTTTGCCTTAGTTATAAAACAGTTTTGTTACAAAAATTCGCCGGCAAAAATTTCGACTGGTCTAATTTCTTAAGTCGACTTAGGCTGTTATTGCTTATGACCACAGAAATAATGATTCCAATTTTTGCAATATTTTTTAAATAGCTCACTTCTTCAGCTAAATAAAGAAAAAATCAGTGCAATCGACCAAGTATTAAAACCAGCCAGCAAAAATTATACTTCATAAATGCTACATTTTATACTTTGGAAAGTCCAAACGTTTGTGTGCTACAGCGTGCTACACCTTCTCACGAAAATAATATTAAACTTTGGAATATTTCCTATCGATTCATGAAAAAAAGTTTGCCCATATTTGCCCCCTCTTGACTTAAGGCCGAAAAATCTAATTTTCATAAAAGTGACATGATGTATACGTTATATTTTTTTGTTAAGCCAGAAAAAGTTATACTTCATAAATGTCACTGTTTCCACTTTCGATAGACAAAAAGTTTGTGTGCTACAGCGTGCTACACCTTCTGGTGGTAATAAAATGAATGTTTGGAATATTTTCTATCGGTTCCTGAACAAAAATTTCGCCTATATTTGCCCCCTTGTTTTAATCACGCAAAGTTACCTCAAATTTTCATAACAGTGACATGAAGTATACGTACAAATTTTTTGTTAACAATTGTGGAGAAGTAGAGTGAAAAAAATTGTTCCTTACCTTATACTTGCCCTCATCCAAGTTGATAACTCTAATTTCACGCCGACATAGTACAGCTGCTTCATAGCTACCAAATGGACACATTGCAGTTGGCTGCGGTATACCCAACAATTGTCGTACACGCGTACAATTTTGTACATCCCAAATACATATTTCCTCACGTTCGGTACTTATTGATGCTACATAATAACCTTTTTGTGGCAAATTGATCAACATATCATAACTACTTGTCGTTATAGTCTCATCAGCGCCTAAATTACAATTTAATATCTCCATAAATGGTATTTCGATCTCATTGGTATATTCGAGCCATGAACGTATTTTTTCATCATCTTTAAGTGTGGGTTCATTTCGAATGCGTGATTTTAGATAATATTTAATTAATGTGAAAAATTGATGACCATCATAGTTTAATTCACGCATATAGTTTTTTAAAAAATCTTTTAAAAAACTTATATGTATCCATGTTTGTTGTTGTATTAATGCTAATTTTTCCGAATCTAATATATCATGCATTAAATATGCTGGACCATTTGTATGGACTTTATCGGCAATCCATTGTAAATCGGTAAAATAGAAACAATTGAAGAGCATTTCAATTTTATCGGGCGCTGCATTATCTTCAACTATGGCACAAAAATGATGATAAGGCAGTTTTAAGTACTTTTGGTAGTTATAACTGTAAATGGGAAAAAATTCAAAATTTGATTTTATTAATCTTAGTTCTTAATTTTTTAGAGATTCGATTCTGAGCCGGTGTGTCCCAAAAACTCACTAACTATAAACGATTTTTCTTTGGTAAGAAATAAAACGATTTTTTAAGGAAGTAATCGATAGTTCTTACTTTTTAAAGCTTCGAGCGGGTTTGTCTTAACACATCACTAACTATGATCGATTTTTGGTAAGAAATAAATCGATTTTTAAAGTAAATAATCGATTTTTCCCTAGAGATTCAATTCAGAGCCGTTGTGTTCCAAAAAGTCACTAACTATAATCGATTTTTTTTTGTGAGAAATAAATCGATTTTTTAAAGAAGTAATCGATAGTTCTTACTTTTTAAAGCTTCGAGCCGGTTTGTCATAACACATCACTAACTATGATCGATTTTTGGTAAGAAATAAATCGATTTTTAAAGTAAATAATCAATTTTTCCCTAGAGACTCGATTCCGAGCCAGTGTGTTCCAAAAACTCACTAACTATAAACGATTTTTCTTTGGTAAGAAATAAATCGATTTTTTAAGGAAGTAATCAATAGTTCTTACTTTTCAAAGCTTCGAGCCGGTTTGTATTAACACATCACTAACTATAATCGATTTTTGGTAAGAAATAAATCAATTTTTAAAGTAAATAATCGATTTTTCCAAGTTAATTCTTTTTTTTTTAATTTTCAAAAATTATGCGTGTTATTGTATTCAAAATTGAAAATTTAAAACTCAGCATGAACACTACATTAGTCGATTTAAAAAAAACTCGATTACTAAGTAATCGCTTTTTTCCAGAAAATAGTCGGTATTTGTTCAAACTTCGATTTTTTATGTGAACCCATTTTCAAATTTTCATACTCACTTTGTTACATGTCCATTTCCTTGTGCGCTTGGCAGTATACTCTGTTGTCGATCGAAGTAGTCACGTATCGATTTGTGTACCAGCCACCTTTTATGTGTATACCTCTTGAAAACAGCTTTTCGAAATGTTTTATCGGCTATACGAACATTTTTTAAAAATAACAACATCGGTCCCATTAACCAACAAAATTTTGACCATATTTTAAAAGCGGCCTGCGCTTCTAATTGTGTTTGCTTTTGAAATATACCCAAACAATCACTTTCACGTATACCCCATTGCGATACAGCTAATATCAGCAACATTAGCTCAACATGTTCGGTTTGAAATTTTGTTTCCAAAATTTGTAACATTTTATCCAAAACTTCCGATATATCCGTTATACTAATGGACATGTGTGACAACCAAGCTAACCACCATAACGATTTCGCATGTAACGGTGTTTTACCATGTAATAATTTCCATTCATCGGGTAATTTGAGTGCACCATTGGATGCATAAAATTCACTACCACCCGAACAGAGTATATCATTCCATTGTCGTTCGGTAAATTGTTTCATTTTTATAAAACATTTATTTGGTATGCCGAGTGCGATTAGATTTTGTAATATTGTTGGCGTTTCGTCTGTATTATCGGTTGTGTCGGTTATGGTGAGTATTATTTTGCATGCACTATTCAGTTGTAACGGTAACCAATTCAAGTTTTCTTCGTTAAGAATTTCATCCAAAGCGTCAATAATAATAATGACGAAAAAGTCTTTGTTTTCTAAAAGTTCATTTAATGTTTTCGAATAACTTTCTATAGTCTGTAAGATAGATAGATGTAGATTTGGTTTGAAAAAATATTATTATAAAAAATTATCGTTGATCGATAACTTACATGATCACAATTACACTGACAACCGTTAATTAAAATTGACAATTGATCCGTCATGGATCCCAGCAATGAAGTTAAATCGGACGAACGAACTGTCAAATTCGCATATCTGTAAATATATAAATTAGCTTAAAAACTGTTTCATTCGAGTAATGTCAACTGACAATGATACAAGGGTGTATCAGATATTCCGACCGAGCTTCCTGTTGGGAATAATTCGAGTGAGTCGACAGATATTTCATCGACATTATCATCTAACAAATTTCGACAAAGTCGATTTCTCGACTCGTCGACCTATGATCTACGAAATTTCGATGAATTCGATGAAATATCTATCGACTCTAATGGATTTCGATAAAGTCGTTGAAATATGTATGCATATAACGACTCTCCCGAATTATTTCCAAAGGGAAACTCAGGTCAGAATAGCTGATAGACTTTACATATTCGGTAGCACTTCTGTGGCGATATTCTCATCGATATGGCACCTTAAGATTGGTTTTCACTAGGTCAAATTTTGACAACTTTTATCGACTTTATCGAAATTTGACATAACGAAAACCAGCTTTTAGTTTCGAAATTATATTATTAGGGTCGTTGCTCAAACGAATGGAATCGACACCTTCGATTCGAATGAAATTTTAATATTTTTTTTTCAAAAGTTATGCAAAATTTTTCAAATTCTTACCTCAATATTAAGTGAGCATCAGGTTTCCATCTATGAACGTTTTCCATTATTTTTGATACTAACACGCTCTTTCCACAACCGCTAGCACCAGATATTATGAACGGCCACTGTGTATTGTCTTTAATATATCTGCGGGAGAAAAAAAAATCAATTTATTAGCAGAAAGGAAGAGAAGAACAGAACTCTCGAAAAATCTATCGAGTCTTTTCCAAATTAGTTAAATAAAATTTTTTTTGTCAAAAACGAATTATCTCAGACTTTTTTCAATAACGATACAACACTCTACTTAAAAATTGCATTCAAAAACGCCTTATCCCAGCTGAAAATGTATTTCTGTACCCCGTTTCTGTAAAAAATCGACAAAATTCTCGATTTTAATACAGAAAAAAAAAAAAAAATGTGCCACCACATTAAAAGCAAATGAAAAAATGTATCGACAAAATTTTGAGTGTGAATCAAATCGACTATTTCAGTCGAGAAGATCGATTGAATTGAGTTACAGAAACGGGGTACGGATATATTGCGGTTTTGAACTAAATTTTGAAAAAGGCTGTTTAAAAAAAAAAATGAGTTCTTCAAATAATTTCTGAAACCGGGTACTGATATATTGCGTTTTGAACTAAATTTTGTTAAAGGCCGTTTTTCAAAATAAAAAAAAATATTGCGTTCTATAAATCATTAAAAAAAACTATTTTGAAATATAGTTATGTAATTTGTCCTTCCCTGAACTAGCTTTTCTGGAACATACATATATGGCTCTTTTCTGAAATGCTTCTGAATTATATTTAGGTGTCCTATCAGTAACTCCGTCGGACCAGGAAACTCGATAGAACTACCCTAATTTATCGAAGTTATTTACTAAATTCCGATAAATTTAATCACTTCAATCGAGTTTCGAATTCTGAATTCAGTTGGTCAAATAAATTTCAGCTTTTTTGGACTTTTCTAAAACACATTTTCTGATTTAAATTTGAGATTTTCTAAAATAAGTACTTTTTTAAAATCTGAAATCCTTTTATAGTTTGATGAATTTAGTTTGTCTTTTTTGAAATGTTTTCAAGCGTTTTTGAAATACTTTTGGGATTTTCTGAAAAGCTTTTGAGGTGTTCTGAAATACTTTTGACCTTTTCGAATTTAACTTGACATTTCCTAAATTCTTTCAAAAATTTCTGAAAAATATTTCAAGTTTTTGAAATAAATTTCAGCTTTTCTGGAATTTTCTAAAACACATTTTCTGATAAATTTGAAAAATTCTGAAATACATAAGTAGTTTTTTGAAAAAGGATCTTTTTCTGAGATCCTTGCTGAATTTAGTTTTCTAAAATGCATTCGAAAATGTCTGATGTGTATTTTAAAGTTTCGGAAACAGTGGTTGAAATGAATTTTAGTTCGTACTAGTACTTTTGTACTCGATAGAAATTCCGATATTTATCGAAATTATCTACGGAATTTCGATACATTTTGTGATTTGTATCGAATTTCGCACTTTAATAATAATTACCTTTTTACATCATTCATAATATCAAAATTAGCCGAGTTCTGTGCTAATATTTTTGAATAGTGTGCTATTAGATGTAATTCTTCTAGCAGTACTTTATCCACACCATTCGTATTATATGGTATACTATTTTTATTTTGATGCTCCTCAAATATCGATGTTATCGATTTATCCAGCAAACTTTCGATAACACCCGTCAATTCCTCATCCAATATATTCATAGTGGGTAAAATACGAATCAAATTTTTCTCCGATAGATGCATTTTTAGCTCGGCATATACTTTGGTAATACGTCGTAAAACTTCAGCATCCAACTGCGAGGCATTATCTTGTAGTTTTGTATATTGTGCACCAGTTTGTATCCAAATGCAACGTTTAGCATGCTCTTGACTTATCAGTACAGTATTATTAATTTCTTGTTCAACTACTGTTGTTAAATATGAGTCTTTTAAATCATCGGAAAATAGACGTAATAATACTTCTAATAAATGATTCAATTCACCATCAACTTCTGTTGAATATGTATCGATTTGTTGTGTATATAAACGATGACACATCGGTTGATATGAATTATCGATTGTATACCATTTTTCTAATAAAATTTTTTCTTCCTCACTAGCCACACTTAAAACTGATGTGAAATCTTGACTCTCGATTGTTAATGGCAACATGGGTGTACCGAGTGATGAACCCATAAATAATACCGGTATTATGTAAGCGGTGGATGTGTGTCTAGAGATTTCCGATAAACAATTAGCTGCCTCCTCGTGGCCACCTTGTGCTTCTTGTGGGCTTTGCGTCCAGCGCTTGACCTCAAGTAATTTACTAAAGTCTTTTTTTGTTCCAACATCCGTTTCATGTACATCCGAGATTATGAAATCGAAACCTCTACTTTGACATTTACCAATGAATTGCTTGTAGAGACCGTGTACCACACGTTTGTGCTTTTTAAATTCTGTACTGTTATTTGCTAGTATATAAATGACGATCTTTTTATCCCTTTCGATTTTACGTCCGGGCGGCGGTTTGCCTTGAAGTATGGATATATTATTGGGTGTAGATTTTTGATTTGAAATGTCACAGGGTGGTGCATTGACACCCTGCGGTGTAGTTGTTTCAGAGTCTACAAAAAAAAAAAAACATTTTTTACAATTAAATTCGTTAAATTAACTGTAAAATATGTTTCAGTTCGGTATCCTATAGTGGAAACCAACTATGTGTTGCTAGGACCCAACAAACCATGAAGTTAGATATCGATTAGAGGTAGATTAGATAACTAGCCTCATTCTCTAATCTAAAACGTTAGAGAACCACTCGAGAAACACTTGAGAAACATAATGATTTCAAACAAAGCGGGACATAATACTCAAATCGACAAGATGATTGTTCTTCAATCGAGTTCCTATGTCATTCTTTAATGGGATTAGATTTTAGTGTAGTTACCTAGAATCTTTCACGAATTGAGAACTACGCTAGTTATCTAATGTGGTAAACAATATTTCTTTAACGTAATAGTACATTTACACCGCACCAAATTTGGCAAATTTGGCGCTTTTTTCCATACAAATCTCATTTTCCAAATTTGGTATTCCATCTCATTTGCCGAACAATACAATCCACACTTCCTCAAAATAGCAACCCTGTAGGTGTTCCAATTTAGAATTGCCAGTGTGCAGTGTAAATGTACTATTAGAGACTATTTTTGCTGGGAAGGATTCATTTCGATACGATATGTTTTGATATCGATTTCTTTGCATTCGAAACCGTTAAGTTTTACATAAAGATAGAACATAAAACCTTCAAAACATTGTGGTACGAGTTTTCAAATGGAGTAGATATTTCTTTTGTGAGTTGAAAATTTATTTTTAAACCGAAGTTTTGCCAAATGTAATTTTTTTGCTTTGCTTTTACTTTTCACAAAAGGCCCCATTAGCAGTTTACTAAATCCCGATAGATCTATTTAGTGATTTCTATCGAGTTTCGAGTTCGGTGAAAATGCCCCTATGATTTCTTTTACTTTCCACATCCTTCTGAAAATGTAAGGATATCTTTAAATATGTAAGAGATATGCGGAAGAACTTAGTTTCATGATAAGAGGCAGATCCATAACCAACGAAATGACGATTTGACATGGAATGACCCATTAATTATTCATTAAATTTTTGTACCGAAACGAAGTATGAACAAAAATCGATTATTTTCTTTAAAAATCGATTTAACTCACTCTCACAAAAGAAATCGATTATTTAGTAATCGTTCAGAACTAGTTGGTTTCACTTTGCTGTTACTTTTGCTTTCACATACTTAAGCGAATAACTCAATTTTTACATACCCTTCCCCATGGCTTGATTTCCCTTGAGTGCTGCATCTTTATTGGCTTCATTGGGTGTTTGTTGTGATTCATTGTGTGCGGTTGTTGTTGTTGTTAATGATACATCTGGCGGCACCGGTTCCGGATCGGCTAATGGTGCAAGCTTTTCACTATTATTCCCAACTGATGTTAATTGAATTTCTTTTTTATTGGCTTCTTGATACGGCGAGGAACTGTAAAATTATTGTTGTTGTCGTAGTTAGTTTTTTTTATCCTCAATAGATAAATCATACAATATAAATCGTTTGATTTTTTAGGAAGGGGGGGGGGGGCTTGGTGCAGATAATTTTTTAGCTCATCATGTTATTTTAACACGACCTTTTGTTGAATTAACATGATTTTCAGTTAAATTAACATGACTTCTTTTTAAATTAACATGTATATCTGTTAAACTAACATTTCTCTATGTTAAATTAACATGAATTCCAGTTTCACTTACACGACTTTCTGTCTCGTTAAAGTAACACTATCTCATGTTAATTTGATAGGACATTTCTTGTTAATTCATGTTCAGTAAAAACCTGGGAAATTATTCTGTGAATGTGCAGAATTTGGAGGAGTTGCGGAAGACTGAGGCTGTTCTTTTGTCAACCCAGGGTCGCCCGCGTTTGCCCAGAATTTAATTTATATATGTACATTAGACTGGGCCAAAAATATAAAATATCGTTTTTTTCAAAAATTATATTGATCTTCTTTTTAGGCATTACTGTAATTTCTTTTCACCTTTCTTAAAAAGAAAATCAATATAATTTTTGAAAAAAAAAACGAATTTTTTTTTTGGCCCAGTCTAATATGCATATGTAAAAAACACAAAAATTTCTCTTGGTTGAAACTGGGTGCTTTTGGATTGACAACAAAACAGGGCGAAAGTTAAAAGTTTTTGTACTTACTCGTCTGATTTCTCTGATATGCTGTCCTTCTTTCGTTTATCTCCAGAGCTGCAAACGTTGCCCATTTTTTTTTATTATTATTATTAATTTTTAAATTTATTTATTTCTCATCCAATGAAGTCTTCTATGTTACTTTAGCGTTTAGAAAGCTACAAACAAATCAAAATTAGCATGTGTTCATATTTATGTACTTATGTGTACTAGACCGTTACAGAAAAAAATTTCTTATATGGAGTGACCCATATACATACTTAAAAAACAAGAAACAATTTTTTCGCTCATCTCTACATGTAAAAAAAAAAATTGTAACAGTTCGATGTCTGTAGATTGCAGATATTCAAAGCCATTGGAATTCAAATCAACCGTTTTTAGAATGTTTGTCTGTCTGTCTGTATGTTTGTGCCCGTATCAGTCAAAAGCTGTTGAGTGAGAATAAATGAAACTTTCAATATTGTATTAATAGAAGTTCATCTTAAAATATAAGTGATACCTTATTTCAATAACTCGACCGGCTTTGGAGTTATCGACCAATATGTGAACCAGGGGTGACCAAAAATATGTTAGCACAATATGGGTATCAAACGTAAGGTGCTAACGAGTGCTGCCATAAGGGATGTGATTAATTTAAATATCTTAGCTGGTTTCGGAGATATCTCTTGAATAACGTCTGCCGTGTCAGCTGTAAAAAGCTGCGGCCATTAAAAAATTAAATGTATTATATAAATTCAATTTGCACTCTCATGCTATAATGTTCATTAGATATATTCGTTATTTATCGGCACATTAAATAAATTCCATCGAGTTTTTGTTGCTTTAATTCCGTTACTCTACTCTATCTGTCACCAGCGAGCAGTCTTTGATTAATGCCGCCGCCGTCACCCCTGTAAATATGTATCAACAAATACACATGGAATCGTACAACAGGTCAACAAAATATTCAGGAAACACCGCTGGAGGAACGCATGCTCTAATACACATGAACGAACACACATACATATCAAATTTTACGTTAGGGTGTCCTCAATTTGTATCTTGTTTTTTTTTTTTTTGCAGCCTTTCTACCTTGTGCTTGGTTGCCTAAAAGACGTGATTAGAGACCGTACATTTTCTGTTGACTTCAAGCTTTTGACAGATCATATCGATATTCCTCTCTTCCCTAGGAATAAGAAACAAATGCCATTCGTTGTTCGGTTTTCATCATCCTAATAGAGAACCAAAGTTCGGTGCTCTATATCAGTTCCGGTGCTCCTCACAGAAGAGAATCGATTTGACGACCACTAAATAATACTGACAATGTAACGCCCTTGAAGAGAGCGCCCAAATTTTTTCGGTAACTCCGCGACAGCAATACAGTGCAAGCGAGGCCTTATTGGTTCTGTCGTTTTAGGTTAAACTTCCTTCCTAAGGTACAATAACGGGTACTACACGCTGTCAGCAATACCAGAATATCGGAACTCCCTCAATTGAGATTGGTCTGACGAGTATTGCAAGCCGTTTGCCTAGGAAACTGCGCGAATGAGATTGGACCAATATAACACATATAATAGATAGTTCCGACAATTTCGGTATGAGCTAATGTTTAATTCACACAGGCGGTACAGGGGATCGAACAGTGAGGAGTCGACAGCTTTCCTTACTTGTTTTGAATAGATATTTTGTTATTTTCAAATAAAACTTTCTGCTTTTGAATTGATATGTAGTTTCGTATTTTTAAATGTTTTCCTTTTTTGAATTGAAGTTAAGTTATTTCAAAGTGACTATTCTGATTGTCAACTGAAGTTTGCTTATTTTAAACTTAAGCTTTCTTTTTTTAAATTGACTATTCTGATTTTGAAATAAAATGTTCCCAATTTAATTTGAAAGGTTTCTCATTTCAATATAAAAATAGTGTAGAATGGAAATTTTTGAAAAAGAACTCAAAACTTCTAAATACGGTACTTTCCAAAATATAGAGAAAATAAATTTTAAAATGTGAAAAAAAGGAAAAAATGTGGGACACCCTAAAGTGTGTACATTAGAGCGTATCACGGTGTAAGGAGGAAAAAAAGTAGAAAATGTTCCCCTCCCCCCCTTTTGAACCTAATGAGGTTTAAACAAATTTTTTAATTTTTTTGTCATCCTGTAAAAACAGCAAAATTTGTTTTTTCTATAATTTCTATATTGTACGTTCGATCTTCATAAATGACCAAGGCAATATTTCATCCATAGAAACTTTTAGCCCATCAAGGCGTACCTCGTCGGCAACTTCTGTACAAGAATCTCTTACTACGTGAACAAATCGCTC
The DNA here is from genome assembly GCA_964058755.1 of Campiglossa producta. Classification (NCBI taxonomy): domain Eukaryota; kingdom Metazoa; phylum Arthropoda; class Insecta; order Diptera; family Tephritidae; genus Campiglossa; species Campiglossa producta. The sequence goes on from CAXKVI010000003.1 coordinate 119,154,334, forward strand.
AGTATTTTGAGAATGGCATAGAAAATCTGAGGCTATATTAACTTTATTCAAAAAATTTTTTTAATACAGGGTGTTGGCTTTAAAAATATTCGAATAAAAGCTAAAGTTGGTGTCGCAGGTTAACGGCTTATATGGACGAAATATGACACGAGTTAAAACCTTTACAACAATATATTGCTCGTTGAAATCAAAGACCAAATAGAAAAGTTATAAGCAAAAAACGAATTTCGCTGTTTTCACAGGGTGCCGATGATTTTTTTTTTTAAATTTTTGAAATCACCAACATGTAAACATTCGAACAGGGGGGGAACATTGCAAACTTTTTTGGCGATACGCTCTAATGTACATACATATGTATATTGTTGTATGTTACATGCATACAAATATACAGTTATTTTACGCTTCCTCTTCTTCTTCTTCCTTTTCTTCCTCTTCCGTTTCACACACACACACACACATACATACGTATATATATTATGCCACAAATGCCATGCTCCAGTCTCTAAGTGGGAAGAGAGGCGTTTCCTACACCACCTTCATGCTCACATGAGCATACAATCTTGCCCCATTTTCTCATTTTTAAACAGTATCCAATTTTGTATACACACATTGCTGCAATGCAATATTTTCTTCTTCCTTTAGTAGATAAATTTTCATTATTGAAATGATTTTTTTTTTTTTTTTTGATTTTTTTTTTTTTGGGGGTTGATAAAAGCACAAAGTGTTAGTATCTCTACTTTGTATTGCACTTTTATTTGAAATTAGATTTTTCACGCTTCATTTGTTATTGTCTAAACACTATCACATTGTATTAAAAAAAAACACAAATAATTCTATTAATAACAGCAAAAGAATTTTTTATTTGTTATATATTGATATGTAGGTATGTAAATTTGTATTCGTTTTCTCACGGTTTTTTGCCGTTTAACATATACATACACAAGTAAAACATACACAACATAATTTTATTTTTTTTTTTTTTGCTATAATTAATATTTATTAATTTAAATTTTAGTGACGTATTAATAAAATCAATTAATAGCATCAACAAGATTTGGCACTTTGAGGGAGCACTGGGAACGAACTGTGCAAGCGAGCGTACTAATACGAGTACACACACTTTATGCTGGGTGTGTGTATGTATGCACATTAGACCGTTTTCAAAAACAGAAAAAAAAATCTTTCAAATTTGTAGATACAAAAGTTTGGTTTAAGATTTTTTCCATGAAAATTATATAAAAAAAACACTACACGATTTTCATATTGAAACCAGCAGGTGCTCGCGTCTTCGTCTGCGAAACTAACATGAACGAACTTTATGCCTGAACTTTAGCGCCACCTAGGATGTTATTTCTAAATATATCCTATCTTGAGAGGACTTATCCAAGGAATAAACTGTCCGAATTTGGCGAAACCCGATTCAGTAGTTTTTGAGCCAATTCGTTACAAAAACCCCCTACATTTTTATATATATATATATAGTAGTAATACAAAACAAGTAAGCAAAGCTGTCTTCGGCTGTGCCGAAGGCTATATACCTTTCATGACACCTACATATACGATTTTCACTGTTCAATCCTCAGTACAGCCTGTGTGAGTTTAAATTGAGCTCATACCGAAATTATCGGAACTATCGATTATATGGGGCCGATGTGTTATATTGGTCCAATCTCATTGATTTTCAACAGCAACATTCCACATTCCAAAAGAGCAATAGTTACGAAATTTCACGTTCCTACCTGTTTAATTACAGGAGTTATCTATCAAAATTCTTTATCGGAACAATCGATTGTATGGGGGCTATGTGAAATATTTATCCTATCTCAATGATTTTCAACATCGATATTGCACATATCAAAACAACAGTACTTACAAAACTTCACGTTCCTACCTATTTAATTACAGGAGTTATAGCCCAAAATCCGTTTATCGGAATAATCGATTGTATGGGGGCTATGTGAAATATTTATCCTATCTCAATGATCTTCAACATCGATATTGCGCATATCAAAACAGCAGTACTTACAAAATTTCACGTTCCTACCTGTTTAATTACAGGAGTTATAGCCCAAAATCGGTTTATCGGAATAATCGATTGTACGGGAGCTATATGTAATATCGGTTCGATCTTGCTGGTTCCGACAAAATGATTTCTATATTAGAAAATGCTGGCCGCATACCAAATATCAGCCAAATATCTCAAAAACTAAGGGACTAGTTTGCGTTCAAACAGACGGTTTAAATGATTTCCAAATGATGTTTTTCTATTTTGAATTGAAGTATTCTCATTTTAAAGTGACTATTATACTTTTCAATATTTACCAATATGTTAAGATTATCAAAGCAAGAAAATTAGTTTTATAAAATGTATTGTAGCATCAATTATATGTTTAAAATGTTACGTATACGTCATGTCACTTTTATGAAAATTGGAGGTGATTTTTCGTCATTAAATCAAAGGTGGCAAATATGGGCGACATTTTATTTTCAGCAATCGACAGCAAATATTCCAAACTTTCTTTTTATCATAGTTAGAAGGTGTAACACGTTGTAGCACACTAACTTTTTGTCTTATCAAATAAAGAAAAGGTAGCATTTATGAAGTATAATTTTTGTGAGCTGATATTAGTTTTAATTGTTGGTAGATTGCAGTGATTTTTTCTTTATTTATCCAAGCAAGTTCTATATATTTTCGTACAAAATCAAAACTAAGACCACACCTTTAAAATTTATATGCTAAAACATAGCTTATAAATAATAAAATTTGTCTGTGGTCGTTTCACTCGAAAACTGCTCAATCGAGTTAAAGGAAACTTTGACCATTGTATTAGTAGACGTCCAATTGAAAATTTAAGATATGCTTTATTTCGATAACTCGCCCGGTTTCAGAGTTATAGACCAATATGTGAACCAGGGGTGACCAAAAATGTTGTAGTACAATATGGGTATCAAACGTGAAGTGCTAACGAGTGCTGTCATAAGAAATGTGAAATTTAAATATCTCAGTTGCTTTTGGAGATATGCTCTGAAATTGTAGACGGTAAAACAGCAGGGTGCTACCTCTGCGCGGAACAACATCTGTCGGGCCAGCTAGTACTTAAAAAAACAAACCTTGTGGTCTGTTTAACAACAAAACTTAAAAAAAAAAAAAACAACATATTTTCCGCAACGGTCTAGTAATATATTTGTTGAGTACATTTTAAAAGAGAAATTTCTCTGGAAAATTTTGCGCTTTCACTCTCTCACTCGTCGCTCACTTTCTGGATGTCCCATATTTTTGTATGTGTACTTCGTCCTTTTTGCACTGAAAACTATTTTATTTTCGTATCATAACTAAGTATGTATTTTTTTCATTGCATTATTACAAATATTTGCAATTATTTTTGCGTAGTATTTATTTTCAACAATTTAGCTAAACTATACTACATTTCGAATTTCAATATTTTCTAATTTTTTTTTTAGCATTTTTCGCCACTTTTCATCCAATTCACGTCTTTCACATTTTTCTTGCACTTCATACTGATTGCAGAATATAAACTAAAAAATCTACTTATACATTTCGATGTTGTATTCAAAAAGCTTTTCCGTGTGCTTATCCAACATATGTGAGCGCGGCAGCTTTTCTTGTTTTGTAGGATAGAGAGAGCATAGTAGAAAGGAGCTGTTGTATATTTACGTTTTGTAATTGTACGAGCAAAGAGTATGCTTTGTAATTGACTTGTACGTATGTATATATGTATGCCTAGGGGTCTGTAGTACGTAGGAGGTTCGGGTCGTTTGCCGCTTAAAAGCATTCATATTTATTAATTTCATGATATCTATTATATACACCAATTTACAAATGGTATGCAATGATATACACTTGCTTGTACAAGTCATGGATAAAAACATAACCCAGTGGGAAATTTAACGATTCAAAAGAGCTTTCACAAAGTTTCTGAAAAAAATGTTACGTATACGTTATGTCACTTTTATGAAAATTTGTGACTTTTCGTCATTAAATTAAGGGCGACTAATATGGGCAAATTTTTTTCTCAACAATCAATAGAAAATATTACAAACTTTCATTTTATTACAGTTAGAAGTTGTAGCACGTTGTAGCACATAAACTTTGTGACCCATAGTCATAGTCAAATTAACTTAGAGTGTTATCTACTTTAACATGATTCTAAGATAAACATCATTCTATGCCTCTAATGGTCAACATAAAATACATTTGATATCTAATATATGGAGTTTTATATTACATTTACACCGCATCAATTTTGGCTAATTTGACGAAAAATTGCAAATTTGGCACTTTTTCCATACAAATCTCATTTTTCAAATTTGAAATTCCATCACATTTGACCTCATTTGCCGAACAATACAATCCACAGCTCCTCAAAATAGAAACCTTGCGGCCATTGTGTATCAATACCAAGTGTGAACTCTTCTTTTGACAACACACATTAAAATGTCGGTTTGTTTACATCCTGCACATATTAAAATGTCGCCAGCACCGAATAACAGAAAAGCAAATGGCGTTGTTTAACATCCTGCACACATCAACATGGCGGTCTCCTATCTTTTACCTAATGGTAGAAAGAGATGGGAAGATGGAAAGAAGTGAGACAAAAAAGGAAATTAAAAACAGGTGACTAAACTCACTTTGAAGTTTTCACGACTATGTCTATGATATCACACTTGTTATTAACCACAATCTCAAACAGGTGTTAAACTCATTTTGGAATTTTGACGTCTATGCAGAAGAGTTTACACTTGGTATTGATACACAATGCTTGCGGCTGTTCCACATTTAGAATGGCCCAGCAAGAACCTCAATGGGTAATTGACGTGTTATAACTTTTGCACTATGCACTGCTATAAAACACTATTTCTACTAGTTCTTTTTAAGAAAACGGGCCAATTCTACCAGGAAAATATAGAAGCCTTCTTTACTCTTCTTTTATTATTACCCTACAGGTGTTTAAAACATCACGGTAGTGCATTTTCTTTTGGTGGCGTTTTGTCCTATTGGAGAATTCTTGCAGGTAAACGGTGTCAAACTGGCTCATTTGAATTCGCCAAATTTGGTGCAGTGTAAATGTACTATTAGAATCAAGCAAACTATCTACATATGTGCCAAATCGCTTCAGCATATATTTAAATTAAGTTAACTTAAAAAAAATATATATGTTAACACTAGTAGGCCCGGCATTTATTATCCCGCCGGAAGGTAGAAGTACGCGAACCTCCCACCTTTCTGTTGTTGTTTTTTTTTGTCTCACATTTTAGGATATATCTTCAAACCCAGCTGAGATATTAAAATTAATCACATTGCTTATGATAACAGCCGTTAGCTCCTTCCGCTTGATACTCATTAGACCGTATCGCCAAAAAAAAGAAAAAAAAATTTCAGCACCCTGTAAAAACAACGAAATTCGTTTTTTGCTTATAACTTTTCTATTTGTTTTTGCCTTGTCAAGGTTATATATAAGCCATTAACCTGCGACACCAACTTTAAAAGTTTTTGAATACAACATCGAATTTATTTAAAGTCAACACCCTGTATTAAAAAATTTTGAATAAAGTAGATATAGCCTTATATTTTCTATGCCATTCTCAAAATACTGAGCGATTTGTTCAAGTAGTAAGTGATTCTTGTACAGAAGTTGCCTATTTGCTAATCTAAGTAGCCGCAAATTAGAGTCAAGGAAAGATTTAGCATAAATGCTTTACATTTATTTCCTTATTATATGCAGGTAAATATTATTTTTTCTCTTAGTTTTAAGGAAACATTTTTTTTTTTCAAATACAGGGTGTTGGTTTTAGGTAAAAATAGAATTAAAGCTGAACTTTTGAACTGAAGTTTCTATGGATGAAATATTGCCTTGGTGAATACCTTTCTAAAACTGTATCATTTTTGAAAATCTAACGTAGTTATAGAAAAAACAAATTTTTTACAGGGCGACAAAAAAATTAAATTTTTTTTAAAACCTCATAAGGTAAGTGCTGGGGGACATTTTCAACTGTTGATACGCTCTAATACCCATATTGTATTAACATATTTTTGGTCACTCCTGATCCACATATTGGTCGATAACTCTGAAACCGGTCGAGTTATCGAAATAATGTATATCTTATACGGCTGATACATTAGCGCAAATTCCGAATTAACTGCGCTTATGGGAGTTAACTTGAGCAAAATCTTCATTATAAACTCCCAAAAATTAAGAAGATTTGAGCAGTTTTAAAAAATTTGCACTGGCAACACTCTGTACATAAATAGACACCAACAGCAAGAAACACTAGGAAATTAAGGGTAGCTGACAGATAGGCGTCGCGATGGTAGGTAAGAATGCACCATATTCCAAAGTAGTAATTCTCAATGCTGTTAATCTTCAATTTTGTGTGTATCAGGGTAAAATTTGGATCTGATTAAAGAAGATTTATTGGAGATAAGCTCCGCGTGTGTATCCATAGCATTAGATATTGAGTTGAACGTCTACTAATACAATGGTGAAAGTTTCATTTAAGTCCATTCAGCAGTTTTCGAGTGATACGACGACAAACACACAGATAGACAGACTAAAATTCTAAAAACGATTGATTTGGATTCCATTGGCTAAATAATGATTGACCCCACCAATTTTTTTTTTTGAATATCTGCAATGTAAAGACATCGACCTTTCACAATTTTATTATTCATATGTAGAGATTAATCCTCAAATTATACTACTTCACCGTGGAATGTGCCACAACTCACACAACTCGGACTTATTTTGGCATTTCACCTACGTTGTATTATTGACATCTCTGCACAGCATCTCTCAACTCAAGTCGTAGTTTGCACTTTGTTCGCTCACGTTTAGTTTAAGTTGCAGCATCTTCAGATGCGCCAGTCAATTCAATCGATTAAATTATTAAAAAATAAAATTGGAAAAATGTATTGGTGCAAAATTTAAAATTATTAAAAAATTAAAAAATAATAGTAAATAAATGCAAGTCAATTAAAAAAAATAATTATTTATATTACATACAGATATAATTGTGCAAATTAATGTACATTGAAAAGTCAATCAAAAAAATTTAAAATATCTCTATAACTATGAATAAATTTCTGATACATTTTTTGGTGCTAACGGTGCTTATATATAAAGGTAGCTTCAAAAAATAAATAATGACAAGGATATATAAAAATTATACATGAATAGTATAGTAATTTGGCTAATTTCTATTTTTTTTTTTTTTTTTCAAAATTGTTGCGAAAATGTTAAATTCTTATTATATAAGCATAATTTTGGTGTGCGCAAGTCTGTCAATACTGTATACAAATGGTCGGTCGCCCTTCACCACCAACATTTTTTTTAACTACGAAGTGCAAGCATATGGGATATGATTATGGTGACCATCCGTTTTTTTAATTAACAAAACTTTTGGCATTTCGGTTAAAACTAGCAATGATAGACTTTTAAAGTTTATATTCAAGTCTGTGAGACATAATCATAGTGAAAAATAGTATCAATATAAATTTCAAAAAAAAAAATAAAAATGTTGGCCCATAGAAGGCCTTAAACTCAAACTTTACAAAAATATGTTCACCGTAGATACATACGATGCATGTTCTGGTATAAATAGTGTGCGTGTGTATGTAGGTCAAAGTTTACAACTTGATGTTTTGCTTAAAAAAATATGGGAGACAACATTGTTCTGCTGTGAAACACTAAGTTAGGTTAGGTTAGGTTGTGCTGAGGGCGATAAGTGCTGGAGCGAGTACTACGCTCTACTATCGGCAACAAAGCTAGCTAAAAAAAAAAAGCTAAAAGAAGTTTCTTTAAGAACTTCTGTATCAACAACTTTCTCTTCATGGATAATTCCATGTAAAATCGTCAAATTGGCTAGGTTGGGTTGTGCTGACGGCGATAAGTGCTGGAGCGTGTACCAGGCTCTACTATCGGCACCAAAGCGAGCTAAAGAAAATCAAAAGAAGTTCTTTTAATAGCTTTCTCTTAATGGATCATTCCATGTAAAATCGTCAATTGGTCCCTTCTGATTTCAATGAATTTTCTATAAAAATTTCAAATATAGGAAAATTTTCAATTTAAAAAAATCGTAAAAATTTAATAAGGCCCTAAAACCTTCGACTCAAATTTTTAAAAAGGTTTTATTTTTTTTTTAAATTTTTTTTAAATTTATTTTATAATTTTTTTTTTTAATTTTTTTTAAATTTATTTTATAATTCTTTTTTTTTTAAATTTTTTTAATTTTTTTTTAAATTTGTGTTTAATATTTTTTTTTTAGTTTTTTCACTTTCTAGTCGAGTTTAATTAGTTAAACATAAAATCCAAAACTTTATACCCCTATAAAAGTGCCAGGGCTTCCAAAACATTAAAAAAAAAAAAAACAATTAAAAAAAAACAAAAAAAGGAAAATCGTGAAATTTTGAGTTTTGGAACTTTCATAACTTTGGAAAAAAAATTAGCGCACAATTAGCATTTCCGTCAGGAAACTCGAAAGAAATCACGAAATTTATCGAAATTATCTACTGAATTTCGATAAATTTAGCGATTTTTATCGATTTCCGACGGAATTGTTACAGGCCCCTTAGTAATTTTTTCCGTTGGCAAAACTTCGTTGCTAGATAAAATGAAACCCCCCACCCAACATTCTTTCAAATAGCAAGAGATCAATTCGAATTATATGACGATTTGGCATGGAATGCCCCCAATCATAATTTTTTAATTGTAATTTCCGATCAGTTTGGTTAATTTATATGTAGTTTTCAGCTTTTCTGATCTATTAGGGTCAAGTGCAAATAAAATACGATTTATTCCACCATTTAGCCCAACGTTTCGATAATTATCCTTATCTTCTTCAGGGGCGATTTTGGTATTTCAAAAAAGATTTTATTATTAACTTAACTAAAAAAATGATGGTACCATCATTGTATGGTAAATGGTATGGTTCTTTCGCAAACATTTAATTTCTTATCCCTTCGTATTTTTTACAGTCATTTCCTTGCCAACACAAACGCAAACAGAGGTTCCTCAAGATGATGAAGATGATGAATGGGATGAAGATGATGATTCCTCGGAAGCAGACGATGATGGCCGGGTTTATAAGAATCCACGAAACTCACCATCAACTGAATGTCCAAGAGATGAAGAGCAGGCAACATTGCTTGGACAAAAATGTCTAAGGAAATGTTCGTCAGATGAGGATTGTAAAAGTAAAAAGAAAAAGTGCCTATGCGATGGTGTTTGCGGCATGTCCTGTATTAAACCAGGTGAGTAGTTAGTTGGTGTTTCAAAATATTTCGCCATAAAAAATTTGTTTCTTCTTATTTTTACAGATCGTGAATGCCCTGAATTGGCACAACCATCACTGGGTCAGGTATCAGTTGCTGGTAGACATTTTGGCGCACGTGCTACATATTCCTGTCCTCATGGTTATCATGTTGTTGGACTTCAAAGTCGTCTTTGTCAAGCCGATGGCAATTGGGCAGGTGCTGAACCGGCTTGTAAACAAAATAGTAAGTTTTCGACCTCGAAAGAGTTTGTATGTGTGATTCCATGGCAAATGGTCAATGACTTCGTGCCATGATAAACGAAAACTCTCCCCCAAAATCCATTCAAACATTAACCTAAATCGCCAGTTAAACTTCCATAACCATATCCGAACCATAACCTTATAAAACAGCTGATCCAATCAACCTTATGGAAATCAATGTAATCGATTACCGATGTCATGCCATAACGCCATCGCGAGTACACTGATTTTATTAAGCTTTTTGGATCAGCTGATTTATATGGTTATAGTTATGGTTATGTTAGGGATAAGGAATATTAATTTAAAATTTTGGATTGGTCAAGTTACTGAATTGTATTACTAGCCAATTTTTTCTTCTCCCCTTTTTACAGTTTATTGTTTAAAACCTCCAACAATCGAGCACGCACGTCATTCAGCTCTACCCGAACAAGAGACTTTCGATTTAGATTCAACAGTTCAATATCATTGCCACACCGGTTATGTTACCAATGGATTTCCACGTGCTAAATGTCTTGCCATCGAAGGTCAGGCTAGCTGGTATGGGCCGGACATTCAGTGCGAACGTAAGATTTTAATACTTTTTTTAAATATTTAAAAGTGAAGTTAACGGCGACTTAACCTTAACCATAACTAGATACATATACACAATTTTAGAGTTTTTGTGTGACGAAATGGCTAAAAAAGTACTGAACAGATTTTTTTTTCAAATTTGAACTGATTATTCGCTGCACGCTAGATGGCGCTGAAATCGTTTAATTTGAAAAATCCATTTTGATGGTCTAATTCTTTTAATTTTGGCCCGTGTTTGATGTTTGATGTGTAATCAAAAAACTCAATTTACAAAAAAAACTCGATAGGTGGCGCTACAGTCGCGATATTTAAAAAAAAAGTTTCGCATACACAGTCGATGGGATCTGGTAAAAGCCGAAACCACTACCGAGTCACATGAGCTATCGACTAGTTTTCTCATCAGAGACCACATATTAAAATGAGAGAGAGAGAGATTTTTATAAATTTCTGGCGACTTTCTCTTCCAAAATACCTGAAACATCAAAAGTCACACAAATTGTATTCAACGAAATATCTCAAATTAGTGACTTGATACAGAATACCAAAAAAAAATCATGTTAAATGAGAGAGATACTTTGGTGAATTATTTGTGACTTTCTCTTTCGGAATACCTGAATAATCTCAAGTCACACAAACTTTATTTAACAAAATATCTCAAATTAGTGACTTGATATGAGAGACAGAGATACAGAATACTGCTTTAGTATCGATATATCGATTATTCGATTTTTTGAGTGAACATCGAATTTTTTTCCTTTGATTTCGAGTAATTTCTGTCTTTTTTATGGCGAACAAAAAAAAATCATATTGAATGAGAGAGAGAGAGACTTTAATGAATTTCTCTTCCAAAATACCTGAAACATAAAACGTCACAAAAATTGTATCTAATGAAATAGCTCAAATTAGTCACTTGATATGGGACAGAGATACAAAATACTGCTATTAGTATCGATATATCGAATATTCGATTTTTTGAGTGAACATGGAATTTTTTCCTTTGATTTCGAGTAATTTCTGACTTTTTTATGGCGAACTAAAAAAAATCATATTGAATGAGAGCGAGATAGACTTTGGTGAATACCTCAAATTAGTGACTTGATATGGGAGACAGAGATACAGAATACTGCTATTAGTATCGATCGTATTCGATTTTTTTCAGTGAATACCGATTTCTGACTTTTTTATGGCGAACCAAAAAAGAAACTGTCTAACATCGAAGTTACTATTAAAAACAGCCATAGAGGCATACGATTTGGTATAATGAAGACATTTTTGATGTTCGACTGCGTTCATCATTTTCGGTCGAATTGCAATTTACAGTGGAACGACAAAAAAACCGATAAGCCTTTACAGGAAAAGTTTAAAATTGTCATTACGGTTACAGCTACGAATATGACATTAAGATTATGGTTATGTCACCGTTAATGAAAAACCTCATACATCATAAAATAAAATCTATTCTATAATACACTTTTTTATTGCAGCAAGATCTTGTGGACAACCACCAGATCCCGCTTACGGTTGGCACGCTGGCGAATGCTACACTTTCGGTTGCAAGATAAGTTACAATTGCGGCACCGGTTATGAGCTGGTGGGTAAACATGAACGTTATTGTCAATCGGATGGTTCCTGGGTGCCAAAAGAACTTCCAACATGTGTTTGTAAGTAAAATTTATTAAAATATATATATTAACCATTGATTCCCTTTTATTGAAATTTTAACTTTATTTATTTTTTCGAAATATTTATATTCTTACATTAGCTAAAAGTGATAGCAATAATACCACCGTTGCAACCAAGTTGCTATAAAAGCAGTTACACAGTTATTTCAAAACTGTCCAATAGAGAGAGACTTACATACATTCATGTACTCTAACCAGTGAAAGAAAAAAATATGCCAATAGGAAAATTGAAATTATTGAAAAAATAGTTATTTTGTGAGTTATTTCAACTAAAAAATTTATTGCAATTAAGTATTGCTTGTTCAAATTCTAATTGTTGTCAGGTTTTAAATGTTCAAAAATTACTAATGTTACTACAAATAAAGTTACCGCAAATATATATATAATTACAAATCCAAACCAAAAAAAATGTTGTTTTATTCCACGACCACACTTGGCTAGAACATAAATTCATCCAAAAAACTTTCACTTGTCACCATTGATTTTGAATTTGCGGTAACTTTTTGTGTTTCTTTCATAGCACATGACATTTGTCAAAGAGGTTTCTCTTTTGAATAGCATATAGGGCCTAAAGTTTAAGCCTTTAGCATGTTTGGTGCAGCTTCCGGTGGGAATAGTTGTAATAGAGTCGATAGTGATCACAAGGATTTTATCGAAACCCACTGTCAAATTTCTATGAAATCGTTTGAATTCTTTTATGATGTATAAAAATAGAGCCCTATACTATTTTTCGAAATGGCGCACAGTGGTCGGATAGACCTTTATGTAATGCTGAATCCGATTATTAAAAAAAAATTTATAATTTGACAGTTGACACCTGTCAAATAGCTGCAAAATTCAGAATATCACTGCACTGATTAAGTCTTTATACACCCAACCAAATTTTGTGTCATATTAAAAATTTGACAGTTGCGAATTGTAAGTCGGACTTTAAATTATTATAAAAACTACAAATTTTAAATTCACTGCTTAGGTCTCTAAGCATGCTGATCACAAATTTTCAATCAATAACTTTTAAATTGACAGCTGTCAGATAAATTTACCATTACCATGACCATTTTAGTAGGCGGTGCTCCCTTCCGATACTCGGCTTTGGTATGAAAGGAAGTACTATAAATCTGCCAGAGTACTTTTCTCTCGAATGCTACAAGGGCCTTAGCTTTACTTTTCATTTCCCTACCCTAAAAGATATCGGAAGCCTTTCCCGCAAAATGACCGAAGCGACAAAAAAAATTTTACAGTATTTTTTCTTCGCTGGAACTTTGTAACATTATTTCCGAAAGCTACCAAAATTTCGCAGAAGCGAAAGCTTGTAAACTATCGATCGATGTCAAAAAGTAAAAAATCGATAACCGTGTACCTACCGCGTACATCTTTTTTGCGGTTTGGGCTCTATAGGTGCTGTCATCGGAAAGGCAATGCCATCCGTACGTATAACGAAATTACCATCAGATTTGTACTAGCATTATGCAAAATCTGATGCATTCGTCACCAGGTTTTGGCAAGAAATATTCTCCGCTTCCTGTAAAAAAAATACAACCCTTCTAACCGCTTACGTTACCCTGGGTAGCTCACACCACTTAATACAAATCCCTAAAATATCGCTTCACTTTCACCCGATATTCTTTTTACTTGTATTTTATAAAAAATTCCTACATAGTTACATTGAGAAATAAAGTGCCCACGAGATTACAATTTCATAACCTCAAAATATGTTAACCTCTACTTCAAGTGGTGACATCCGTTGTTTGTCCAACGCCAGAAAATCCACGAAACGGTAAAGCTACATATACCACCTTAGCCTATAACTCAGTGGTAAGTTATGAATGTCGGTATGGTTACACATTAGTTGGAGAGACAAGTAGCAGATGTGGTGCAGATCGCAAATGGAGCGGAACTCTGCCAACTTGTAAAGGTAATTTGATTGCAATCGAAAAAATTAGCAAAAGTTTGCCGGATATGCTACAACTGAGTCTTTTATATATAATTCGAATTAAAACCTCTGGTCACCTTAAGTGTTGACTTTATACATTCAATGATAAAAAGGCATAAGGATGTATAAACATTGAAATTTTGGGGTGTCGCACTTTAAAATGGCCGAAGATATGTCGAAAATTGTAAAAAGACAGGGTGACTGGAAGAAAAAATATTTTTTTTTTGCGATATCTTTACAGCAATGGGCGTATATAAAGGTACTGACTCGCGTTAAAATTTTGGTGTATCGCTCTTTAGGATGGAAGTAGAAAAACCGAAGATATGTCGAAAATTGTAAAAAGACAGGGTGATTTGGAAACAACTTTATTTTTTTGTGATATTTTTACATCAATGAACAAAATTAAAAGTGCCTACTCGAGTTAAAATGCTGGTTTTTCACACTTTAGAATGGCAGTAGAAATACAGAAGATATGACGAATATTCTGAAAGACAGGGTAACTGGAAAGCTAGAAATACCAAAGATATGACGAAAATGCCAAAAGCAGGGTGACTAAAAAAATTTTTTTTTGTGTTATCTTTACATCAATGACCGAAATTCAAAGTGCCTACTCGAGTTAAAATGTTGGTGTTTCACACTTTAGATGGAACTAGAAATACAAACGATATGGCGTGTATCGCAACTTATAACGCGATTAGAATTAACGCTGATATTCTCACAATAGAGCAAATAAAGTCGATTAACGGAATTAAAAGCGAAATTCTCATTTCGAGAAAATAATATCAGTATCTATGATCTAAATATGAATACAGACGGTTCTAAGCCACCAGAATACAATTTTTATTCGTCCCATTTTCACGACTGAAAGATATTAGTGTAGCACACTTTAGGATGAAAGTACAAATACTCCAGTTATATCACAAAATTTAAAAATACAGGGTGACTAAGGAACTTTTTTTTTGCAGGTATCACATACTGAATACATTTCAGATATACGCGAAAGATGTGGGGCAAAATTTAAAAGGGTGACCAGAAATTAAAAATTCTTTAATTTGGGGGCGTAGAAGGTTAACTGTTGCTTTTATAAATCGAATGCACATAACTCGATACAATAACTTATATTTTCTTCCATATATTTAGAAATCAATTGTGGTCATCCTGGCGTACTGTATAACGGTTGGATTGAAAATATCGAAGCTGGTACTGGTCTGGGGGCTAGCATAATATTCCGCTGCCAACCAGAAATGTTAATACAGGGACACTCATCGAGTGTCTGTCAAATTGATGGACGCTGGCGTAATACGCTGCCCGAATGTTTGGCACCATGTGTTGTACCGACCATTTCACAGGGTTATGTAATACCGGTGGAAATCATCACCGATGAAAATGGCACCACAATTATAACACCTACAACAACAACAACACAATCACCATCAGCAGCAACTAGCAGCATCAGCGGTGTAGAGAAAGTCAAACACGGTACAGCGCTGGAAGTGAAATGTGATGAAAACTATGAATTTCCAGTATCCTTACTAAGTCCACCTACATGTAATAACGGTACATGGAGTATAATACCACGTTGTGTGCCAGCACGTTGTAAAAGTATGCCTAAACCACCAAAACATGGTATGGTGTTGGCGCCAAAGACCGAACATGGCATGAAAGCTAGATTTAAATGTAAGGATGGTTTTAAATTGATCAGCCCCGAAGGCAAGGATATAACGGATCACAATGAATATGTGCTAACATGCTCATTTGGCAATTGGACAGGTGAGACGCCACAATGTCAGGAAGTATTCTGTTCATTTCCCGGTTATATACCAAATGGTAAAGTACTGCTCGTTGGTAATATGGGATTGTATGATTATAGGCCATATGTGAAGAAGGTATGTGTAAAAGGGTTAACTAGAATTTGCTCTCAAAATATATTTGTTCTCATTTACAGATTGTTAACAACAAACAAATAATGTATGATTGTGACAAGGGTTATGTGCTAGAGGTGGGTCCACCAGGCGCTACATGTGTAGGCGGAAAATGGCGTCCTTTGGAATTACCGCAATGTCTGCTGGGGCAACATCCACGTTTACGTTGGAATCGTAAACGGCGTTCCATACAAATGCGTTTTCTACGTTCGCAATATTTATTACGCAATAAACGTGCGCTACAGCGAAAATTAGATGAGTTGATGCAGCGAAAATTACAGCCATCATTAGCTGAAGGAATAACTGGAGAAGTTGGTAGGTATGACTTTTAAGTGATGTTTGATGCCGAGTATTTGTTGGGGAAAGGATCTTTGGTTTTAATACTCATTTTCGAAACCTCTCCAAATAAGATTTTTTAGTTTTGAAAGTTTCAAAAAGTTAAAATTTTTCAGTACTGAATTTTGACAGTGAAATTGTTCGAAAACGTTTCTCATTAGGCAGTCTTGAAAACAAGTTCCCATCGGGTTTCAATACCGAGTTTTGAAATCCAAGTTTTTTTAATTAAAGTTTCAAAAAAGTTTTAAAAATTAGGTTTTTCAAATGTTGGTATTGAAAATAAATTTTTAAATAAAATTTTTCAATACTGAATTTTGAAATGTGGTGTTTTGAAAAAGTTAGGTAGTTTTTCGAAAAACTTTCAAGTTTTTCAAAAACGGGTTGCAATAGGCAGTCTTTAAAAAAATAAAAATGACTCCAATACAAAGTTTCGAAACTGACTATTTTTGAAAGTTTAAAAAATGGCTGTTTTCTAAAGGGGTTTTCAATACTCAAGTTTAAACTTGATGGCTTCAAAAACACCTTAAAAATTTAGTTTTTCAATTATGGCTTTCAATACAAAGTTTTGAAAATAAAACTTAATTTTTTAAATACTGAATTTTGAAATGTATTACTGTTTTTGAAATGTGGTTTTAAATAAAAATATCCAAAAACGGGTTTGAATACTAGTTTTCGAAACCTCTCATGCTAGATTTTTCAGTTTTGAATTTAAGAACTTTCAGTATTGAATGTTGACAGTGAAAATGGTTTCCAATAGGCAGTCTTGAAAAATAATTCAAAATGGTTTTCAAAACTAAGTTTCGGTATTATCCAAGCCCACATGTATTACTGAATTTTGAAATGTGGTTTTTTAAAAAAAAATCCAAAAATGGATTTGAGTACTAATTTTCGAAACCTCTCAAGCAAGATTTTTCAGTTTTGAAAATTTTAAACTTTAAGATTTTTCAGGATTGAATTTTGACAATAGGCAGTGTTGAAAAAAAATTCAAAATTGTTTTCCAAACTAAGTTTCGGTATTAACCAAGTCCACATTCATCTGTTTTGACATTAAATAAAATGGCAAATTAAGGTTTTTCAGTACTGAATTTTGACAGTGAAGTTTTTCGAAAACGAGTTTCAATAGGTTGCTTCGAGGAAAAAAATCAAAAATGTGTTTCAAAACTGTGCCAACCCAAATTTTAAAATTTTCAAAGTGAAAAAAGTGTAAATTTTCAAAAGTTTTTTTTGCTCAGTTTTAAAAATTAAAGTTTCAACACAGTTTCAAAAATGAGGTTGTTCAAATATAATTTTTGCTACTAAGTTTTGAAAATGAAATATCGTTTCTTCAATAAAATTTTTCAATACTAAGGGTCTCATTATGTATGACGAATGATAGCTCAGACGAACAATTCGTCTGCTTCTAAAATCGCATTTTCTTTCATTTTTGTTTTTTATGTCAAAGCAAAGTCGAAAATATCTAATATATCTATGGAGTGAATGAAAATGATTGATAATGCGATGGCTACGCGATATTCTGAGCAGACGAATCGTTCGTCTGAGCTATCGTTCGCCATACATAATGAGGCCCTAGATTTTGAAAATGAAATTTATCGAAAAAGTTTTTCAATGCGCTGCTGTGCGAAAAAATTTAAAACGGGCTTCAATAATCAGTTTCGAAACTCTTTCTGCACTCACTTGTTTCAGTGCTTCGTTTTAAAAATAACTTTTTTCAAATGGTATTTCAACAATCATTTTCAAAACCAGATTTTTTAGTTTTGAAAGTTTCAGAAAATTAAGTTTTTCAGTACTGAATTTTGATAGTGAAGTTTTTCTAAAACGGGTTTCATTAGGCAGTCCCGAGAAAAAAATCAAAATGGTTTTCGAAACTGACCCAACCCAAATTTTTCAGTTTTGGAAGTTAAAAAAATTTCAACTTTTCAAAAGGTTTTTTTTTTTTTGCTCAGTCTTAAAAAATAGTTTCAAAAAAAATTTTAAAAATAAAGTTTTTCAAATATCATTTTCACTACTCAGTTTTATAAATCAAAATTTGTTTTTCAAAAAAAGTTTTTCAATACTATACTAATGGCGGCGATATACAAACGAGATTTTTCCCGAGCTTCTCTTCCAACTTGTAGTGTGCTGAGTTGATTTTGTTGCTACAAGTTGGCGGGACTTACAGTTTTTTATATAATACTTAACCCATTAACGCCCACTGTATCCATAAGTACACTTCTTCAAACATCGAAAACTGCATTTTAATCGTCGAAAACATAAACTAGACATAAACTACTTTGAACGCAAGGGAATTAATCAATTGCATACTTAAAATGCCGATTAACCCCTTATGGGAACACCCATTTGCTGGAAATTGAAAATAAATTGCTTTTTTTGTGTTTAATTTTTTATGTGACCAAAAATTAGTTTATTAATGGTAGTAGCAAGGAGTTCCTGTCGACATGTTTGGGGCTGGGCTTTAATGGGTTAAATCGAAAATGCAGATTTTTTCTTACCCGATCAAGGAAAAAAATTTAATAATTTAGGTTTCCTTTCAGATACTATAACCAGACCTAAAACTAGAACTAAACGAAGCCCTTCGGAACTCGATCAGGCCTATTCGAAGTATTATCAGAAAATAAAACAGAAATATCAAAATTACGTTAAAAATTTACTAGGCTACAATCGATTACACAGCACAGGAGATTTTCGAAATCCCAGCAAAAAGATAAAACTACAAGATGGACGTTGGTATAACACCTACAGCACTCCCCCCGACTTACTCACACGCTACAAGGCCACACACAAGTCGCGCACCTCAACAAATGATTTTCTCAGTCTAGAACATGATGATCACGATTATCACGCTAATCATCATCAATCAGCGGCTAAGATACATTTACCCAATATAAATCAAAATTCACATTATAATGCAGATAAACCCAATCGTCAAGAAAATTTACTTTATGACACTAATTCTGCAAGTTATTTTTTTAATAATTATGAAAATTTAGCCAAAACTCAAAACGATACCGATTTAATCGAACAACTAAAATCGCAAATTGTACGTAAACGACGTAAGCGTAGCATTAACGGTAGTAGTAACGTTAATCAAACGACATCGGCCACACCCACAGCTATCGATGAGGATACCAATACAGATCAACTGCTAGAGTCTAAGGAGGGACGCAAACGTTTACGTGGACCATGCGAAGATCTAAATTGGGAACAATTTGCGAATATAACTGTGGTGAGACCGGGTAAAGCGCCTGGACGCAATAGTGTCGGTATAATGCTTTATTTGGAATGTAATGCCGGTTTCAAGTTGAATATAAAAGGTGAAAATGCGACAGCACGTTGTATACGCGGCATTTGGAAGCCTGATACGCCCAAGTGCCTTTCAGGTAATTACCAGGAAAGTCATTTAAACTAAACTCAAACAATCTGATTTACAATTGATTATATACCTTTTGCAGCACCTTGTTTGGTGCCGGCAGTTGAGAATGGTAAATACTATAAAGTCGATACACAAACGAAGAAGTTAGCGGATAAACACACCACACCAACAACGACAGCACTGACGACATATGAAGAAATCGATTCAAATGAATTTATAACGCTTGAGTGTGATGATGGTTTTAATATACAGGTACAGAAAAATCAAATTTTTCCGCTTATTTTCCATAGAATTTACTCGATCATTTCTTCTACAGGGCTCGGCACAATTGCGCTGTGCTCATGGCAGTTGGTCGGTTAATGCTTTCTCAGAATGTGTATCTATACCTTGTACAGTGCCTTCTTTACCTGGCATCATATACGAGGTAAGTAGCTTTATGTAATGTTTTCTCGATTCCCTTTATCAGTTGTTAGAAAAATATTGTATTTTAAAAGGGGCCCTCAGAGGGTTAACGTTACAAAAAAAAAACGTATAAAAGTGGAGCAAAACTGAAGCCGAAAAGAATGCCAGCGTCTGAAATGAGAGACTGTGCATAATTTTCGACAAAACAAGCTAGTATTTTCGAGAATATAAAAGTCTACAAAGTCTCCAACAGCAAAAAATAAGTCTGAAAACTTGAATATTGTCTCAAGTCAATAAATAAGCACGCCTTTCGGAAGAAGGGTAATTTTTTGAAAGATGAAAAGTAAGCTAAAAGTCTCCACAAACAAAAACTGAAGCCGAAAAGAACTACAGATGTCTTTTATGAGTTAATGATGATTTCTCGCTCAATAGAGAGTATAAAATAGTAATGTCAAAAGTTCCAAAGGTCTGCACTTTTCGGAGAATGCATTAAGGTTAGAGCTTCCTGGTAGAAAAAAACCAGGAATATTACAGTTGTCGAACTCTCCACGTTGAGAAAGTACTTAAAGTGTTTCTTAATGTTCCAATTGTAGTAAAAAAAAAACGAAATCAAGATGTCTACAAAGTCTCCAACAGCAAAAAATAAGTCTGAAAAGTTGAATATTGTCTCAAGTCAATAAATAAGCACGCATTTCGGAAAAAAGGGTAATTTTTGAAAGATGAAAAGTAAGCCAAAAGTCTACACAAGCAAAAGCTGAAGCCCGGAAGAAGCACAGATGTCTTTTATGAGTGAATGGTGATTTGTCGCTTGATAAAGAATATAAAATAGTAATGTTAAAAGTTCCAAAAGTCTACAGTTTTCGGAAAATTATTAAGGTTAGCTTCCTGGTAAAAAAAACGGGATATTACAGTTATCGAACTCTCCACTTTGAGAAAGTACTTAAAGTGTTTCTTAATGTACCAATTGTAATATAAAAACCGAAAACAACATGTTATTTAGAAAATGCAAAAAGTCTACAAAGTCTCCACAAGCAAAACTGAAGCCGAAAAGAATGCCAGCGTCTGACATGAAAGACTGTGTATAGTTTTCGACAGAAAAAGGTTGTACTCTCGAAAATACAAAAGTCTACAAAGTCCCCAACAACAAAAAAATAAGGCTGAAAACTTGAATTATGCCTCAAATCAAAGAATATGCACAAGAAAGGGTAATTTTTGAAAGATGAAAACTAAGCCAAGAGTCTCCACAAGCAAAAACTGAAGCCTACAGATGTCTTTTATAAAAGAATGGTAAATTTTCGCTCAAAAAGTATATAAAAGAGTTATGTTAAAAGTTTCAAAAGCCTCCTCTTTTCCGAAAATACAAAATGTACATATTTATTTTTTAAATTTTATTTACGGATGTCAGCGCAGTTTGATGAGACCTATCTGAAAATAACTAAATCAATTATATTTTATTTTCTTCATCAGGGTGGTTATCGACCTGGCCTAACTATAGGACACGGCAGCACCGTTACAGCCCATTGTGATCACTCAACGAATGCAATGCCCATTGAAATGAGTTGTAATAAGGGTATTCTCAGTCCACAAACTATACACTGCGAAACGGGTCAACGCAAATCGCGTGAGGAATTGCCTTCGGAGACACATACAAGCACGAAATCTCACAATAATATAGTCGCATTAGAAATTGAGGAATCCGCAGAAGATGTGACTAATACAACCGAAGAAAATACCACCGATGAGTCTAAAATGTGTGGTCCACCGAGTATAACCGAGAACGCATTAGTTTACAAGTAATATTGTTTGTAAAAAAAACTACTTATTATCAGTATAAATTATGCACAATTAGTAGGTGACTGTTTCTAGACTATTGGAAAATGAGTTTATAAAAGGAATCGCGAATACCCCTATTAATGTCAGAGAGTCCTTACAATTTCCAAACTCTCTAGTCTTTACTTCAAAGCCTGGAAACAAAATATGTACCTAGTCACTTACTAATTCTGGGAACTCTTATAAATATTTGAAATCCAATTAATCAGTCAAAATTTTGAATTTAGAAACACAGACCTCGCCGATGTAGAAGGTGTCTACGAAAGTGGCACGGAAATATACTTCAATTGCATACCGAGCGCTGCGGGCGAAAGGAATACATGGAAAATTATTTGCGACAATGGTCAATGGATCGGACGTTCCTACAATTGCGGTAAGTACTTTTTTCGAACGGAAGAGCTTTTATTCAATTTTTTAAAGCTTTTTAAATAAATCTCTCGAGAGACAACGGTTGATAATTAATTTAGGATAGGATAGGATTTAAGCATATTTATTCTTTACAAATATTTTCTTTTTGCCTGTTTTCAGCTAATGGTACATGTCTTTTTAAGAATAACGAGCCGAATGTGGTGAGCTTTTATAATGATCTTGAAATTCGAGAGGATGTGGTTGAATTTCCGCCAGGTGCCACTATAATATCAAGGTAGATAAAATACGTTTCCAAAATAATAAATATTTGTTTGAAACCTACTGCTTACCTCCTTTATTTCGGAGTATATCGACACTTTTTCGGAATAATTTCGGCACTACTACTAATTTATTTTCGTTATTTTTTTTTGGGACCATTTCGGGCTTTTTCAAGAACATTTCGCGACCTTTTCGGGACATCGATAGAAAGTTTTGATGGCGAGTGAAATTTAATTTTTTTTCGGAGTATATCGACACTTTTTCGGAATAATTTCGGCACTACTGCTAATTTATTTTCGTTGTTTTTTTTTTGGGACCATTTCGGGCTTTTTCAAGAACATTTCGCGACCTTTTCGGGACATTTTTCAGCACGTTTATTTGATAATATCGAAACTTTTCGAAAAAATGTGTGGACTTTTTCAGTGTTGTTTTCGGAATATTTTTCGACTATTTTCTGGTTCATTTAAGGCCTTTTTGGGATCATTTCGGTATTATTTTCCAGATCCTTGCAGCCTTTTTAAGACGATTTTGCCCCTTTTTCAGGATTTTTCTTCATCACTTTTTTGGATCATGTCGGAACTTTTTCAGACACATTTATGTACTTTTTCAGGCTCATTTCGTGCTGCTTCGGGACCATTTCAACACATTTATGGTTTATTTTCGGCGTTTTTCAGGACCACTTTGATATCTTTTAAAGACTATTTCGGAATTATTTTCGGGACTTTTTTAGGATCATTTCGTGACTTTTTATAGATTATATCAGATCTTTTTGGAATCATTTAGATATTGTTTTCCAGATCATTTAGGGCTTTTTTAAGACCATACTTTTTCAGAATTTTTTCTATCACTTCTTTGTGAAACTTGTGAAACTTTTTCGAGCAAGTTTTGGAGTATTTTCTGCACTTTTCAGGACATTTTTTGAGATCTTTTAGGAAGTTATTTTCTGGACCATTTCGGGACTTTTACAAAATTGTTTCTAGGACATTTCATGACTTTTTCTGGATTATTCAAGGACTATTTTTGAATCATTTCGGTATTATTTCCAGCTTTTTTAGGGCCATTTCGAGACTTCTTCGGGATTTTTTCCATTACTTACTTATTTTGGATGATGTCGAAACTTTTCGAAACCATTTCCGAACCTTTTCTGGATCAGTTCGGTATTGATTTCGGGCCCATTTCTGGCCTGGCGATTTTCGATCATTCAGGGACTATTTCGGAATTATTTTTTCAGGATAATTTCGATATTGATTTCGGGATGTTTTTGGATTCTTCTCGGTATAGTTTCGGGGTCTTTTGGGACTTTTCTTGAATAATTTTTGGAACTTTTTCGGGATAATTTCGCGACTTTTTTTACATTGCTTCTGGACTATATCAGAACTTTCAATTCGACATTATTTTCTGCACTTTTTTTAATTTTTTCGGGTCCATCTCGGGATTGCTTTCGGGACCCTTTTTGGAATTTTTCAGGATTGCTTTCGGGATATTATTGGAATGTCGCGGGATCCTTTCAAGCCCCTTTGCGCTACCACAGACGACGTTGGGCTATTCAAAAAACTATTTTTTTTTTATTCATTTCAAAAATAGGTGCATCGACATCGGCAAATTTTCAATGGTTGGCAGCAATGAAAGAACTTGCATACACTCCGAATGGACTGGCAATAAGCCAGCATGCTTTGGATTGAATCAAGAAAATGATTATGCTAGTATGATAATTTAAAAGCAAAAAAAAAAACATATTGGTAATATTAAAATTTAAACGCATTTTAGTGGAAAAGGCGCCAACTATACTATTTAGGCATCAAAATGGCCCAATAGCACAGAGTAATGACGGCAAACTGATTGTCTACCCAGGTACAACGCTGCATATGGAATGTTTGTGGATGAGACGTTTTGGTAATCCAAAATGGAATGTTAGTCATGAGTTTAGGTAACAACTAAAAGCAAATAGACGGCTGAGAGTGGAAAATCAACATTTTTAAAATAAGCCCTATCGGTTAATAAGCTTCCGGCGGAAATAATTTTTAATGGAGTCGATAGAGATCACATTCTAACGCAGTTCACTGCCAAATTCGAGAGTTCCGCCGGAATATCTGATAGAGCTCCTGATAGGAAGTCATTCAACATTTTTTTGGAATGACCTGATCTTTCACTCATCCACCGAAATAGTTGTGGAAACCTTTAACTTGTATGAACCATTTGTTGCTTCTTCTTCCTTTCAGAAACTACTCAGAAGGCTGGGTAACCGAGGCTGATGAGGGACGTGATTCCACACTCGAATATCGTCTAACCATATTCAATGCTATAGATGAAGATACCGGAGTCTATTCGTGTCAAACCCCAGCACGTCACGAACATTCCGTAGAGGTGGTTGTGAAGGCCATCAGTTGCCCCGAGATACCACAACGTCGTGGTTTAATTGTAAATACAAATGATACAAAACTAAGTACGCGTGCTTTACTCTCTTGCGCCAATGGCAACTCATTGATTGGTGCATCGGAACTAATTTGTTTGCCAAGTGGTAATTGGAGTGCACCACTGCCGGTGTGCGAAAGTGTCGAATGTGGTGATATACCATTGCCGAATAATATTAGTTCACCACGTGTTGCGGTGCTATCGCGTGAGGTCGGTGGTAGGGTGGCATTTTCATGTTCATCCGGTTATGGTTTGCGTGGACCGGCAGAAGCTATTTGCTTGCCAACTGGTGAATGGTCGACACCATTTCCGACGTGTGTCGAAGTTCAATGCGATAATCCGGGTGCACCAGCAAATGGTTATGCGCAAGGTCAGGCGCCATATCGTGCCGGTGATGTGGTACAATTTAATTGTAATCCCGAGTATATGATGCAAGGACAACCGATAATTGCGTGCCAAGATAATGGACGTTGGTCGGGTGGATTGCCGAAGTGTGTGCAGGCGTGCTCTTATCCTGGTAAGTTTGTTGAGAAGTACTGTTATATCTGCAGACGATTTTGATTATTCTGTAATTCCGTCTCATATCAAGTCACTAAATTTGAGATATTTCGGTATTCTGTAAGAGAAGCTCACAAAAAATTTACCAAATTAGTGACGTTTTTAGTCAAAGGATGTGATTTGAAATTTATGGTCTGATTTTATAAAACGAAACGCGACGCGAAGAGTCACGTTCACCCAAGTGAAACCCAATTCGTAGTTTATAAATCACTTCGTGACTGTCAGTGACTGTGGGTGAATATGAGTACGTTTCTTACGTTTTTTGGTATCATATAAGAACGCGAACAGTCATTTTAGCTGTCAAACTAAACACTTGCTTTTGCGCCGCGTTTGCTGGATTAACTTTATTTATTTCTGATATTTTTTTTAGCAATTTAAAATAAAAATTAAAAAAAAAAAACAGAAAACAATTTGAGGCATGGGTAATTTGATGATAATTTTTAGAAAAAAACTTCGTTTTCGAGAAAAATCCAAAAAACTTAAAATTTGGACTTTTGACAACTTTTTTTTAGAACATATTGGATCGATTGGGACTTTTTAAGTTATTTTTCGATATTTGTTTCCTTTAGGGGTCAACTGCTAATAAATTAGTTAAAATTGTGGGAGGTAGCTCAAAAGGCGGGATTTGGCCTCAGGATCACGAATCCGGAAACGCTTTTTTAATATTTTGTTTCTCTGGAGATATTTGCAATCAAAGTTGCCAGTTTTCATGTGGTTGTTGTAATTTTATTAGGCAACCACCCGGACTTAAGATGGCATAGCTCAGGTTTATTTTTATAAGCGCGGCCGAAGGCCGACAACGCAGAAAGGTGTTTCGCACATAAATACCATGGATTCCGCCCCAATTTTGGTATCGGACTCGGCTCATTTTTCGATTCATGATCCTGACGCCAAAACCCGTCTTTTGAGTTATTTCCCATAATTTTAGCTAATTTATAGCAGCTTACCCCTTAAGGAAACAAATACCAATTTTTCTGACAGGGAACCTAAGCTCTCTACAAAAATTTGAAGTCCAATGCGGAGATTTATTTAACCGCGGTCCTACACCATCTATTACATACCACCCTTATATTACATACAACAATTTGCAAACTTCTATGCAAATATAAACTTACATATTTCACATAAAAATATGTCTCCCGACATGTTTCAACGCGGTTTGGCACTCGGTAGCTGCTGAGATGCTGAAGTTTCCCAACTTCAAAGAAAACGAAGAATAAACAGTCACAAATGCAAAACAAAACACTCAAACACAAACAAATTCCCACTATAACACTCTTTTCACAAAATTTTATAATTTCTTGCTTTTTTATCATAATTTCAACAATAAAAATAAGGCAAGAGCACTAAAACATTTTATTTTACTTTGTGGCTGGTTTACATTTTTGTTTGTGTTAGCTAGCAGAATTGCCAACTACCGCGAACGCAGACCTGTCAAACGCAGTGATTGCGTCGTGATAACGTAACTGGATGAACGCGAAAACTTACGTGCTTATAAATTACGAACTTGAGGGTGATGGTGAAAGTTAGTGACCGCGTCGCGTCTAGTCACCGTGATTTAGAAAATCAGGACATAAATCAAATTTGAAATACACCACGAAATGTCTCTATTAGTGACTCCAGATAGTTTACAGAATTCGCCTATAAATTGTCTTCTTCCACAGGCACTGCAATCAGCGGTCGTATGTCATCGGTCAAATTTTACTATGCCATCGGTGAAAGTATTACGTTTACTTGTGATGCCGGTTTGGAGTTGCGTGGAGCTCGAGTGTTAAAATGTTTGAAAAATGGCAAATGGTCGAGCGCTATACCAACATGTGTCACTTCCGATCAAGTGAACAAACATCAAAATGTCTTGGGTTAAAAACATACTAAACAAGCGTATCAATGGTGTGATGAAAGCTCTTTCTTAATATTAAGTATTATTCCTTCCGAACGAAAAAAAAAACTAAATTTAAAAAAATGTCGATTGGATTATGAACGCTTAGCGGTTTTAATAAAATTAAATAAAAACTACACTCTTCTGTGGTGTTTCTGAGTTGAGCCAGAAACAATGTACATAAATTATTCTAAAAAAATCCGTAGGATGACGCAAACTGGGTGTCAATTTCGGCTCGGCATTGTTTTCCAGATCATTTCGGGCTTTTTTAAGATCCCTTCGAGACCTTTTCGGGATTTTGTTAATATATTTTTTGGGATTATGCGACCTTTTTGGAAACTATTTCTGACCTTTTACAGGACCGTTTCGGTATTGTTTACGGTACCACCTCTGGCCTGTTTTCGGAGGTAATTTCGACGATTTCCGATCATTCAGGGACTATTTCTGAATTAATTATTAGGATTATTTTTAGATTGTTCTCGGGATAATTTGGGGCCTTTTTCGACTTTTCAGGAATTTTTTTGGAGCTTTTTCGGGATCATTTCTCCACTTGTTTGGATTGCTTTTGGACTATTTTAGAACTTTTTTTAGAAATTTTCATCATCATTTTCTGCGCGAAGGCAATATCTCAAAAAAACAAATTCCGTTAGGAGGAGCGCGAGTTGCGAACCGATAATTGCATTACCGGAGCTTTTTTATTCGATATGAAACTAACTTCCCATAGGGCTGGGGTCTTCAAATTACCACCATCGTTCATCTTTCGGTGGCAAAGGTGATGGGTTGCGTTACTTAGACCAATTGGATTTATGGTCCGATTTGGCTATTATTTGAAAGATATATTACAGCCTGTTCAAAAAAAGTAACCTCGCCGAACAAAATTGCCCACTTTTTTACCTCTTTTTTGACTAGTGCGACACTGTAATTTCCCAAAGTTTTATCCACTGCTGGTTAGCAGGGTAGGCATCGAAGTACAATTCGACATAATTCGATCATTTTCGACACGAATAAACAACATCAAAATGGGTAGAAAATTAGCCTCTCTGAACAAAATTGCCCACTTTTTATCTTCTTTTGTGGTTAGCGCGACCTAGTAATTTCCCAGGGTACTGAAAGGTCATCAGGACGTAGAACAAAGGGTCATCAGATTTGTAGCAGTAATATGACAAATCTGATGCATTCATCAGGAATGTCTTAAAGGGGCGTGCACCATATTATCGATTTCTGCAATACCGACGCACTGCATTATCAACACGCTGTTATATCGCCAGAATGACACGGCCGATAACATTTACAGGGATTTTATCACATTAACGTAAGCAACATTGTACAAGTAGCAGCGAAAGAAAATGCGTGGAGGCCGTGGAGTATAGTGATTGTGATTTTTCTTTCATTATTACATTGCTACTTTATTATTTTTTGTAATATACTTTATTTTGCATAGTGTAGTGATATGTTTTTCGTGGAATAATTAAAAAAAAAAAATTGTGTCATGCAATTTATATAGAAAAAAAAAACTTTTTCTATAAATTCATACAATTAACTGAAACTGGACGATTTTAAAGTTGATAAATGAGGTAAGTAAACTGTTACGTTGTGTGTGTAGAATAGATGTGATTTTTTTGCTATATGCCTTGAATTGTATTATAAAACATGTACATATGTATGTATGTAGATATGTAATAGAAAAAAAAAACTGTATGCTTAGAACTAGCAGGTAAAACGATTTCAATAAAAAACGTGCCTTATTTTTAATGTAGTGTCTAAAAATGTATTGGCGAACGTGTTTGAAGTAGTATGGGGTCATGGTCGAAATTCTATGCGCATATGTTCTTTTGTATGTACCTATGTGGGTATGTAGGCATATGTGAAAGTAAAAACCTTTTCAGCATTGCAGTATTGCCATTTTGTTTATAAAGCTATCAAATAATTACCGCAAAACTAGGCTCTGATTCTTGATGACATTGCCATACAGTTGTACACATAAGACAAACATACAGATGAATAAACATTAGACTAGTTAAAAAAAACCGGTGTACTGTGAAAGCAGTTAACTTCTTACCTCAAGAAAATTATAACGAAATATCATAAATATTCAAGCAATCAGAAGAGAGCCCGATGATTCTTATTTCCTTATTATTGCTTATTTTGGCCGATATACAAAAGAAGGAATGAATAAATTGCCGTTAGGTGGCAACCCTAGGTGACAGTTTTGCCATATCTTCGTTGGAATATGGCCGTAAATACCTTTAATTTGATACCCATAACGGCATATCTTGCTCAATATTTCAAACAAATTGCGGCAGGTGGCAACCCTGTAAACCGCCCAAAGTAGCAACACCCAAGTAGAAAGTCTAGTAATGAAACATATTTTCTATACATATGCCAAAATTTGTTCCAAATCGCTTCCGATGTACCCGAGATAAGTATGTATAAAATATTCAAAGCCGTTGCCACTATTCGTTGCCTCAAGCGTTCCCACTATTTATTCATTCAAATTTCACTCTCCATAAAAACTTACAATCGCCGCCTAAGACGTTTTTTAAAACTATTTTTCAAAGGAGTCTATCCGCGATTCCACTCAAGCGGGAAACTCTCTAAAAACCACGAAATTTATCGAAAATGGAGTTTACCGTTCCGACGGAGTAAGTCTAAAACATAGGGTAAATAGTATTGATGTATCTCTAAAAATGAATACATATTAAGATCTATTTAGTACATTTAGCGGCAGTTTGAAAAATAATATCAATATGTATAATTAAAAAAAAAATATTTTTTGCCCAGTCTAATGTATGTGTTTTGTTTTTGCAAAATGGAGAAGGGGAGTTTATTCACGTTGTTATGTCAAGCTGACCCTGGAATACAGTGAATCGTACAACGAAGCATATACATATGTATAGCAACTAAATAGGGTAAATATGTTCATTCTCAGACGCTTAGTAAGTTTTTGCAGTGTTGAGGTAACTTACAATTAACCCTTGTTCGAAGAAGTTCACTTTTATATTATAGGGTTTGCTCTATATACATAGGAAACAATTTAGAAACCCATACTTTAACACTCATCCAGCGCATTTTATTGAAAATCTTGTTAAAACTACCTATTGATATCCTTTACCCGGTACATTTACCCTATGAGTGCGAGATGCTTCATCTCTCAATATTTGCCTTAGTTCTTACATATTTACTTTACTAGAATACATATGTATATACGAAAACAGAAGGCGTAACAAAAGTTCGGATTAGCAGAGCAGAAAATGAAAAAAATTTATTCCATATTTATTTTTAAACTTCTTTTCAATCCAATAAACGACATCATAAAATCGCGTTTGTTATAAATTTTCAATATAAACGCAGTGCTTTGAAGTATATTCTAC
Organism: Campiglossa producta; assembly: GCA_964058755.1. Classification (NCBI taxonomy): domain Eukaryota; kingdom Metazoa; phylum Arthropoda; class Insecta; order Diptera; family Tephritidae; genus Campiglossa; species Campiglossa producta. Next base: position 119,184,757 of record CAXKVI010000003.1, read on the forward strand.
GCTGGCTATATGGTGAAATACCCATCAGCAATTTGACAAGTCCTACTTCGGCGGTGCTGATTTTACTGTCACAAATTAAATGCGAATTTTTATGCCAGTTTTAAAGACATAATGAAAACGCATTTGACACCAAATTGACATGGTGACAGTTTAGTCAGTTATTGAGGTCAGTCATTTTGACCTAATGAAAACCAGCCATTATTAGTTACTCAGAGAAAAAAATGAGGGGAACAAAATTTCGAATAATTTTTCGATAAATGTCAGAAAATTTTCCTTCACTCAAATCACCAACTTTCAGCAAACTTTTTTTAGTACCCCCTTTGGTGTTAATATACGCTCATTTGTCTATTCTCTTAGTTATGAATCATTTTGTTTTTATTGTTTATTATTCAAAATGTATCTACATATAATATTGGCAAAGGTGTAATGGCCACATAAGCCGCCTGGAAACCTGTGACAGACTAGCTCAAAGGGGTTCGTGAAATAAACAATTTTACAATATCTTTGTTTGTTTGTATTAACCCTCCTCCGCCCACCCAACAACTTATCTTTCCTTATGTTTGTGCTGCACAAAGAGAGTGATTGCTCCGCCAAAGTCAACGTAATGGGGTCACTAGCATTTCCTTTGAACGCAGAATCAGATTGTTTGAATTGCTGCGTTGTAGGGTGGTGTGTGAAATTTAACCGGCGCCAACTGCTTCAAACTGCATTTCATAAATGTGTGTGTGTGTTTAGTTTAACTGTTGATTTTAACGATAAATGTGCGTATAAATTTTTAATTATACGAAATACGCAAAAAAAAAATAAGAACTTTATTCTTGTACATACAGCATAGAAACATTTCCTGCTAATCAGTACCGGATAAAATCTGTGGAAATTACTGGGTAGCGCTAACCAAAAAAGAGGGCAATTTTGTTTAGCGAAGTTAATTATCTACCCATATTGAAGTTGCTTATTCGTGTCGAAAACTATCGAATTATGTCGAATTTCCTGCTAACCAGCAGCGTATAAAATCTTGGAAGATTACTGGATCGCGCTAACCAAAAAAGTGGATAAAAAAGTGTACAATTTTGTTCAGCGATCATTTCCCATCTCAATTTTTCTTTAAAATTAAATTCCCTACAAACAATTGCTACATTAAAAATTTGGTCAGATGGGACATTCCAGAGTAATTGGGATTCAAACATTGGAATAAAAAATAATAAAAAAATCACGGTCTAAAAACTTCCACTAAGACAACTAAAATCAATAACAGACCTGCAAAAAATGCATATTAAGATCGAAATATCACAATAATTTCAAAAAAATATTTTAACCCAATGTTCGCATTTGGAAAGAAACTTGAACAAATAACGATATTTTATCGAAAATCGGCCACCTATCGAACAGCTGAATTTACACATTCGCACATAACATTAGCTTTGTTTCTTTTCTGCTAATTATGAATAATTATGAATAATTATTCCTAGAAAAGTGTTTTGTGAAAAAATTAGCAGCGAATCCAGCAGCTTTTTGACATTTAATTGAGAGAAAGAGCGCCAATTCGCTGCAAGTTCGCTGCAAGTTGCTGCTGGAGATTTTTCGTCCAGCAAAAACTAGCAAGTAACAAACAGCTGATTGTAACATATGGCAAAATAAAAATTGATTGCATATTTTTATGAAATTTAAAATTTATTACGAATATTTTGAAAACTATGAGTTATTTACCAGCAAATGAAGTAAGTACATACAATAAATACCAAATCTTCAATAATTCCGTATATTTGAATAGCAAAGCGCCGAAGCCCAATGTCCATTGGACCAACGTAATGTGGCTCGTTTAGGAGACCAATATAATCCTGCAGGCGCAGTTACAGGAATGGGAAATACTGAAGGTATATAAGGCATTCAATTTTCTTAATATTTTGTAAGGTTTAATCCGATATATACGCAGTAATTGTCCAAAGGCTGAAAAATTCGCAATTAATGTGCTGCGAAAAAAATTTATTTTCATTTGTCAATTGTCAGAACAGCTGTTCTGCTGGAGAATTTCTGCTGGCTCCTGTTCGACGAAAAACTAGCAGAAGAGAGATGAAACTAGCAAAAATGAGATTTTGACAGCTTTTTACAAGACTCTCTTCTGCTGACAGTTCTTTGCTGGAGATTTCAAGAAACAAATCTATTATTACATAAAAAAACGCTGGTAACCAATGAATTAAAAAAAATCAGAGTATAAACTACCACGGAGTTTATTAAAATCAATAACAGATCACCGAAAAATTCATATTAAGATCTAAATATCATAATAATTTCAAAAAAATGTATTAACTCATTAGGGCCAAATGTTCCCATTTGGAAACATGAACGACAACCTATCAAACAGCTTACAAGTTTAAACCTGAGGGGTTTAAAAAAATCACGGTATAACAACTTCTACGACATATTTTCCTAAAGCGAACCATAGCACTCTTTTTCCTAATTACACCCAATCAAAGTGATATTGATCTTAAACCAATTGCAATCTACACATAATCAGAAAAGCGTTTAAATTTTTATTTTATTTTTTATATCTATACGACTTATGTATATATATGTATGTACATATTTCCCCTATATGTATTAATTTCTGCCTCATCTAGCTATATACATATGTATGTATTGTTTTGATTGAACGTAATCGAATCAATTGTGTCAATACATTGCCGCAAAAGTGTTTCATCAATTAATTTTAGTGGAAACTAATGATGTAATTGAACATCGTTTCTTAATTCTTGATAATTCTAACACCATGTGTTGACATTATCAACTTTCGAATTAGTTTCAAAGAAACACTCGATCATCATACCGCGGCTTTGTCATTGTTTTGTTTAATAGCGTGATTCAAAAACATGTCTTCTTGGTCTTACCCCCTCAAAAGTTTGATAAGAAAATTTGACTCGCAAAAAAAAGGGCAGTAACATTTTGTATCGAAAAAATTATTATTTTTTTGGAACACCCTTTATATATTCTTGAAGTTGAAGCTTTGAACTTTCGAAAACTTCTTACCATAAGCACAAAACTAATTACCTACAGCCATTTGAAAATGACTAAATTTTGTATGTACTATTTAATTCAGGGGTCACCAGGTCTTTCAACCTACCTACCTTTCAGCTACTTGTAAGTAGTAGTATTATAATTTTGTCCGCATAACGGTACTACGTAACGGCACAAAATAATCGAGATAGATATAGAGTTCCATATATGAAAGTGTTTTGGTTGAGGTTCCGTCCGTCTGTCTGTCCGTGTACACCGTGTACAGTACACGATAACTTGAGTAAAAATTGAGATATTTGCATGAAATTTTGTATACAGGTTACTTTCTGGCCAAGGTAGGTTGCTATTGAAAATGGGCGAAATCGGATGATAACCGCACCCCCTTTTTCTATATCGAAAATTTCGAAAATCACATAAATTGACATATCTCGGTAGCTGAAATGGCTAAAATGATTTAATTTTATAGGTGAATCCCCTTGGTCATTATCTTATGATTTTTCCTTAAATTTTTAAAAGTGGGCGTGGCACCACCCTGTTAAAATTTTTTTATTTGTATAGATATGAGTATGATTCCGATGGAAAAAGCAGAGTCATGCTTTATGCCAAGAGTTTGTTGCAATACCAACAATTGTCGCTTCAACCTTGATCAATTAATTTTTAAGCGTTGTTGTTATGTTTGAAATATTTATGTCAGTTTAATAGTTATTGCGATATGGTATCTACATAAATATCTCGCTCACAAAAAGAATTTACCAATTTTTTATCTTGATTTCTCACTGGTTTTTTTTTTTTTTTACATAGAGAACAAACGAACGTTGACTTTTGTTCGATTTCGATCGTCGAATCTGACGGAAAAAGCAGATCGAACGAAATTTCTTTTGGTACTATCTCTACTAACAAGCAGCGGATAAAATGTTGGGAATTTACTGGGTCGCGCTAACCAGAAAAGTGGTTAAAAAAGTGGGCAATTTTGTTCATACTTACTTTTTGATTGCGTTTTTTTTTCGTATGCGAATATTCGCCACGTCTCCAATAAGTACAGTTTTTTTTTAGTGATTATTGCCTGCTATTAAATTAATTGTGCTGTGCATAAAAATTATACACCCATACATACATAACTGTTGAAATATTTACTATTCTATTTTATTTTTATAGATAATGGCAAGAGAAGACGTGTCTGTAACTAAAAAGCAGAATTCTAACGCCGATTGTAATAAAATCAAAGTGAACGGAGCTACCGAATCATGTGATAAAGCAGGTTAGTCTGCATTAAATTGTATACCATAGATAATGGTTTTTAGTAACGCTCTACGACGACAGCGAATACTGTCTAATTAAAAGTGAAGGCTTTTACGATCGTAAAGAAAAAAAAGTGTCAAAACAAATTAATTGAGTATCAATTGTTGTAAATTGACAAAGCTAAAGCTGCTGTTAGTCTGACATAGCATAGACTTATTTTAGGGCCGTTTTCTCAACTAGCCTGTTGATTTCAAACGTCTGACGTAGTGGCATATGTAAAAATATTATAAAAGTTTAAAGCTTTAAATTAAGGAATATCCAAAGCTTTTTTACTTAAATTTCAAAAATTATAGAAAATTCGCTTAAAAAATATTTTTTCTCATACAAAATGTGTGGAAAAACTAAAAAAAATAGCGGCCTCTAAGTGTTAAGTTACAGCGCTTATTTTTCGAGAGACTTAGTTTCTTATCAATTTCTAACTATAAAGGGGATAGATAAAAAACAAACTTTTTTATTTGAATCACCCTAATGTACAAATTTATTGCAAATTTTGAAAGCTTTTTCCAAACTGAAAAAGGGTAACATTTTTATTTTGCAAAACAATTTTTTCCGTTGACAGAACGCTCTTTTATGGTTAAATGAAACTAACCAACAAAATTTTTCCAAATCGGAAGGGCAGATTCAAACCAGGGGTGTCAAGGTTTTTCAACCTACTTTTCATAATTTTTGCATCTCAGCTCGAAATGAGCGCCGGGGCGACGCTATTCCAAGAATAATATTGCAAGGATTTTTCGAGCCACATAAGGGCCACATGATGTTGTTGTAGAGCCACAGCGGGCCAAAAGATCCACTAGGTGGACATGCCTGATTCACACCATTTGGCATGGAATGGCCTGGATAAATTTGAAGTAACTTTTAAAATTAAAGACTAGAGGAGAAAGGGTCCCTTAACTTAACTTACAGCGTTTCGCTTGTCGAGGTCAGATATCCCAAATTGCTTAAATGTTACATTAGACTGGGCCAAAAAAAAAAAAAAATACTAAATTAAATTGATATTATTTTTCAGAGTGGCAAACGAATTACCAAACCGTGATATTTCTTTTTGGAGGTCTATCATAACCAGTTTAGACTTTTGCCAAATCGATGATATAGAAATAGTTTGTCCCAGACCAGATTAAATATCTACTACATAGTATTATTACCTCTAACTTATATCTACCTTTTTTAAAATTTAGTTACAGTTAGTTTATTGGATGCCAAACCAAATGATGACAGCAATGATTATGATCTTGTGCCACCCGATGGAGGTTGGGGTTGGTTGGTTTTACTTGGTTCGATGATGGTCAATATACTTATACCGGGCACAATAAAAAGTTTTGGCGTATTATTCGTTGAATTTTTGGAAGCTTTCGATGCTTCTCCAGCGACAGGTGCATGGATACCGGCACTATGTTATTTCCTGTACAGTTCACTAGGTTAGAATGTCTTTATGATGCACTTTGTATATATATAATTTTTTTTTTTTTTTTTTGTAAGAACATGCATTTATTTCATTATGAGCTAACTTATATTACAGGCCCTGTTTCCAGTATATTATCGGTTAAATATTCATATCGTACGGTAACAATGATGGGTGGTGCATCAGCGGCAATTGGTATGATTGCGTCATTTTGGGCCTCATCTGTAGCATATTTATACTTAAGGTAATTGAACGAGAATTTCATGGATGCGTTAATTAGAGTTAAATCAAAACACCTCATAGTTATGGAGTTCTAGTGGGGATTGGTGCCGGTCTATCATTCCCTCCAACCGTGTATATAGTGACGTCATATTTTGTTAAATTACGTGGATTGGCAAATGGCTTATGCATATCGGGCAGTGCATTGGGCTCGATTATATTACCACCAGTATTGCGTTGGCTTTTGGAAACCTATGGATATAGGTAAGTCTAAAAATTTGTATGTATTTGATGATATTAGCGTTGTAATAACTGTATTCATCTTATTAGGGTCTGTCTGAGCTCTCTAGTCGAAGCATCTGGTGCTCTGCCTATTTTTATTATAACATTCACTTTATTTCACTCACGGTTAGGCCAATTTGTTGCCTCTTTCCAGCACAGGGGGCTACACACTTTTAGAATTGTCCGAAATCTCGTTTAGTCTCGAGCGTCTGGGAGCATGTCCGTTACTGCCCTGATAACATTTATTCCTCATTTCACTACTTGTTCCGTCAAATATTTCTCTCCATTTGATTTTGGGCGTTATCCATATAGCGGTGTGGTGAGTTAATCCTGGAATCGCAGCATACTGGGTGGTTAAAGCGATAAAGGTTTTGATAAAATAGCCCACTTTTTGACTGAAATCTAAATTATATGTTTCCACCTTCCCTTGGTCTGCAGGTTCTTTACCAATCATTAGCAATTTCTTCTCACAAAAATCTCAAGAAACTAACTCTTTCAAGCAATTAAGAATATGTTAAATTTAGATCCTATACAACTGCCAAACGAACCAAAATCGTCGAGGTGAAAACTTTGATTCCCACACTATCAACATTTTTTTTCTATTTTGTTAACTGTTTTGGGATTTTCACCACACCGCGAATTTCACCACTTTCCTATCCACCATGCCCAGCCACTATTGTCTAGGTGAGCACTTGAATTCCGACACCATCCCAATTTTCTCCGTTGTTTTTTCTTCAATTTTTTCTTCAAAATAACAATGCGGGTAAGGAATTCACCATGCGATAAGAAAAGGTTGCTTTAGTGTTTTTCTTATGGAGGTGTATTTTCTTACCGCTTGGTGAATTCTAGCCTTTTTGACTAACGGTTATTTATGGAATTTGTATGCAAAACGGCAGGGTGCCTAAAAGTATGCAGCCTTTCAGACCTCACACCTATATTTAGACGCAATTTCAACATGGTGAAAGAGTGAATCTTTCCGAAGAAAATTTCCTTTTTCTCAACCTATCCCAACACAATCACGCACTTTTTTATACACAAATTTTAACCCCAACTATTCCACACTAAATTTTTGCGCTGAAAAATATGCTATACTTTTCTAATACTCATATTTTTTTTATTGCAGAGGCGCAGTTCTCATAATGGGTGGCATCACATTAAATGTCTTCGTAGCTGCACTCTTTTATGAACCAGTGGAACAACATATGATACGAGTGCCAAAGAAAACAAATACGCTTGAGGATATCGAAGAGGAGGATATTGGAATTGTAATGAAATTTGAAACTGTAGGCGAAGTCGGCTCAATACATAATGACATGTCCTTACATGATGGCTGTAGTGATGTTGGTACAAAACCATATCCACCATATAGTCCACCAGCGCTATTACCCGATAATCAATTTGTGCGTAGCGCATCCGCTGCAGTCGTACAAAATTGTAGTAAACATCAAGATGAATATGCGCCAACACGCACGCGAAAAATTAGTACACCCGTACGTTTACCACAACGTAATCAAACATTTACACCGGGACAATTAAATTCACAATCATCACTATATGCTGTACCGGAAGGTGAAAGATCTACACATAAATTGAATCGTCTAAGCGCACTACGTAACAGTTCCAAAAATCGTCTATCACGACGTTCACCTTCCACAAGCAGTTTTCAATATGTAAGCACACCATACCACGGTAGCACGCTATCATTTCAACCGAAAGAATTCTCATCACATTTATCGTTACGTTCGATGACGAGTAGTACAGGCGGGGGTGGTGGTGGTGGCGGTTGTGTTGGTGCGGGTGCAGGTGCTGGTGCAGCTCATGACAGTTCAACCGCTGATGGTATTGTTGACAAGGATGCACAAAAAGAATCTACACGTTCAAAATTTTTCGATCTTACCCTATTAAAAGATCCAACATATTTGGTGATTTTAATATCGAATTGTACAAATGCCATCGGTTATACAAATTTCATAATCTTACTGCCGGCATATGGTGTTGCATTGGGTTTTGATAAATCACTATCAGCTTACCTCATTTCGATTGTATCTGCAACCGATCTAATTGGACGTATTGGTGGATCGGCACTTTCGGATTTAGGTCTGATACCAAAAACTTGGTACTTCATTGGTGGTCTAGCCGTATCTGGTTTATCGCTAGCGCTACTACCGTTCGCCACAACTTATGGTATGTTGAGTTTTTGGTGTACAGTTTTTGGTCTGGCATCTGGTATATATGTTGGCGTAACAGCCGTTATCATGGCTGATATGTTAGGCGAAGAACGTTTAACATCATCATATGGCATTAGTTTATTTGTAAATGGTATATTACAATTAATTGGACCACCATTATGTGGCGTATGGTATGAAGCAGTTTTGGATTATGGTCCATTATTTCATACATTGGGGTTAACGTTATTGTTTGGCGCCAGTCTTTGGAGTTTTATGCCGTTTATTAATAGAAGAAAAGCCAAAGAAGAAGAAAGAAAGGAACAACAACAAGCACAATGCGACAGCGAGGCGCATTAATAATGTAAAATGTAACTTAATTTTCATATACAGAACTGCGTTGTTTTTTTTTTACTAAATGCATTCTTATTTACTTAAATTTAAACGTAATATTCGCGCATAGTTAATAAAGTCAATATTTTGTATACAAGAAATTTGTAGTTTTATCAGGCACGTTCTATCAGTTCACAAGGCCTACATTTTACCGCAGAGAATATTCAAAATGTTGTGAAAATGAGCGCAGAACGGACTGTTTTGTCTTTTATTTATTTTAATAGTGATTTGGAAATGAAAACAGTCAACTTTTTGAAGAGATTGAGACATACATAAGTAAAAAAGTAGTTTCCCTGTTTTTCGAAGTAAGCCTCCAAAACTTAGTTATGCGCTTTCAAAGTTCGAAAATATACCTTAAGTAATGTTTTTGTTTTTTTTTCGTTGTTGTGCTGTAGGTCGCCTCCCAGTTGGTGCACCCTGGGTAACGCTAAATGACCTACATAGCCTACACGGCTAGTTTCTTGTATTGCCGGTTCTACGAGAACGGTACCAGTACTTGTGCTGTACCCATCGTGCCGAAACGACCCGGGCCGTTTTCTTATATCGACCCGGCCAAGAGCAATACACTCGGGGTGACCCTGTCTGACATTTAGGCAGGGCTACACCTCGCTACAACAACAACAATAACAACAACAAGAGATTAAGACGTAAGTATAAAATGGCATTTCCGGTTTTTCGAAATTAGCCTCCAAAATTTGGATATGAGCTTTCGAAGTTCAAAAGTGGTTTTCTAATTGTTTTGAAACAATGAAAAAATGGACGTGACCTGCCTGCCTCTCTTGTTTGATTAGTGCCTTTTTTCTATTTAAAAATGTATGTAAAAAGTACTATACAGGGCCAAAGCGGGATCTTCGAACAAATTAAAAGCCGCATATTTTTAAATATATAATATATCAAATAAATATATAAAATAACAAATAAGAGGAGCAAGAAGGCCACGCCAACATTCAACCTTTTTCAAATTTTTTAACAAAAGCATTAGAAACCCAAATCTTCGAAGGGTCCAACTTCGAACTTCGAAAGCCCGTAACTAACTTTTGGATTATATCTGCGAAAAACGGAGAATGCCATTTTTTCTTGTCTTAATTAAAAAAAAAATTGCTTTGAACCAATACCCAGAAAAAAGTTGATTTTGTTGTATAGTGCAATTACATATATGCGGCTTTTAGTTTTTTCGAAGATCTGACTTTGGCCCTGTATAACACTTTTTGCATACATACATAATTTTCAAATAAAAGAAATAACCAATCAAACAAGATAGGCAAGCAGACCACGCCCACTCTTTACAATATGTTTAACAAAACAATTCAAAAACAAGTATTAGTAAGGATCCAATTTCGCGCTTCGAAAGCCCATAAATAAGTTTTGGTGGCTAACTTCGAAAACGGGAAAACTACTTTTTTTACTTACTTATGTCTCAATATCTTCAAAAAATTTGATTTGGTCCAGTATTCAGGTAAGTATTCTACTTTTAGTCCAGGCGACAGCGGGTTTCCGGTGGAAACAAGCCGGACCAAAACGGACGAATCAATTGTTGAAAATACAAAAAATTTTAAATTAGGTTTCACTAGGACTAATACAAACGTTTCCAAAGATACAGCTCTTAAAATACTCTAATAAATTACCTTAGCAAATGAACGGCTTAATAAAATCAGAAGTGTGATATTTTTTTTTTTTTTTTTTTTTTCAATAATACAGCAACAACAGCAAGTATTTCAACTCCGTTCGAGCAATGTATGTGTAGTCTGAAAAGACAGCGCACACTATGGTATGGCATTACTATATTCCTTCCAGGTAAAAACCTAAAAAAAATAAGCATGGATGTTACTTTAAAGTTGGATTTAGTTAAAGAGTTCAACAATATTTTTAAATAAATTACCTTACGAACAATGTATGTATGAAGGCATCATCAACTCTACGGTCCAAAACTACACCAATGATCATAGATGTTACTGCGTGGCTGGATTTAGTTCAGGAGTTATTGTTGGAACAATATTTCTCCCTACTTAATTGGCTCGCTCCTTTACGAGTATTCTCACGAATCTCTTCTTAGAAAAGATAATTGGTATCTTGGGGAGATACAACAACCGAAGTTGGACCAGAGTCACTCGTGTCTTTTGAAAGTTTGCGTTCCTAAGGGAACAGTTTGATGAATATCAAGCTCACCTAAGTAGTAGTGCTGGGAAAACATCATTGCAATATTCCATTCTTGTACAAAATTTAAAACAAAAAATTAAATAAAAAAGAGATAAAAAAATGAAATACAAGACAAGAAAATAAAATAATGTAAAGTAACACTGTACAGCAGCCGGCTAGGTTTGGGACCGTACCAGCTTTTTTGAAAAGATCAAGACATAGATAAGTAAAAAATGGCATTCACAGTTTTTCGAAGTTAGCCTCCAAAATTTAGTTATGGACTTTCGAAGTTCGAAAAGACAAGAAAATAAGATAATGTAAAGTAACACTGTACAGCAGCCGGCTGGGTTTGGAACCATACCAGCTTTTTTGAAGAGATCAAGACATACATAAGTAAAAAATGGCATTGCCAGTTTTTCGAAGTTAGGCTCCAAAATTTAGTTATGGACTTTCGAACTTCGGAAGTTGTTTTGTAATTGGTTTGTTTTAAAAGTTGAAAAGGGCAAAATGTGGGCCTGCTTGTCTCTCTAGTTTATTTGGTGTTGTTTTTTATTTAAAATGTAGGTAAGAAGTGCTAAACAGGGCCCAGTTGAGATCTTCGAAAAAATTAAAAGCCGCATATTTAGGTCAATTATGTAATATTTCTTCAATCATGCACTTTCAATTAAAAGCAGTACACCAATCAAGTAAGAGGAGGAAGCAGGCCACGTCCACATTTAACTTTTTAAACAAAGCAACAAAAAAGAAGAAATCTTCGAAGAGTTCAACTTCGAACTTCCAGGCTTTGGAGGCTAACTTGGAAAAACGGGAAACGCCATTTCCAGAGAAAAAGTTGATTTTGTCGTACATATCTGTGTGTAAGATAAAATGAAATATAAAAAAAAAATAAGAAAATAAAATATAAAATTTAACAAAAAAATGGACAAAAAATTGAAATAAAATATTACAAAAAAAAAAATAAAAAATAAAAAAAGATTAAAAAAATGTAAACAAAAATAAAATAACATAAAATAAATGAAATGAAATAAAATAAGATAAAATAATAATCCACTGTGCGGTTTTTGGCTCTTTTATGGATATAAATTGAACAAACATTAATTTATGATTTTGGCAATATGGTATTTAATTTCCACAAATTCTTTCGTAAATTGCCTTCATAATTTTTACAAAATGTATATATAGAAATGTTAATAAACAATTTTTAGATATGTATAAATGTTTGCTCTTAGCATAAAATTCTTTTTGTTAGTATGTATGTATATTAATAGTTAAAAAAAAAAACAACAATAATGAATAGTTTATATTTTTGGTGTTGGTTTAATGTAACCTTTTGCTCGCATAAATCGTACAATAAATGGTGTAGCACCTAAGGTAATGCTAATGCGTACCGGTGCAAAAACTTTATGTATAGCATATGCAATAACAAATGTACTAGCACCAGTTGTAATTTTATTAGACAACGCACTCGATCCAAGGCCAAGACGTTCCAGAATTGGTACAATATCTATTCCGCTAGAAGAAAAAAACAAGAAAAAAAATAGTAGTTAGTTAATATGCATAGAAATAAACGTTGAAGGAAAGAGACGTGTAAGGACCTAGTCGGAATTCATGCTCAAACCTTTGATGGCTTTAATAAGGAAACTAAAACAGCAACAACAATTTTGAGCATTCCCTACCATACTTGAGCTCTTACTCTGTGTTTCGATAGGAAAATTGTTCGCTTTATAGTGGTTCATGCCCCGTAGGAAATTTTCGAATATACCCACTCTATGTTCGAATTCCATTCTGTTCCTTTCGGATTTGATTTATTCTTCTTTCAATTCCAAAATTAATGCGAAAATGGTCGAAAGTTAGAAAATTATATTCTATTTAATAGAATAATAAGTATTTTTGATCAAAAAATCATTTTTCGGGAATTAAGGGTTAACCCATCGCTGTCGAAAAATATTGAAGAAGTTTAGAAAAAATATTTTTAAAAAATCCAAAAAAATCTCTTGTAGCGTGATAGAAGTCAGTGAAGTCTACATAGTATTTCTAAGAAAATTTCACCGGTTAAGTAAGAAGGCCACGCCCACATATTACGTTTTGGAAGCTCACTTCGAAAGTTTTGGAGGCTAACTTCGAAAAACGAGGAAATTGTTTTTTTTTTTTTTTTTGCACAAACTTGGGTTTGTTCGATTTTGTCGTATAGTGTAAATGATAATGATGGTAGCATTGGACGGCACAAGCATTTTCAAGCCAAATATTAACTTAGCGACTTTACACAATCTAACGAATATTAATGCAATTTTATATAAGCTTTTGATAGGAGCACATGCACATGCGCAAATCAGTTTTTAATTTGAATGAATTAGGCTAACAAATGATAAGTGATTGCAAATGAATTTAAAAAAAAATTACTTGAGTTATTCCATGTCCGATCGTTTGAAATACTTTCATCATATAAAAAACTACTACCAATAGATAAAACAAATGCTAAGCTCTTTGTAACATGGAATGGCTGAAGTAATAGCATCAGTTATTACGCTTACCCAGAAACTAGTAAATAGCAGCAACCAAGCGAAGCCAATGATATAGCCACATGAAATACGATTACAGTCGATCCATAATCTTTAAATGCCTTTTTCAATTGTTCCTTTTTGCTAAGCACCACTGGCGGCGTTTTGGGGTCTCCTTCAACTTTGGTACAATAAAGACGCTTGCTGTCATGCGCTGGCAATGTACTAACTTTTGAGTTTATAATATTTGTTGTCACTTTTAATTGTGTTGTTGTTTGTGCTGCTGTACGATACTCTATGATAGAATTAACGTGCAATGACGCAATTTGCTTTTAGACTATATATTAAGTATAGTTAGAGTGAACCATGCCCATTAAAAATACGAATACATATATACATATTAGCTATGTACAAGCACATATACTATACAAACATGCATTTATACTAAATATACATACATATACATTAGACTGTGCCAAATAAATAAAAATTAAATTTATTACAAGGTGACTCGAAATTTACAAAAATTCAAAAAAAAAAATGTTTGGTCAAAATCAAAGCGAATTCATTACAGGTGGCATCATCCCATCATATGGTTTCATATTCTTCATTGAAAATCGAATCGTAGCTGTCAAATTGCTTATGTTGTTGCTTTGTCTGACATTTTCAGTTACAAGGAGTGTGTGCGTGTAGATCTGAATTCGCTCGAACCCACCTGTATGAATTTGCCTTGGTCAAAATACAAAAGATCATACATATTTTATTAAAACGCCCTTCAGAAAAAAATAATTTCTTTAAATATTTTAGAGCTTTATAAAAAAAAAAAAATTAGTACAAAATTTAATAACAAACTTTTACCTTTTTTTGAAAAAAATTCGAATTTTTGAAAATTGAACTTACATTTCCCATTATCAACTTTTGTTTTCTCAATATAACCTTACATTTTCTCAAAAATTCTTACATACATATTTATGAACTAAGATTTCGCATTATAAAATTTTGTTTTCTCAATATAATCTTACATTTTCTCATTATAAACTTGAAAAGATGTAGGTAGTAGTTAGTGGAAATTTTGAAAATTGTTTTCAAAAAACTTTGTTTTTAAACAAAAGTACCCCCTCTGAAAAGTGCATATTTTTTTAATACAATTGTTTCCAAAATTTGGACGCAGGGAAAAAAGGGAAAACTTTGAATTTTCAAAAAAAATTAACTTTTCTTTGGCACCACTTTGTTTTATGACGGGAGGAAACTCCCAGCCGAAATTTATTACGATCCGCAGAAGTCGATATCAAACAATTTTCGATTTGATAATGAATTACCCATTTCCTGTGAATTTTTTGTGTTGTTCTTATACCCATTTTTTCACGCAATTTATATTTCACATCATCTAGAATCTTTTGTCAACATTAAAATTAGATTTCGTCTATTGGTCGCGGTTCGTCTCTAGCCTCAAGCTGGGTAGTGGCCTAAGGTGCTAGACCTTCTAGCATACAAGTCACTACAGTGTTGTGAGTTCGACTCTCACAATGCCGGGAAGAAAAAGTCCTTGAAGAGATGTAACTCCAGTATCATCGAAACATATGTCGGCTTGTCTGGTTCCTGCAGCGCGTAGGTAAATTTTTCTCAAAAAACACATTTTCATACAATCCCGAAAATTGCTTGTAAATACCGTCGGTACTTACAGCAATAGACTACAAGTCAAAAAAGCAACAAAGAGTAAAACGAAATCAACTTAGGAATAAGTTTTAACTGTTATTTAATTCTGATATCAATTCTGTCGTCAATTTCTTTAAGATTGTGTAATTATATTTTCTTTATACCGATTTTTGCTTGCCCTAACCTCAAAACATTAAAACGAAATCAGTTTTATTGCGGGTTAAGGCCGAAGTTCGAACCGTTATTTGATTCTGATATCGATTCTGCCGTCAATTTCTTTATAATGATTTTTACTCCCCTGACGTGTCGCGGTTCGTTCCTAGCCTCAAATAATACCCTTGTACTAGTACTAGTACGCTGGGTATAAATGGCGAACTGCATGCCGTTATTTAATTCTGATATTGAATTCGGATTCTGCAGTCCATTTTTTCACTGATTTTTGCTTCTTTGACAAATTTTCAAAGCAAACACATGAAATCAAGAAACCACACCAACGAACGACCCTGAAGAAAATTCTCACACAAAAAAAAAAAAAAAACAAAGTTGACGAATGTGGCATCTCGATATACGGATTTACATATTTTTGACACGCTGAATCCAAATTCGCGTTCCGAATTCGCCTAACGGGTTCGTCCTTAACCTCAAACAATTAAAATGGAATACAGTTTTTTTGGTGGTTAATTTCTGTTAAGAATCTGTATTTATCTATTTTCTATACTGACTTTTGCTCTTTTGACAAATTTCCAAAAAAAAAAAAACAAAAAAAAAAAAGGAACCAAGCGGGAACGGCCCAACTGAAAAAGATTTTCGAAATTTTTGTGTGGAAAATAAAATGTTTTAGAAATTTCAAAGCAGTATCGAGATCAGTTCTAAAAGTTCTAAAGGTCTCAAGCTTTTCGCCATGCTAAAAATATATGTAATTTAAATTAAAAAAAATCATTTTATTGGCCCAGCCCAATATATAATTGACTCCTTTTTGCGGAATTGTCGTAACGATCATTTTTTCGAAGTTTACGCAAATTTGATGTAAAATTTGTATTTTGTCACTTACGACAATTTCGCGAAAACGGGTCGACATTTATTATCATTAATTCATACCATTTTTCTCAATGCTGTAATCTTGGTTATATTCAACCCATTTCGAACGGACATCCTTACGCAAATTAGTATAATGGGAACCGTGTAAATTGTTTGACATGAATTTTCCTTCTTGTGACCATTGTCCGCCTGGCATATTCAAATGCGAAAACTTATGCATTCCACCATATGGTGTTGGTACATTACTTTGCATAACTGCATTCAGGCTAACTGCACCAAAACAATCATATGATTGTATATGAGGATCTTGCTGTACAGAGCCGCCCGCATTATACGAGTAATCATTTGCTGCTGTCAATGTATTATCTGTAGTTATGTCTATTTTGGATTGAGCTTGTTGCGATAGAATTACTGGACCAGTTATATCACGTGTACGATTTGGTGAGAATCTTGTCGTCTCAGCTGGATCGATATTGTTTGGTAAAGGCAAGGTTGCAATGCGTACATTATTAGAACGTATAGCAGTTGTATGCAACTTTTTTGAACCAGCAAGTCCTGAAATGAGTTCAAAAAAATGTTGATCAGTTTTATGAAAGAACCGATATAACGCTATATCTCATTTTTTTTTTTTTCAAAAACAGTCTGTTTGAATTTTTTTCAAAAACCCAACTAGGTATATCATCTTAAAATCTATTCGGCGTTTATGAAACTCATTCTGAGATATAGCGTTCTTGAACCAAATTCCGAAATATTGCGTTTTTGAAACTCATTCTATGATAGGGCGTTCTTCAAAGAATATCTGAGCTGTTGGCATTTTTGAAAATGTTTTTGGAATAGGTGTATCTTATTTGCTATTAACAATGGCTGTCTTTCAGTTTCTATGGATTTGTTAACAAATACACTTTGTTGTTCTCACTAAATTAGTGCGACGCGACTTTCCAGGCAGTATTACTCGCCTATATGCACATAAGGTTCATACAGACATACATTCCTGAATTGGTTCTATTTTCGAATAGCTCTATGGCCATTCTTGCCCGGGTCGATATAAGAGAACGGCCCGGGCCGTTTCGGCATGAATGGTACAGCACAAGTACTGGTACCGTTCTTATAGTACCGGCAATACAAGAAACTAGCTGTGTAGGCCATGTAGGTCAATTAGCGTTACTCAGGGTGCACCAACGGGGAGGCGACCTACTCTTACACTCTTCTTCTTAGGGCCGGTTTGCATTCCAAGGCACTGTTGTTGTGAAGTTTGTCATAATTACCTTAAAAGACGCCTGATTGGTTGGAAAATCACTCCACGGCAGCTTACTCAGATTTTCTAGCCCGCCTACATTCAGGTCATGGACTTAAGTCGCCGTTTACTTTTAGGCATACATACCTACCGAGGGTTATAGTATTTTTAGAACTCAAACCCTGTGGGGTGACCAACTTTTGTTTAAAAGACACTATAGTAATCTGGCAGCTTGTAAAATCTGTTCAGTTCGGGACCATCAATAGCATGGGACTAACCCATTTCAGGCTTATACCACCTAGTATTTTTCGCATTTGTGATCAACCCCCTCACTATCATGACCCTAGCCAAACCTGCAATTGAATATTAAGACTGCATTTGCGGTTAATCCGATGACCGATGCCTAGACAACCGTGCCCCGTAAATTTTTACAGCAGCGTTAAGAGTTCTGCAGCAAGTAGAAGTATAAAAAAACGAGTCCGGTTAATAGGAATCATAGCCCGGGATCTCTCATGGCACAGGCTGGGCAGTTGCTTACCGCCGTATTATGCCCGTTTTCACAGTACCGCCAAATCCAAGATGTACTCTTTTGGCATACCCTAATATATATGTATCACAACATTCTTCATCTTCCTATTGTGCATAATTTGCACATAATTGATTCAATTGAATTGCCCTTCACAGCGAACATTGACCACCAAACATATTTTAATTTCACATATCTGCAAAACAACTTACCATAAATATCATTCAAATCTCTCCTATAGCACAATGAGTTTATTGAACCCAGCCGATTTGCCGCAATTGCAATATTCTTTGTATTTGCAAACATTTTTTGATATTTTTCAGCAAAACACTCAGCAAGAAATCCAAAATAAACTATAAACTTAATGATGTGAGCTGCTTATCGATAATGCACATATATGCACACATCGATAGCTTTTAGTTTTTATCGGCGAACTGACAATACTAACTATCCTATCGGACAGCTGTGTTGCCAGTGACAACTCAGCTGATACGGTAGCATCAAATTGTGATAATTGCATACATCTCGGTGAAGTTGGCGTGGTCGGACGCCTTCCTGGCAGGCCGAAGGTGTTGGGATGTGCATGCTTCCCTAGGCTAGTCCTAGGGAAAGCTTTGCACTTCTACGAAAACGAAAAAATTAAGCAAAAGAAAAAGTGAAAGATTTAAAAGTGGAAAATGAAGGCGTGGGCCATGATTCAATAAAAATTTGTGAACTACAAAGAAAAAGAACATAGTGTAATCTAAAGAAAAAGACCATAGCGGTACAAGTGAAAGATTTAAAAGTGGAAAATGAAGGCGTGGGCCAAATAACAACGCAAAAGAATTAAAGAAATTTGTGAACTACAAAGAAAAAGAACATAGCGGTACAAGGTACTGTACACCTCGCCGTTATACGGCGTGGCTGAGTATACCGGAAGTGTATGCTTGGCAACACAAAAAATAATGAAAAGAATAAGACTTGAAAAGAAAAGAAGAACACAAAGATAGGAAAAGAATTAGTTATGGCGTGGGCCAAATAAACCCTGAATTTAATAAAGAATTTGATTTTCAAAAATATAACCGAGGCTAAAAAGAATATGTATCTAGAAAAATACATAACGGTATCAAAATACCGAACACCGCGTTTGTTAAAATAACGGAACAGTAGCGTTTGTGAAAAACACGCTTGGCAACACCAAACGATAAAAGAACACCATAGCTGTGCGCCAAACGCCATAGTGACAAAAAAGAAGAATACGGACAAATGAAGAAAGATAATAGAAAAAACGGAAGAAAGAAAAGGAATAAATCAGAACATTAAAGAATTAGTGATGGTCAAGTCAAATTCAACAAGATAACTCATGACGTAACCACAAAGATAACTGAACATTAAACTTTGCGCTTGGCAATACCAAGCAGAAACTGAACAAAAAGAATAAAAAAAAAAAGAATATGATTTGGAAAAGAAAAGTGAAAAGCATACAGAAAATGAACTCAGAATAAAGAACATTAAATTATATTTAAAGAATTAGTGATGGCGTTATAGCTCATATGAGCCGGGCCAAATAAATCTTCCATTTCAAGCAAATGGAAGTAACTTAAATCATCAAACAAACAAACAAACAAACATTGTGATAATTGATGATTTGTTGTTGTTGTTGTTGTTGTTGGTGTTGTTGTTGTTGTTGTTGTTGTTGTTGTTGTTGTTGTTGTTGTTGGTGTTGGTGTTGTTGTTGTAACGAGGTGTAGCCCTGCCTAAATGTCAGACAGGGTCACCCCGAGTGTATTGCTCTTGGCCGGGTCGATATAAGAAAACGGCCCGGGTCGTTTCGGCACGATGGGTACAGCATAAGCACTGGTACCGTTCTCGTAGAACCGGCAATACAAGAAACTAGCCGAGTAGGCCATGCAGGTCATTTACCGTTACCCAAGGTGCACCAACGGGGAGGCGACCTACTCTTACTCCTATTGATGATTTCGAAGGCGTTGGTGAAAAATCGTATGCAAACATTTGTGTACGTGAAGGTTTGCATCTCGATGTTTAAGTATGCAGCTCATACCTGACTAGTCAATGAGTTGTCACTGACCAAGGACATTGTTTATACGAAATGTTCAGATAAGATAACGGTTACCCGTTTCTAAAGGTAAGAACTTGGGCATCTAGCTCAGGGAATCCCGGTCTTGATTCCCGAACGTCCACGCAATTTTGTAGTCCCAAAATCCCGGGTAAATATAATCCTACGAAACTGTTGAAACACGTTCAAAAATGTCAGCGAAGACGTCAAAAGAGGAATTTTTTGTTTCAGTGAAAAGTTAATGGGGTCTATCAGCTATTCCCACAGAGCTTCACGATGGGAATAATTCGTAAAAGTCGATAGATATTTCATCGACTTAATCGAATTCCTCTACCAAATTTCGATAAAGACGATGAATTATCTGTCGACTTTCCCGAAACGTTCCCAACGGGAAGCTCCGTCGGAATAGCTGATAGAACCCAATGCCAGCTACCGGCTTCGATAAAAAAAATTGGGTTGTGCTGAAAACCTTTCTGAGTTGACAGAAATAAAATCGAGTATGTATTCACTTTCGGGTTGTGCACACCGGCGTCAAAACGCGTCTTTTGACACCCCTACCTATCTTTTTGGACTATACCTGAGACGATTCCAGAAAATCCCGGAACCTTGGGACTTTTATTTCAAAATCAAGGGATTGTCTAAAGGTTCAGGATTCGTTGCTTTAAGCGGGCTGCTCACCTGCCAAGAAATGTCAAACTCCATATAAAAAAACGCTCTAGAAATGGTCAAGAAATGTTTTCATACGTCAAATTTTCTTGAGCCAATACTCAGCTCATAAGAAAATATCCTACAATGTTCGATGGTTGGCAACGCCGGGTTACGTCAAGAAATAAATACGAGTATATTTTTTTTCTTGAGGTAAACGTGCAGAATCACGGCAAAGAGTATACACATGTTTTGTATAAGAAATATATGCTCGTTTTTTTTCTTGAGGCAAATCGTGGCAGGTGGGTAGTCCACTTAACTCTTCTAAAATCATCTTTTATGCATACAAACACCCGCAGTCTACTTTTCAAAGTACTGATGTTTCAACATACTGACATACTGAACGCTTTAGCAGAGGTTATGTACCTATTCATATGACGCATAGGGTATAAGTAAAAGTCGATAATTGCAGTAGTAATTGTCAATAGATGTCGCCGCCGATAACACAACGTCAGATGTCACCATTTTTCAAGACAGGGATAAAAGTGAAATTTCTGTGCGAACTAGGAAAAATTGTTTTGATGTACGAAAAAAGCAATAAACTGCAGTCGCTATCATTTTATTATCAACTTTGTATAATTTTTAGCAAAATATTATTCACAAATAATTTATTAGCGAAGTGCTTAACATTTTGCACTTGTGCATTGCTCTAAAAATAGCGCTGCTGCACCATCATCAAAACTGTGGCTGCAGCTTAGCGGGATCGAGAGTAGCAAATTTGCCGCAGGAGGCTCTACGGAAGTGGCAAAATTAACATCATTATGATGAAAAAATGCCATCAACAATACTTTAAGTTAAATACCTAATTGTGAGGATACTGCCTAAACTAGTGTGTGCCAAATTAGCTAAAGTAAATTACGGGAACGGCCTTGCCCCGCCCTATATAAACACAACAAGTGAAAATGGGTGGTGACGCAGCGATTCGTCGCAGCGCTACATTGGCGTCTACGCACAATGAAATGGGTACGATGGCGCACTTGATGGAAGGACAACAACATGAAAATGAGACATGTCGGACCAGTCGTCCGGGTAGTGGATTGCTGACGTCAAGGTTTGCTTGTTTACGATGTTGCGGAAATATTATTTCATATTTAGTACGTTTACGCAATACACCTGAAGAGTTGGAACAAAGGTATAAATCACGAGAAATTGATAAATTTTTGGAAAAAGAGAAGCATACGTTCCGGCGACAGGTATGTTTTAAGTCCATTGTGGTAGTGCGGAATGTTTTAATAAATGCATACATATTATTTAGGTGAAACTTTTGCTATTGGGTGCAGGTGAATCTGGAAAATCGACTTTTCTCAAGCAAATGCGTATAATACATGGAATTAACTTTGAACCCGAACTTATTCGCGAATACCAATATGTGATATATCAAAACGTAATACGAGGTATGTATAAGAGCTGGCGGCCAATACCATGCAGTAGGGTAAAGGCGAAGGTGCATAGAACACACCATAATCATTTTAGAATTTCTCGGGATAGGCTGCCTGCCGTAAGAGAAGACCCCTGCGGGTTAGCGATTTAGAATATGCCCGAGGTAGGTATGACAGTCGTAAGAGGCAATTCAAATCCATCCGGCCACGCGGTCAACGATATCTTTCCCAAGATAGTCGGGCTAGTGCAACAAGGTGACATTCACCGGAACGTACCGGATTCATATCCGGTAAAGGGCTATCAACACCAGTTCAACGCTGTGTGGTCCGTCACGAAAGTTTTTATAAGTGGATCATCCGACTAGGCAACGGGAAGTACTTAAACAACAACAACCGGAAACATCCAACACCTGGGAGATCAACAAAATCTTTCTCAAGGAATGGTTGGTCTGATAATCCAAGGTGTTATGAACCGGAGCTGGCATGAGGGTTTTGTGTGTGCTCTGGCCATGAATTTTACCCTTTTCTGGCAAATGAGTTAGTAATACGAACTCATTTGCCAGAAAAGGGTAAAATTCATGGCCAGAGCACACACAAAACCCTCATGCCAGCGTAAATAATCGCCCTCCTGAACGAAGTCTGCTTGAATGAGGCGTGGTTAAAATATGAGAGGGTACAATAGACCTATAGTCACAATGTAATACTCAATATTATCTATCTATCAATCTTCCTTCCACGCTCGCCGTTCTTCTTTCGAGTACTGTAAGGGAATTCTCAGTTTTTTTAACGAGCCATGATGCCGAGCATAACGGCATTTATCTGATTCATATTTGGCAAGGGACTACAATGTTTTTAAGTTAGTGTTTTTGAAATTGTTTGAAGTTCGAAAAAATTTGAGAAGTTCGACAAATGTCGTTGAACCCAAAAAAATTTCTGGTGTTTCGAAAAAGTTTTTTTGAAATTAAAAAATTATAAGGTTTAGTTGTTTGGGAGAAAAGTTAAGTTCAAAAAAAGTTCTTGAATTTCGAAAGTTTTTCGAGTAAAAAAAAGTTTATGAAGTTCGAAAATTTTTATTTAAGTTGAAATAAAATCTCACGAAGTTAGACAAAGGTTTTATTTGAAAAACATTTTTTTCGGTTGGAAAAAAATTTCAAGAATTTCGAAAAATATTTTGTTAAGTTCGAAAAAAAAATTTTCAATTCAAAAAAATTTTGAAAGTTCGAAAAGTTTTATTTAAGTTTGAATAGAGTCTCTGAAGTTAGAAAAAGTTAGTTTAAAAAATGTCTTAAAGTTCGAAAATATTTTGACTCCAAAGAAAAAGAGTGCAATTCGAAAAGGATTTTCTAGAACTTCGTTTCGCTATATTCCTACTGCAAACAAATTTTGGATACGATATTTATTCATTTATGTTACATTTTCAGGAATGCAAGTATTGATTGACGCACGTCAAAAACTGGAAATCCCCTGGGAAAACAACGAAAGAGAAAACGACGCAAATTATGCCAAATTAATCGAAAGTAGTAAAGTAGAAATCGACAATTTCGTACAATGGGCACCATATATACGTAGACTGTGGCAAGATCGTGGTATACGGCGTGCATATGAAAGGCGAAGAGAATTTCAAATTGTAAGTTGTTGAATTGACTTCAAGAAACAAGTCCTAATATCTAACTACATTCTTCTACTTATTTTTAGAGTGATTCTGTAAGCTATTTTCTGAATGATCTTGAGCGACTGTCTACGTATGATTATGTACCGACACACAAAGATATATTGCATTGTCGGAAAGCAACCAAAGGAGTTTATGAATTTTGTGTAAAAATACAAGTAAGTAAAGTGTTAATGTTTTTAATTATGCGGGGCATTCCACAATTGTTTTGTTTAATAAATGGAAAAAGGTAAAATGTGGCCGTGGCCTGTTTGCCTCTCTTGTTTGATTGGTGTCGTTTTTCTATTCCAAAATGTATTTAAGAAGTGCAATACAGGGCCGAAGTGAGATCTTCGAAAACATAAAAAGCCGCATATTTTTAATCATATAATATTTCTTCGTACATACACTTTCAAAAAAAATAAATACACAAATCAAGTAAGAGGAGCAAGAAGGCCACGTCCACATGTAACCTTTTTAAATTTTTCAAAGAAAACATCACATCATCGAAGGGTCAAATTCCGAACTTCGAAAGCCCGTTTTAGAGGCCAACTTCGAAAAACGTGGAATACCATTTTTTTACTTCTTAAAAGAAATTGGTTTGGTCCCATACCCAGAAAAAAAGTTGATCTCGTATAGTTAGTGGAATGATGAATTTTTAAATACTTTTAATAAATGAAGACTTAAATAAAAATTATTATATTTTTTTTTTTTTTTTTTTCATTTCAGAACATTCCATTCGTGTTTGTTGATGTTGGTGGTCAGCGAACTCAGCGACAAAAATGGACTAAATGCTTTGATTCGTCAGTAACATCAATTATATTCTTGGTGTCAAGCTCAGAATTTGATCAAGTCCTAGCTGAGGATAGGTAAACTGTTTTTGAATGAGTAGCACATTTCTATTAACACTAAAAAAATTATTCAATTTTTGCCTTTTTTTTTAGAAAAACAAACCGTTTGGAAGAATCAAAAAACATATTCGATACGATCGTTAACAATAATACATTTAAGGGTATATCTATAATATTATTTCTAAATAAAACTGACTTGCTTGAACAAAAAGTACGCAATCCAGAGACTGATATCCGTTGGTATTATCCACAATTCAGCGGGAACCCACATTCATTGCTCGATGTGCAAAATTTTACTTTGCAATTATTTATGAGTGTGCACAAAAGTCCACAAAGCCGTATCTATCATCATTTCACCACTGCCATAGACACTCGAAATATAAAAGTTGTATTCAATTCAGTCAAAGATACGATATTACAAAGAAACTTGAATGCCTTGATGTTACAATGAAAGAAGAAACAAAAAAAAAAAAGAGGCAGCTACCTGACAGACAATAGTTCTAACGATTTCTTTGCATGTTATCGTCGTTATTTATATACATACATACTAACATATAGTATTTATATAATATTTAGCGAAGAATTGTTATAGTAATTGAATAAAGCAAAAAAAAAAACAATTCAATCCCTTCACAAATATGTAAATCATTTGGGCCCCATGCACAAAAGGCAAGCATTTGCTCAGACTCGATTTTTCTAGTAAAGGCCTGGTATTTTTTTTAACAAGGAAGCCTTCTTTTTACTTAAAAAATTGAGTCTGAGCAAATGCTCGCCTTTTTTGCATGACGCCCATTATGCTGTTAAAAGTCCATACATGCATTTTTCAGCAATGTTTTGCTTGTTGGAGCAAATGCATGTATGCATCTAAGTATGTATGTATTTGTATATCTATTATAAACCTTTTAATGTATATAACTTGTTTTGAATATTTATACGTTTATATAACTCTCTCGTATATATATACTTACATAAGTAACAAATGTATTCATACGAATTTTATGAATATATACTATATTTATCTATAATATTTTAATTATTTTTTATATAATGTATAAAGAATATCAACATATTTGTTAACATTAAAGTGGACGTTAAATTTAAATTAAAAAAAAATATATATGTATTAAAAAATAGCTCAAAATGTTTATACAAAAAAATATACGCATGCAAAACAATCAGTATCGCAATTCAAAAAATATATTCATATAAAATAAAATAGTTAACAGTTTTTTACATTTTTGCTACTAACATTTACAAATTGAAAAAGTTTATATACATACATGCATATACATATATTTTATAAAAAAAGTTTAACAGCAAATGTTCATACTATACTCAACTACTCTCTAACAAAAGTAATTATTTACTATACCTATAACCAACTTTTATTGTGATTCATGTATTTATCGCTTTACGAATCGAACAAATTAATTGTCCCTTTAATATTTAAAAATTAAAATAAAATAAAAAATAAGGTATTAGAAAAAGGAACTGTGTATTTTATTCAGGTCGTGAAACTATCTAGTAGAATATTTACAACCAGCATACTCTGACCGGAAATTTACTTGCCCTTACCTGAGAAATTGTAGTATATTCCCTACCCACTTTGTTGTTGTTGTAACAGCAAAAACACTCGCCAAAAGTTTAGGGGAGTAATGCCGAAATTGACAGTCTCCCTTGCGGTAGTGCTCGACTGTCGTGGTAGCGATTTGGTATGACCGGTGAGATCTTCTAGGTCATGTCATCCCTCCAGATGGGTAAGAGAGGTGAGAGGCATCATATCCGTAGATCAACCATCGAGTTAGTACGTCTTTGCCTATGTGCATATTAGTCGCCTCTTAAGACCGGTATACCTACCTCGTCCATATTCTAAACCCCTAAACCACCTTTACCACTTCATCTACATCGCCACTTCAGTCTTTTTATTAGCTCCGAAATTATGGCGAATTTTTCGTAAGTGATGCTATGTAGTCTCAAATAAGGAAGCCGTTTACTCAACTGAGCAAGTGCTCGACTTTTTTTCTGGGTATTGGAGCAAACCAACTTTTTTGAAGAGATTAAGACATAAGTAAAAAAAGCACTCCCATTTTTCGAACTTAGCCTGCGAAACTTAGTAACGAACTTTCGAAGTTTCAAGATGGACCCTTCGAAGAGTTTTTTTTTTAAACATTGAAAAAGATTAAATGTGGGAGTGGCAAAATCTAGCTACTAGGCCATTTTGCCTCACAAGTGGCATTATACTTCGTGACAAAGGTTGTGTTTGTTGAGTGTTTCGTTGGCATGTTACGGTCTTTCGAAGTTCGAAGTTTTACCCTTCGAAGATTTGGTTTCTGATTGTTTTGTTTAAAAAATTTAAAGAGGTTAAATGAGGGTGTGGCCTTCTTCCTCCTCTTACTTGATTGGCGTACTCTTTTTTTATTTGAAACTGTATGTAAAAAGAAATATTATATAATTGAAAATGTGCAGCTTTTTCGAAGATATCACTTCGGCCCTGTATAGCATTTCTTACAAAAAAAAAAAAAAACAATAAGAAAACCACCTTCGAACTTCGAAAGCGCGTAACTAAGTTTTGGAGGCTAACTTCGAAAAACGAGGAAAGCCATTTTTTATGTATTTCTTTGGCCCAATATCCAGTCGGATGCTTTGCAGTGTAGTTGATCCATCGAAAATGATAACAATGCTGTTTTTTTTTTATGTATGTACTTTCATAAGTTTAATTTCTTTATTCACCATTTTTGGGATACATATATATTTTAATTTAATTTTTCATGCAATACGAGATCCTTCTGTAATCTATATAACTTAATAATTGCACAATTTTAATATAGTATACATATACTTATATCTTTTAGAAGTGTTCATTCACAAAAAAAAAATGATTGATAAAATTCATTTAGAGCTCACAATAAAATGGGTGCGTGTAAGTTTAAGCTAGGCGACGAGAATAATGATGGTTCCGCGTTTTTCGAAGTTAGTCACAATTTTTTTAAACAAAACAATTAGAAAACCAAATCTTCAAAGCATCGAGCTTCGAACTTCAAAAGCCCATAACTAACTTCGAAAATCGGAGAATGCCAATTTTTACCTATGTCTTATTCTCTTCAAAAAAGTTAGTTTGGTCCAATCCTTATCGCCTCTGTTATAAGTATATAAAAAATATTCAAAAATACGCAAAATTAATAACAAAAATAAATTGCCAATTTAATATTGTTTTCAAATTAAATAATACTCTAAAGTTAGAATGCAGTATATTATGAACACATTTAAGCTAAAACTAAAGCTAGTTTCCAAATCGTATAGCTATGTCAAAAATACTCGGCCGCTTCAAACTTGAGACTTGCTTCTTTGAACTGTTGTTTTTAATTACATTGTTTTTTCTTTTTTTTTCAAAATGGCAAAAAAATGCCTCAAGTTCCAGGCCATAGCATCAATATTTAGAGGTATGTGCTAGTTTGGATTTTTTTGGAATGATTTCGCTTTGCTTTAAAACTTTTTGTATTTTCCACACAGAAAGAAAACTTTGTTCAGATGGGCCGTACCAGAATAATCACAACTGAAGTGTGAAAAGGTCCTTTTCAAGTTAAACATTTTTTTTTAGAGAAATTATCTAAGTTCAAAGAAGTTTCTTGAATTTCGAAAGTTTTTCGTTATTTCTTCAGCATGACTTTAAGTTCGAAAATTTATTTTTAAGATCTAGAAAAATGTCTTTAAGTTAAAAAAAATTGTTGAAATTCGAAAAGGTTTATTTAAGTTCGAATAGAGCCATTTGAAGTTAGAAAAAAGGGTTTATTTGAAAAATATTTGATTTCGGTTCAAAAACAATCTCTATGGTTTCAAAAAAACAATTTTTTTTATACAAAAAGTTTTCTTTACATTCGAAAAAATGTAAGTAGAACAGTTTCTTGAAGTTTAAAATGTTTATCCTAGCTAGAATAGAGTCTCATGAGTCTAAAAATAGGTTTTATTGAAAGAAAAAAAATTCGAAAAATATTTTTTAAATACAAAATTTATTTTCCAATTCCTTTCAATTTATATACAAATTTCTGGAAATTCTAAAAGGTTTATTGCAGTAATAATAAAGCCTCTGAAGTTACAAAAATGTATTTTGTTATTTAAAAAAAAAAACATTTTTTCGTTGTTCGAAACAAAGATCAAAAAGTTTCAAATTTATTTTTTCTATTTAAAGCATATAAGCTCACAAAAAAGTCCGAAAAGGTTTTTTTAATGTTCGAAAAAGTTTTCTAAAGTTCGACATAATTCCTTCAAGTTCAAAGCAAATTCTTGGTGTCAAGTTCTAAAAGAGAGCTTCTTCAAGTTAGAAGTTATGTTATTTGAAGAACTTTTTGGAAAAAGTGTCTGAAGTTCCAACATAAGAAGTTTCAACATATCCAAGAAGTTCGAAAACGGCTTATTTATGTCAAAAAGAGATATTCAGACAAGTTCTGGCAATTCACTTCCGAGAAAAATTTTGTCAAATCACATACATAATTAAAAAAAATTTCGCAAAATTTCATTCGGCAGTGAATTGCAGAACCTGCCTGATTGTTATTGGAGAAACAAATTTTTTTTTTTCGAAAAAGTCTTCAAGTTTTGAATTTATTTCTTCAAGCTCTAAATAGGTGTCCTTAAGTTCGAAAAAAAATCACTGAGTTCGAAAAATGTATTTTTAAGTTCGAAAAGTGGTTTTAAGTTCTAAAAATTTTACTAAAGTTCAAAATAATTTTTTGAAGCTCAAAACAAGACTTTTGAGCTTCAGAATTTCAGTTAAGAACTTTGGTTTTTTTCGAAAAAATATTTCTTGAAGCTCTTAAATAATCTGGGCAAGCTTAACAAATATTTCTTTAGACTGAAAAAGTGTTATTTAAGAAAAAGTGTACTTTAATTTTAGAAATTGTGATTATCTTTCTTTTATACCAATTTTTATTTTTTTTTTCAATGGTTTGGCCGTTTAAAGCAATAACGAGATCAATCATAAAGATCTAAACTAGAGATGATAGACCTCTTAAAACTAATATTTAGGTGTAAAACTTGTGTCATTACATCGTAGGCTGATTACAAGTAAATTCTAAACTTAGATGATTTTTCGATTATTGAGTTTTAACATAAGCCGCTAACTCAGCGCGAGCTTCGACTTAGCCGCGGAAACAAATATGTAAAATCATTTACTTAAAACATGTGATGAAATTGTTTCGCTTAGTAGTTTTAACTGAAAACAGTATAATACAAGGACGGACAAATGTAGTACACTTTTAGTGTAAATTTAAATACACACTTACGCAATTAAAATTAGATTAGTTATTAACATAATGTTGACTATCTTAACAGTTAAATATGTAAATAAAAAGGAGCTGCATTTAATTTAAAGCTTCTTAATCTTTGTGCATTTGTACCTACTTACATGCATATATGCATGAGTCTTAGAATTTCGAGTTTTCGAAGCTAACAGTTAGCCACTCCAAGAGCATGCCTCATGCACATATGTATGTTTCTATGCCTGTCTACATATAATATTTATTCATTTTAAAACCTAAACGTGCCAAATATTAATAAATTAAATATATATAATTACTGATCCATCGCATACATTCGGCAGCAGCAGCAGCAGCACACAAGTCTAAGTATTGTTCCTACTTAAATTATTTTCACTAGCCGTTTGTTGACTAGGATTACTACTAAAGCTACTACAACAACTATTTTGTGAACGATTTGTGCCAAATGTGCCAAGACCAATTGAATCGGCTGTGGTTTTATTTAAATTTGTGCCATCCTTACTACGCGCTTGATCAATAAGTTCTGCTGCAATTTCATAAAATAAACGTTCAACATTTTCCGCTTCTTTGGCTGATGTTTCTAAAAAATACATATCATGCTGTTTGGCAAATTCTTCACCAATTTGTGTTGGTATTTCACGATCATCACGATCGGTTTTATTACCAACAAGAATTTTTAAAACTTTTGAATTCGCATACTCCTGTATCTCACGCAACCAATCTGGTAAGCAATCGAATGTTGGCTGACAACTTATATCATATACAAGTATGAGGGCATGTGCAGATCGGTAATAACTTTGCGTAATTGATCGGAAGCGTTCTTGTCCAGCTGTGTCCCATATTTGTAGCTGTTTAAAAACGAAAATAAAGCAGGTATTTTTATTTTATCTGTTTTATATATATCATTATCATACAATACCTTGATCTTTTCACCTTCGACTTCTACTGTTTTAATCATAAAATCAACTCCTATAGTTGCTCCTTGGCCGGGTGGAAACAATCCTTGTGTGAAACGCCGTACCAGACACGTTTTCCCGACACCTGCGTTGCCCACAAGTACGATTTTGAATAGAAATTTATAGTCCTCCATCAGTTTTTAGTTTTCTAGAGAAAAAAAAATAGATTTATTGAATAATTTTATTATTATTTTATTTATCGAAACATAAGGTTTTTGCACTGAATTTGAATAGCTGTAATATGCAAAAAAGTCGTCTTTGAGTTAGAAAAAGGTTCTTTGTTTAAGATGTCTTTAAGTTCGTAAAAAGTACCCATAACTACGAAAATTATGTAATTAAGATGTCTTTAAGCTCGAAAAAAATTTCTCTAAGTTCGAAGATTATTAGCTTAAAGTGTCTTTAAGTTAGAAAAAAAGTACCCCTTACGTTCAAAATTTCAAGGTCGAAAAAGTGTATAAGTTCGAAAATTATTTCTTTAAGATCTAAAGAGTGTATTTAAGTTAAAAAAAGTTTCTTGAAGTTCGAAAAGAAGTATGCAAGCTCGAATAGAGCTTTTGCGGCTCTTCACCAATTTGAATAAGTTATACCAAATATATTTTTTAAGTTCGAAAAATTTGTTTTAACTAAAAAAAATCTGAAAGTTCCAAAAGGTTTATTCAAGTTCGAAAAAAATTTTAGAAAACGTTTTATATGAAAAACATTTGTTTGTGGCTCGACAAAAAACAAAAAATACGTCAAAGTTCGAAAATTATTTGGTTAAGGTGCCTTTAAGTTAAAATAATCCCAATAAGTTTGAAAATTATTTCTTCAAAATCTTAAAATGTTAAAAAAGTTTCTTGAAGTTCGAAACAAGTTATTCAAGTGCGAATAGAGGCTCATGAAATGAGACAAAATGCTTTGCTTGAAAAACATTTTTTTGCGGTTCCAAAAAAAATCTGAATAAGTTATACGAAAAAATGTTTGGATATTCGAAAAGGTTTATTCATACGAATAAAGCCTCTGAGGTTAGAAAAACGTCATATGAAGAGCTTTTGCGGCTGTACACTAATTCAAATAAGTTATACCAAATATATTTTTTCAAGTTCGAAACAATTTTTTTAATTAAAAAAATTCTGAAAGTTCGAAAAGGTTTATTCAAGTTCGAATAGATCCACTAAAGTTAGAAAAAAATTTTATATAAAAAACATTTATTTGAAGTTCGACAAAAACCTAAAAAGTACGTAAGTTCGAAAAAAGTCCCTATAAGTTCGCAATTTTTTTCTAAATGTTAAAAAAGTTTCTTGAAGTTTGAAAATAATTATTCAAGTCCGAATAGAAACTCATGAAATGAGACAAAATGTTTTGTTTGAAAAACATTTTTTTGTGGTTCCAAAAAAATCTGAATAACAGGCAGGTTCTGGCAACTCACTTCCGAATATATTTTTTAAGCTCGAAAAAATTGTTTCATTTCAAAAAAACAGTCTGGAAGTTCGAAAAGGTTTAATCAAGTTTAAATAGAGCATCTGAAGTTAGAAAAAGAATTTATTTGAGGCATGGGGTCTCGACCACCGACTCCTGCGGGTTAGGACTTTACATAGAATAAATCCTTGGTAGGTATGCCTGTCGTGAGAGGCGACTAAAGTCCAGTTTGAACCTGGCTAAATCGTTCCCAAGACAGTCGGCCTAGTACCAAAAGGTGCTATTCACGGGAACGTGCCGGATTCATATCTGGCAAAGGACTATCTACACCAGTACAACCCTGTCTGGTTCGTCACGTAACATTTTATATGTGGATCTTCCGATTAGGCAGGGCGAAGTACTGTTACAACAACAACTATGGACTTTCCTGTGGATTCTTTTGCAATGCTTGTCCGCCTATATTAACCTGCGCTTGGTCATAATTGTGGCAGTTTTTGGTTGATTTGTTCGAGACCATGAAACGTCATTTGATAGTATTTCAAGGTATCAAAATTTCAAAGTGGACAGTGAAGGTCCAAACTCAAATTCTGGCCTTCAGAGGCCGATTGCATCTCTTCATTGGACGGACAAAAGAGTGCACGTTTGTATGTCATCTTTGGTTTGTATGTACCCTACTTTATTAAACAACCAATTTAACTACTGTTAGTATGGTACTTTCTAATATGACATCATACCTTGAACAAGGCTAATTCATATATTTATATGTATGTATGTACTATGTGTGCAAGTGAGCTAAAAAAAAACTATGCGAATAAGCAATAGGATTAAATGATCAATATTAAGACCCACCCGCATGATAAGTATTATAGCAAAATGTGTCTATACGTACGTATTCGACCTAAAGCCATGAAAATTTGGACAATTGCTTTTGCATCACTCACCTGTCCCTGCTTAAAAGCTGTATGTGGTGACTCAACCCGTTTTTTTTTTTTTTTCTTTACTCAAAGATCTGCGCTGCGCCTGATTTTTATTATTCCAATGCTTTTTCCAAACTATTTCACTTTTTGCATTAATATTTTCATTAAAATGTAGCTAATTAATACTTTTAAGTTAAATTTTCACAAGTGTAGCAAAATAGTGGAATCGGGAGAAAAAAAGGTTTGCCAATTCGTCGATGTAAACAAACACAGTGAAACCTGCGTAAATAAACAGTTCAACTACCTAATTGCACGCACACCTCAATTTACACATCTCTACATACATGTATGTAGAGACAAATATTGGCCAACACTTCCGTTTGAGCGAGCAAATTGTGCGGACGGCTTTTTCTCTGCAATTTCATTTCTAAAAAAAATTTTCTGAAAATAATTTCTTTTCACTTAACAGAAAGTGTGTAACCAATTATAGAGTGTGGTAAGCTGGATTTATTTCCCAGGTGAGCTGCATTGTTAAAAATACATATTTTTTACTTATTTTGTGCTAACCAAGTACAGCAAACACAAGTGTAGTGAAGCGTGGGTATAGTTGTGTGTGTGACGCAATGGCGTCAAATAATGTAGAAACTGGTGGAATGCCTAAAGAGCCGCCACCAAAATCTACTAGAAAAAGAAAAAATGATTCGGAATCAGAAATTTATACGGGACAAACCCAAAATGTTAAAGTTTCAATCACCCAAAGTAATGAAAAAACCGCCAATATTCCTTCTACTAGTACAACAACAACTACAGGGAATACAGTTAGCGAAAATCCAGTTAGGCCAGGAGTTTTTGTTATTGCAAATGATGAAACAAGGGAAACGGTATTTTACCCAGCAAACCACAAGGGTAAGGCTAGTGTTCTATTTGATACATCGAAATGCGAACACGTGCAAAATAAAAATGTTCAAAATGGCCTCTACTTATGGAGGAAAATTGAAAAATTTAACATTGAGGGAATCTCTACTATAAAATCAATTGGCTTAACTCTATACAGAGTTACTTTTGAGAATGCAACTTATGCAAATAGATGCATAATAAATAAAATTCTAAAGGATAATAATATCCGAGCTTTTATTCCAAAAAATTATATTGAGTCATACGGTGTTATTAAAGGCATCCCACCAGACTATACGGATGATGAAATCAAAGAAGGTTTGATTTCTGAAATTCCCATAACTTCAATTCAAAGATTCACTAAAAAGGAGAATAAGGGAAGTGATACCAGGGTTTCGACCTGGGCAGTTAAAATTGGTTTTTCTGGAGATAAAATCCCATCAGAAGTAATTCTACACTACTCAATTCTTGAAGTTCACTATTTCTATCCCATGGTAAGACAATGCTATAAATGTGGAAGGTTAGGTCACACACAGAAGGCATGTAGATCGGAGAAAAGATGTCTTAAGTGTGGGAAAAAGGAGGTGTGCATAAACAAATGTGAATCCAAATGCATTCTGTGTGGGGACACGTCCCATAATGCATTCGACAGAAAAACTTGTTCAGCCTGGGAAAGAGAAAATGACATCATTAAATTAATGACATTAAAAAAACAAACCAGGAGAGAGATAGTCAAGGAAATCAAGCTAGAATCCCAAAATAGATTTGAACTTCTCAGTGAGGATCATTTCCCTGACCTAAATACTCATAAGAATTACTCAAAAGATAATCAAATTGAGATTAACAAGATTTTAACACCAGTGTCTTACTCTAGAGTTGTAAGACGTCAAAGTCCAAAGGCAGTCAATTCGGAAAAACCGACATACAGTGGGGGAGCTCGACCAAAAAGAGCACAAAATAATGGTGTGGCGTTTAATCAGCCTAACCTACATTTAGTATCCGAAATTGAAAAAATTACCAGCGAAATGACGAAATTTGCCAGGGATGCCTTCCGTCAGGTAGACTTCCCTGCAGGTGTAAATGCCTTTGTGCATTTTGCTGACAGGCTTAAACAAAAATTTGCAATCTTAGAAGAGACAGAGTCGGCAGTTATGATGGAGGATGAGGAGAAATCAAACCTTGATGATAGTCTTACAGTATAATGTTCAGGTTTTTGTCTAAAAACAAAAACAACCTTGATTTTTTTTTTAAACTCGAAAGAATTTGAAATTGCGTGCCTCAGTGAAGCTTTTTCACATGAGGACACAAACAAAAATAAAAATATATCAAATTTTAACATAATTGTAAAGAAAAGAAGTGACGGTTATGGCGGAGTGGCTATTGCCCTTCGTAAATCAATTCGTTTCAAAAAGATAAACTTTCAGTGTGATTTTCCAGAAATAACAAAAAAACCCTGGTATCACAACTCAACACTCGAAGCAAAAGAAATTAAAACAATTAACAGATTACTAACAGATCACACCTATGATAAAGTATACCTAAATAAAAGTTAAAAGAGTCCATACAAACCTCTGTAATTTTTGTCATTCCCTTGACAACTATACCCACATGATCTTCGCTTGCAAAAAATATGATACAATAAGAAATAAATACAATGCAGTTAAAACCTACAAAGATTGCACTGAAATCCTAAAAAAAAGAGACTTTACCACACTCAAAGAACTTTGCAACTTCATTAATGAAGCAAAATTAGACTTTTAAATAAAAAAAAAATTAAAAAAAAAAAAAAAAAAAGTAAAAAACTATCAAAATAACTTTAATCTAAAATATAACTAATATATATTTTATACCAAAGACTGACACATAAACTTATATGTGATATATACAATTCTTTGTATTCAAAAAATAAAAAAAGATCTCATATATACATATCGATATGTATTACTTTAACAGTGGTTACAAACTTTCATATTCAATAATCTTATCTTTGTTTAACAATTTCGTTTTAGCTATACAGCAGAAGAGGTCTACGCAATTTTGCACCTTTTTGTTTTTTATTTTTTGTTTTTTGTTCTTTTATTTGTTTAAATCTTTTTCGTTTTTTCGCTCATTGCACTAACCGGAAGTGGGCTTATACTTAGCCCTATAAATGTTGTAATCGTTCCAACAACTAAAAATACAAACATCGCTATACTGCCCCAAGGGCAATCGTTTCACAATCAAACGACTCGTTTAAAGCTGTATCACACTGCAACATTGAGAAATCAACATCAATCAAATCTATCTGGGATACAATCAACATCATTTCAATTGAACGTCAACTTGAAACAGAAATCATACCTGTGGCAATTTATATTTATACGCGAACACACCTGTTTTTGACTACCCTGGTTGTGTGGGTGGACTGCCCCGACCATCACAAATCTAAAACCCAAAAAAAAAAAAAAAATATTGGCCAATCATAAGTGGGTGCAGATTTATTGTTTTTGTAAACGCTTTGCCTTTATTTATAACTTTTTAATGATTTTAAAAGTCTTGAAGAGTTAATAATTCTACCTTTAGCAACAAAAATTGTGATACGTAGTAGTGTTGGGCAGTATCGAGTACTTTTGAGTAGTTACTACTTTGGTATCGATACTTTTAAGCATCGGGTACTTTCAAAGTATCGGGTACTTTTTGTCAAGTTCTGCTGGTAGGTCTATATTTTACAACAAGCACCCGGCTTACCATTTTGGAAACTTCAAAGCCTCCACTTTAAGAATATGTAAAGATTTTTAAATTAAAAAAAATGAAAAATTTCTTTGAAAAAGATCCCGTTTCCCTATGCAAAGTGAAAAAAACAGCTACCCCTAAAGGTTAAGTTACAAAGCAAATTTTGTTGCGAGGCTTATTTTCTCATTAATACCTTAATTTTCAAGGGGTAAGACCTTAAAATCTTACATCGAAACTGAATTGTTTTAAAATAATTTATTTTTTAATATACATGTTCAAAATGTGTGTATGAATTACTAAAATATACATGTATGTACAATATATTTTTTTGTTACCTTTATTATATTTACCTATATAACTTAATACCACCTCGTTGCGTCAAACGTTTTTAATAAAAATATGTTTTTATTATTATTTCGTATTTGTATTCCTTTAACCCCTTTGTACAAAATTAAGAATTATTCGTCACCACATAAAACTCGTGGAATTTGTATCGAGTACATTTTCTGTATCGAGTTCATTTTCGGTATTGAGTACTCCGTATTACTAAGTAGTAATTACTACTTAGACACTGAATACATTTCGGGTATTAAGTAGTAATAGTAGTAGTAGTAATAGTCAGTATCGATACTTTTAAGAATCGGGTACTGTCGATACTTTTCAGCATCGAGTACTGAGTACTTTTGGAATCGATACTGCCCAACACTAATACGTAGCCGTGTGCGATGTTATTTACCACAGAAACCCCAGCAAGAACACTTTCGATCGAAGCCTAGCGTTGTGATTGAATAATCGATTTTTATTTTAATCGACTATTTTTTCCTTTTATTGTCAGTTTTTATAATCAATTTTTTTAATGTTGAACTTTGATTTTTGAAAAATCGAATAAATGAAACTAATGAGTTAAGGCTGGTTTTCACTAGGTCAAATTTTGACAACTTTTACCAAATCTCGATAAAATCGATGAAATTTGACACCATTTGACATAATTTTTGTAACTTTAGCACTTACTTTATTTCGACTATGACTATGCCCCAATGAAATTAATTTAATTAAAAGATGATAATAATACCAATAAATGAATTAAAATAAATAAAACAAAATAAAAAATTCAATTAAAAAAATAGAGTAAAATAAAATAATAAATAATTAGGTAAAATGAAAAAAAAAAATAAATAAATAAATAATTAGGTTAAATGAAAAAAAAAAAATAAAAATAAATAAATAAAATAAAAAAAAACTAATGGTGGCGATATACCAATAGGATATCATAACCTCTAACTAGATTTTTAGCCGAGCTTCTCTTTCCAACTTGTGGTGTGTTGCTTTTGAGTTTTCCTACAAGTTGGCGGGACCTACAGTTTTTTGCCGACTCCGAACGGCACTTGCAAAGCAAATGAATTTTTTGCTGAGAAACTTCTCATGGCAGAAATACACGCGGAGAGTTTGCCAAAATACCACCTAGGGGCGACCCCGTTTAGAAAAATTCTTTTTCTAAATAATTGTTGATGTAACTTTTGCCGGGCATCGAACCGCCACGACTTGGTGTAGAAGGCCGAACACTTAACCGCTACACCACGGTGGGCGCCAGAAAAAAAAAGTGAAATTAAAAAAAAAGTTTAATTAAATAGAGTATGCTTAAATAAAACAAGATAAAAAGAATGAAATAAAATATACAAATATCTAAAATAAAATAAAAAAATAATAATATTAATAAAGAGATAACATAAATTAAAATAAAATAAAAAAAAATAAAATAGTATAAATTTAAAAAGTAATAAATTAAATTTAAGTAAAGCCAAAATTAAATAAAAAATAAATTAAAAAGAATAAAACGAAATGAAACAAAATAAAATTAAATGAAACGTAATAAAAAAAAAATTAAAGCAAAATAAAATAAAATAAAAATAAAATATGGTGTAATAAAATAAAATGAAGTAAAAAATTAAATTAAATAAACAAAGGGATAAAATCAAATAAAGTAAAATAAAATAAAAAATAAAGCAGAATAAAATAAATTGAAATAAATTAAAATTAAATAAGTTTAAACAAAATAAAATAACAAAGAAAACTTAAAATAACAAAATAAAACAAATTTAAATAAAGTAAATAAAAAAAGTAAAAAAAAAAATAAAATGAAAAAAAAAAAAATAATAAAATAGAAAAATAAATTAATTAATTTAAAATAAAAATCAATAAAAAAAAAATTTATTAAATTAAATAAAACAAAAAATAAAATGTAAAAAATGCTCAAAAACAACTCAACGGATTTTTCCCAAATTTATAGTCTGTTCATGCTGAGCCAGAATTTTGTATTTTAATATTAAGCCCTAAATGCAGCATTTACCATACAAATTATGACACCAAAACCAGCTGAATGCTACTTCATTTTGTCATTAGCATTGTTAATGCAGGTGCACACCTTCTTATTAGGCTTTAGCCCCAAGGTCTCAACGAAATGGCCATTATCAGCAATGTCGTGTAAAGGCTAGTTGGATACTATACTTAAATAATTGTAATTACAATTAAAGTTAAATAAAAAATCTATTTGAAAATAAAAATGTTGTCTTTATTTTAATTCTCCACATGAATAAATTACAATCTTCTGTGTTGTAGCACCCGATTTGCTGCCACAGCGTTCCATTTTTCGAACTACATCGGAACCGCTTATCACATGACCGAATACGACGTGTTTGTTGTCCAACCAGTCAGTTCTAAAATGAATTGGTTTTAGAGAAGATTTAATATTTCATAACTAAGCTATTGCAAGTGTCGAAAGGCAATAAAAGGACTTTGTCGATTAGGTTTGGTTTTCATACTGAGTAGACTCGACAAACTCAGTAGCTATTCGATAATCTCTATTGCCTTCGCCATTTGCAATATGTATGAGAAAACTTTTTTACTTTGTCGTGCATATGAAGAATTGTGAACCATTAGTATTTGGTCCTGAATTCGCCATTGATAATGTGCCAAAACCATGATGCTTGAGTGAAAAATTTTCATCAGCAAATTTCTTGCCGTATATAGATTTTCCACCAGTGCCATTGTTGTTTGTAAAATCGCCACCTTGGCACATCTGCAATGTGTTTATAATTTAAAGAAGTCCAATAAAATAAAAATAAACCACTCACAAACTCTGGTATAACACGATGAAAAATGCTGCCCTTATAACCGAAACCTTGTTCATGCGTGCATAGCGCCCTAAAATTTTCTGCTGTCTTTGGTACAACATCAGCGCGCAGCAGCATTATAATGCGTCCCACATCATGACCGCCAATGCGTATATCGAAAAATACTTGTGGATTGCGCTTTTCCGCTTTCTCAATAACTATCGGACCACTTGGTTTGTTGGCGGCGTCTTCACCGTCCTGCGCAGCGTTCTTGGCACCAGCTTCACCACCACCAGTTGCTGCAGCTTCATCGCCCTTCAATGTTGCGCCCGCATGCTTCTGCAACCAATCATCGTCCGCCCATACCGGCTTGAAGCTACCCTCTTTGATGCGCACCGGCTTGGCAAGATTTACGCGAATCGTGCGCCCACATAGCTCAGAATCGTTCTGTGAATACATAGTAGATTGTTTATTTATTTTATTAGATATATGTAATGTGTTATTATGCACTTTACCATATTGTCTATTGCCGCAGCAGCATCTTCGGACATTTCATATTCTATAAAGGCGAATCCACGATGCTTTTGTGTTTCATAGTCCACCGGCATTTGTATATCGGCGATATCACCGAATGGTATGAAAGCATCATTTAATAGTTTTTCTGTGACTTCATCTGCTAAAGCTCCTACGTATACTGTTCGTTTGTCGCCAGACATTTTTTTTTAGTAATTATAAATTACATATTTTCAATATAATCACTTTTTGCCAATAACAAAAGCATTGGCTAAGCATAGTAGCGTTGCAAAACTGTCGATAGTACTTTCAATAGTATCGAATTTTTTTTGTTAGGCATCTATTTTTTTGCGATAGTCGATAGTTTCGATAGTGACAGTGCTATGAAAACATTATTACAAAAAATTTCGAACGCACTAGAAAAGGGTTGCTTTTAACGAGACTCGAATCAATTGCCATCGTGTATTCTTCGTTCAGCTTCGTCACTTGATGTGAAAAATATAATTTTGCTCCATGCTTTTTCACTTTAATCACCTTGAAATAGCAACTTGTTAACAATTTAAATATTAAAAAAGTATATATCGCAAAAATATAGAATCAACAAATTGATAAGCAAACAAAATAAACATATATTCTTACGAAATAGGACAAAGAAACTAAAATTTATTTGACGAGTCAAGCAGCGACTGTGTAGCAGCCCCAACAACATGGCCGAAGATTTTGATGTGGAAGCTATGCTGGAAGCGCCATACATGAAAAATGTAAGTTCTTTTAACTTTAATAATAACAATCTTTTGATAGCAATGGTTATTAAATTTACCTGCAATCGTCAGAATTGCATGTTTTGTGAGGTAAAAAAATGGTTTACTGTAAAAATAATCGCTAAACTGCATATTTATATGTATGTGTATGTATGTAGAATTTGTTCAAGATAGCAAAGTGCGACTCTACCTAATCATTAGTGTGATCACGGGAATTAATATTGTATGAACATGCAATCCCTTGCGGTGCTTGGCGAAGCAGATTCAAAATTAAGCGGGCACGCAGTATTTTCCGCAATACAGATAGGGACATAATTGATAGTTTTGTTTAGATACGATATACATACCTACATCAATTTTTAAGTATTAGTTTCCTTTAGGGGACAACTGCTAATAAATTAGCTAAAATTATGTGATATAGCTCAAAAGACGGGGTTCGGCCTCAGGATCACGAATCCGGAAGCGCTTTTTTAGTATTTTGCTTCTCTGCAGAGATATTTGCAATCAAAGTTTCACGTTTTCATGTGGTTGTTGTAATTTTATTAGACTGTCCCTAAAAACGTGCATAAAAAGTCGCGCCGTGGCGGTAGCCACGGTTATGTCACACGTCCGGACTTGGAATGGCGTAGCCCGGGGTTATTTTTTATAAGCGCGGCCGAAGGCCGCCAACTCAGAAAGGTGTTTCGCACATAAATACCATGGATTCCGCCCCAATTTTGGTATCGGACCCGGGTCATTTTTCGGTTTTTTGACCATAACTTTTCACTAAAACATAAAATTAAAAAAGCGCTTCCGGATTCGTGATCCTGAGCCCAAAACCCGTCTTTTGAGCTATCTCCCATAATTTTAGCTAATTTATTAGCAGTTGACCCCTAAAGGAAACTAATACCAATTTTTTTGGGAAGACATCACCACCAGGAGTATATGTTCTGCAGTCTTCAACAATGTGTCAAAGTTTGAATTAACTCGTACCCTGGCCTAGGTTTTCCTGACAGATATTTACACTGTGGACTCAGCTCAACTCAGTGGGGACTGCCAACAACCACAGTCTCTAAAGTTGGAAAAATGTTAGTCTTCACGTTAGATACCTAACTAGGGTAATTCTCTAACGAGGGCGACAGTAGAGAACTACATTAGAATTTGATTAGAGAACTATGCAAAAACACAAATCACATTAGAGAATGACATTAGAACTAATGTCATGCAGTTGGTGCACCCTGGGTAACGCTAAATGACCTACATAGCCTACACGGCTAGTTTCTTGTATTGCCGGTTCTACGAGAACGGTACCAGTACTTGTGCTGTACCCATCGTGCCGAAACGACCCGGGCCGTTTTCTTATATCGACCCGGCCAAGAGCAATACACTCGGGGTGACCCTGTCTGACATTTAAGCAGGGCTACACCTCGCTACAACAACAACAACAACTATGGTTTTCTCTATTTGAGAATTAGTTATATCTGATTTTGTTGGAGAACACTATGTTTCTCCAGTGTTTCTCGATTCGTCGTCTAACGTTATAGATTGAAAAATGGGGCCAGTTCTCTAATGTACCTTCAATCGAAATCTATGTGCCTAGAGAATGGCGTTTGAAGTTAATGTTGATCCTTGTTCACTTCTCATTAATGGGAGGCCTAGTCTAGCTGGCTGCCGTGGTGTAGCGGTAGGCCGAACACTGGCCTTCTACACAAAGTCGTCGCGGATCAATGACCGGCAAAAAACATCAAAAATTATTTAGAAAAATAATTTTTTTAAAGGGGGTCGCCCCTCGGCGGTAGTTTGGCAAACTCTCCTGGCGTATTTCTGCCATGAGAAGCTTCTCATTAATCGGAGGCCAAGTCTAGCCGGACACCTCACTTGTACGTTTCAATGCGCACGTGGCATAAGCATTTTTGGTGAAAACCGATAATAGGTTAAGTCTAATCGTAGCAAAAGAAGTAGACATATTTGTGAATGGACTTGTCTTCGGCAGTGCAGTGTCTTTCCTTACAAGGTCGTCAGCTGCACTTTTCCCTGGTACACCACTATGGCGCGGAACGCACATCACTGTTGTGGTGCACCCCGAGGCTAGGCCAATTAGCGACTGTCTACAGCCGATTGGTACTTTCGATATTGTGTTGTTACCTTGAGGCGACTTGATAGCTGCCTGAATTGAGATTTTTGCTCATGATCCGGAAACCTACCTCGGGCATATTCTAAATCCATAATCCGCTGGGGCAGCTCGTTTGGCCTATTCCTCAATAGCTACGTCTAGGGGCTTAGAATATGATCGCGGTAGGGATACCTGTCGTAAAAGGCGACTAAAATCCACAAAAGTTAAAGTGTGCAAAAAGTGCGACATTCGGGCAAGTACCACAATGTGCTAGTACCGGACATAAAAGATTCATAATCGGCAAAGGACTGTCACTGTCGACAACCATCCTCATCTTTTTGCGGCTACAAAAATAACAAGGCATGCCTTCGTAGTGTTTACCTGAACAGTGTAACTCCGTTGAAATTGTTTTATTATTGCTTGTTTTTGAATCTCATTCGCTTGCTGAGAAAGGATGTCGATCTCCACAGTAGAAGTGCGATCATTTCAATGATAATTTTGTTTCGATTTCGTTTTACCATTGTGTGGGCAATTCTCCCACAGTGAGTTACTACAACTCATTCTCAACAAGTATGACGAGTTACTGTAACTTAGTTGATTTAGTTAACTGTAGTTATATTTAAAAAATCAAAGAAATCATTTTCCATGGTGTTAAGTTATCGTATATATGTTTTCTATTGCAGATTTAAAAAAACGATTGATATTTGATTGTGTAAGATGTCCTTTAAAAGGCGTGAAAAGCATTTTCCATCATTTGAATGGTTGAATAATGTTTCGCCTGTAAAAGTAATTGAAATTTGATTGGTTTATTTATAGGCGTAATTTTTAATAAAGGCTATTTATTATAGATAAAATTATGAAGGTGAAACCGAACGCGGATTTATTGGTGTGTTAATGCCACAAAGGCATATTAAAT
The DNA here is from genome assembly GCA_964058755.1 of Campiglossa producta. Taxonomy (NCBI): domain Eukaryota; kingdom Metazoa; phylum Arthropoda; class Insecta; order Diptera; family Tephritidae; genus Campiglossa; species Campiglossa producta. The sequence goes on from CAXKVI010000003.1 coordinate 119,228,792, forward strand.
AAAAAGTAAGCAAGATAATAATATTGTACTAATTGGTAACTTAAATATTCTTTTGTGTTTAATTATCGATAATAATATCAAAGCGAGAACTCATGAATCGATTTGAACTGTCAGTAAAATATTGTCTTTTCGTCGTATTAAATTGAAATCGAAAGATTTTTGAGGCTATAGTTGAATTTTTATTTTATGTGATTCATTATCTATTATTAGTATTTCGCATGAACTACAGTCCTATGCAACTAGGGGATGAAATGACTTCGAAGGTTCCAAACAAAATGCTTCCGGGAAAGTCGAACAAGTACCACAAGGTACTAGCACAGTAGCGTACCGTGTCCATATTCACAACAACCTTCAGGGCGGGTTTTTATCGCTACACACAAACTCTTACACTGAAATAAATTTTTTTTAAAAACCATACCCGCTAGATGGCACTCCAGTCGACGTTTGTTAATATCCATTTTCGTGGTCTTTTGGGAAAAAAACAGACTACAAACCGCAAACGGTGTTCTGCCCGGGAATTCAATGTCCTTCTACTGTTTCCGTCATCTATCCTTTCCTGTTCTATGTTCAATCCTCCTATTTTTCCTTTTGCTCTTTTACATCGTCGTTTTCTTTTTGTTTCTATTTCTATTCTATTCTTATTCCTATTCTGGTCCCTTTTCCCATTCTTATCCCTATTATACTTGTCTAGATAGATAGTAAGAAAGATGCGAATTGTATGGGAGGAGGCATGCCACATTCCGGCTCCCTCCCTCAACTTTTTTTTTTTTCTTGTTTTGAGGTGTTGAAGATTAATAAAATTTAACAATTCTAACATTAATGTACTTATTTCCAGTTTCCAGCGAAATGCAGTACACAAAGTTTCATTTGTGTGGGAGGTGCCACGAGCCCTTCTCCTTTTCTCCATTTTTTTCTTGACTTTGTAGAGTTTAATCTCATTTAACCCTTTAAACATTTTCAATATTCTACCAAAAATACAAAATATTCAGTGCGAAAAGTCGCATTTATATGATAGGTGCCACGCATCAAATATAGACAAAAACAATGGCTACTAAAATGATAATAGGGATACGCATAAACTACTTTGCTCTCGTCCCCTATCCTCTGTTGTTTTTTTTTTGTTGTTGTTAGCAATGCTTTGCCCTAGAGTGTATGATCATTCCGAAATTCTTCATCAAGCTTTTCTAACGGGAGTCCAAGGAAACGCGCAGTTTCAACAGGGTTAGAAGAGTTTTTTTTTTTAACAGAGAGAGAATGGTGATCGGCTTTTTTCATATATAAACTGCTCCGGTGAGAGCGAGAGTGCTGCTAGTCGTTAAGACATTATTATTATTATTGCTACTAGAAGGCAAAGTAGGTGGTAGGGGGCGCTTGATCGGCGCTGGCCGCCCGAGGGTGCGAACAGCAAGGGGTCGCGAAAGTACTAAAGAAAGTACGGGGTCTGTGAATGTCAACGTTAAGCCCTGAACATCCGGATTTATGGAGCTATCTCTTACACGAGAAGCATGGCAAAAAATTCAACCATTTAATGTATATATTTTTGCAGCAGGCACTGCATATCCACTCTTTTGATCCGGGATTCGGCTCAACTCCCGCCCGTAATAATAGAATATCCTGCAGCAGGGAGGAGAATAGTTTCGGAATGGGACAAAACAAACTAAACAGGGTTACATTGAAAGGGACAGTCCTTGACCCCGGGTGGTTCCACTGCGCAGAGATCCATGGCGATGTCCTGGGTTTTCTGCTCTTAGAAGTAACTCTACGTAAGAGAACCCCTCTCCTCTCGTCCCCGTCTCCTTTTCTCTACTCCCTCTCTCCTCACCTCTCTCCCAATCCTCCCGTGTTTGGACTCCATGCCTTGAGTAAGAATTACAAATACTCATTGAAAATCTGATCATAACAACCCCCCTATTTTCGATAACAAAAATATTTGCTACAGCGCGATAAATTATTCTGATGTAACTAAAATTTGAATTTAGTTGGTCATTCTATAAATAGTTTTTTGTATAATTTTAGAAAACGGGCGTGGCACCGCCCACCTATAAGTGAACTAATTAAAACAGAACTATTAAAAAGGGCATATCAAAATTGTGCAGATTATCCCCACAAAAAATAAGTCTAGTTATTAGGGATGTGAATAAATAATCGATTTTTTAATCGATTATTTTTAATTATCGATTTTATTAATTATTAGCTCGATAGTGCCATCAGACAACCCATTCAAAATCAAGGACCCAATTAGGCCTTTCTGTTTCAAAACTGGATTTTTTTTCGCTAGCACAGGTTGCTTGCTGACGTCTAACCTATGTTTTCTCATCCAGCCACTCCAGCTAATCCTCCTTTTTTTTTGTAAAGATACCAAATTAAAAAAAAGACACATTCATAACTCAAAACCAAAAAAACATGAAATAATTCTCAAGGGTGAAATGTCTTTGCAGAAAACCTAAAAGCTCAATTTGTTGCTAGTGATTGTTTTGGTCATTCTAACGATTAAAGCCGGAGACCATTTGGTAAGTTTGAATGCGCCAGAAAAAAAAATATTTCGTCTTAAAAAAAAATTAAGAAATTGTTTATCGATGCTTTTTGTATGTCAAGAAAAAAAACATAATTTTATCTTGAAACGTTTTAAATTATCAAATGAACTGAACGTGAACTAAATTTCAGATAAACTCGTACAAATTTGCGTCTGTGTGGCAGCACTTGTCTTAAACAAACAGGATTTTGAAGGGCCAAAACCAATTCACATTATCTACCACCTACCTACTTCACCCAAAAAAAAAAGAATAACAATAAAATAAAAAGAAAATTACAAATCAAATAAAACTTCAACACTTGAGGCTGTGTATTCTGTAGTAAGAGTGTATATAACAAGAAAAAAATTGCATATAACAATTATAAAAAAATAATAAAAAATATAAATTAATAATATAAAAATGTAAAGACAGAAGCAATGGACGATTGAATGGTGGGAAACTATATAGCCATCAAAAAAGCCTATTGCTGATCTGAAACCAAACCAAAAAAAAATAAAACACAAATAATGATTTCTTGTTTTCACAGCACAAAGAACTAACTAATTCCTTTGATTTGCTTTCTCTCATTCGCTCAACTTCAAAACTAAAAAATAAAAACGTACCAATTTCGATTGACGGCAAACCGCAAATTGTACGTCAATTGCGTGTTCTACTACACACTTCCTTCTCCTATAAATATCTGTAAAATAGAATGCCAGTCGAAGTGATCACGATCAACATTATCATGATAGCAGCAGCAGTAGCCGTAATAAGTCACCAGGCGGCGGAGGCAAGGATTATGAGGATGGCGGCAAAGGCGGCAGCAAATCATCATCGTCCGCACATTTAAATGGACGCAAACGCTACTCAAGGTGAGTAATTAAATTATTCATTAATTAGATACATCTTTCATCATCTTATAAGAATGAAAAAGAAATCCCTAAATTTCAAATTATTAAGGCCCAATTTCACAGTGCTAGGTTAACTTACGTTCCACAGATTTTCATTTTGAGCTAACCAAAGGTTAACTGCCCAACGTTGGTGGTTTAACCTCTGGTCAGATAAAATTGCGAATTCATAGTTGACTGTGGAACTTGAGTTAACCTGCCACTGTGAAATTGAGCCTAATTAGTGGCGAATATTTCATAAACTTATAACGAATTACAGCAGACAAAATAAAGGAGCTTTCAACAATTATTTGATCTACATAAATATCAAGAAATGTCATTTTTGGAAAATATCATGGGATTTGAAAAATTTCAAAAAGAAATTTATCAAAATGAGATTTTTAAACTTGTTTCGGCTCAAAACCTTTTTCAAGATAACTAAGTTTTACAAAATTTCCAACCTTTTTAAAAATGTTTTTTTTTTTTTCGAATATCAAGATATTCTTCTAAACTTTTAAAAATTTGAAAAATTTTTTTTTTTTTCGGAATATCAAAATATTTCAAATACTTTCAGAAAATTTCAAAACTTTACATTTCTTTTTAATATCATTATATTCCGCAAAACTGCAAACCTTTTTTATAAATATCAACATTTCAAAAATTTGTTTTCTGGTTTTTAAAATATCAACATATTCCAAAATCCGATATCTCGCGTTTTGGAAATTTGAAACTTTTTCTAAATTTGATTTGTATTTTTTTTTTAAATATCAAGATATTGGAAATTTCAAAATTTTAAAAACTATTTTTTCAGGATAAATATTCCGAAACTTTTTCAGAAATCTTAAAACTTCTGCGAAATTTCGAAAGTAGCTCAAGAAATAGATAAAGAACGGTGTTGCCATCTTAAATTCTAATAATCTCAAGTCTTGAGTATTTCAAGCGTAAAGACTGTTAGGAACTTACAATAAATATCTAGAAAAATTTTAAATTGTATGCTAACTTAACATTTTTTTGTTTTCATTTCAACAGGAGCCGTTCCAGATCACCGCGTGGTACAGACGACCGGAAAAGTCGCAAATCCAAGGATCGTGAACGTTATCGTAGTGATAGAGATGATAGTCGTCGCTCAAAGGATAGAGATCGTGGACGTGACAAGGATCGTACACGTGATCGGGATCGTGATAATGGTGGTGATCGTGGACGACGTAACGGATCACTGGATCGTGATCGTGAACGCGATACAGACAAGCGACGTAGCCGTTCTAAGGATAGACGTCGTAGTAGCCGTTCGCGTGAACGTGATCGTCGTTCAAGAGAAAGGCGTGGCAGTAGACCACGTTCAGAACGACGCCGTAGTCGCTCCCCTATACGCGATCGACGCTCAAAAGATAGAAAGTTAAGTCCCATTAGAGAATTTAAGCCACGTGTGGGCTTTGCATCAAGAGAAAAAAGGTACGAGTTGAAGAAAGTGTTTTATTTTAACAAATATAGCTTTATAAAATTTTAACTAACCAAAATAAAATTGTTTCAGCATTCGACGTCGCAGTAATTCCCCGCGTCCCTTCCGTCGTGGTCGAACACCACCCAACGGTCTTGGTGATCGTTCACCACGCGCTGATCTAAGCCCAGAGGAACGCGATGCACGTACTGTGTTTTGTATGCAATTGTCACAACGTATACGTGCGCGTGATTTGGAAGAATTTTTTTCAAGTGTTGGCAAAGTACGCGATGTACGCTTGATAACATGCAATAAAACTAAACGCTTCAAGGGTATAGCATATATTGAATTTAAAGATCCAGAATCAGTTGCACTAGCACTGGGATTGTCGGGTCAACGTCTACTTGGTATTCCCATTTCGGTGCAACATACACAGGCTGAGAAAAATCGTATTGCAAATGCGGCGCCCGTATTTACGCCACCCAAAAATCATACAGGTCCTATGCGTCTTTATGTTGGATCGCTGCATTTCAATATTACCGAGGATATGCTGCGTGGAATATTTGAACCTTTCGGAAAAATTGACACCATACAACTCATAATGGATACAGAGACTGGTCGTTCAAAAGGCTATGGATTTATTACGGTAAATAAATGTGTTCTAGGTCTTGCCTCGCAAAAAATAACAGTTTTGTACCTTAACCCTTAGTCTTCGGTTTTTTTTTTTCAAACTGAATTTTCCCATAATTTTTCAAAAAACTTTTTTATATTCCTAAAGTTGAAGTTCGAACTTTCCAAAACTATATATAAAGTGTTATTAACTTCAATACAAAACTGCATTTCAAAAAACTAGAGCCGTCTGTATCTGAATTATGAGTGAACCATTCTGATATTAGACCGTAAATACCTCTCACTAGCGTCATCTAGCCGTAAAATTTTTTTAGAAACCGTTTTCTTAATATATTATACATATATTTCAAATACCAGCCAAATTGTACCAAAAATACTATTTTTTCAAATAAAGCGACACGTGCGCCATCTATCGGAATAGTTTTTTTTTTTGCATATTGCGTTGGCGTAGAAAGCTGAATGATGATGAAAATTGCAGGATCCTAGCACAACGGGAACTTGAAAAACGAGCAATAAACAGATATTCGCATTTCTTGAACAGAGCGGGTCCCAATTTTTATTCTATCATTTATTCACCATATTAGCACAATAAGATTCTTTTGAAGATTAATTAAGTAATCCGAATATCAGCCAAATCGGAACATAATTGCGATTTCTTAAATATATCGATTCACGCGCCACCTATCGGATTTTTTAATCACCCTAATATACTATATATCGACGTTCCATACGATTTTATTTCTACAAAATTCAAAAACATAAATTTTTTTTTTATTTCAGTATCACAATGCGGAAGATGCCAAGAAAGCGCTAGATCAATTAAATGGATTCGAATTGGCTGGTCGACCAATGAAGGTTGGCAATGTGACTGAACGTTTGGATATGAATACATCGTCTTTGGATACTGATGAAATGGATCGCAGTGGTATAGATTTAGGCGCTACAGGCAGATTACAATTAATGTTTAAATTAGCTGAGGGTGCTGGCTTGGCTGTGCCACAAGCAGCTGCCAATGCATTACTGGCCACTGCTCCGCCTGCACCCAACACTCAAATACAAACACAATCACCCGCCATTGCTACGCAATGTTTTCTGCTATCGAACATGTTTGATCCTCGTACTGAAACAAATCCATCATGGGATAGCGAAATACGTGATGATGTAATTGATGAATGTTCAAAACATGGTGGCGTTCTACACTTGTATGTTGATAAAGCATCGCCAACGGGAAATGTATATGTAAAATGTCCGAGTATAACCACAGCTGTTTTGGCGGTAAATGCTCTGCATGGACGATGGTTTGCTGGCCGTGTTATTACGGCTGCATATGTACCGTTATTGAATTATCACTCCCTCTTTCCGGATGCGATCACAGCGGTAAACTTGCTAACTTCAACGAGAAAATCTGGCGAATGAGTTGAGAGCGCTGTGCTTAAAACTGTTATTTCTAGCCTAACAAATTACATGATGTGCTACATATAATTGGCTTTCAAATTTTATATACTATACATATATACCTTTACACATACACAAAACGATTGGTAATTTCGTTGGTCAGTCACATGTCATCGTTGTAAGTTTACCATGCATTCCTGCTCTTTTCGGGCTTAGAAAAAAAATATATGGAGACTCAATATCAATTTGCAAAATTTGATTGCATGGGATTTTATTAAACGTACCCCAACTAGATTTAGTCTTATTGTTCTATTTTTCTGCTTTTCTTTGTATTTTTAGTATCAATTTTCAGATATGCATAAATACATACTTGTAAAAACAAATAACATATAACATAATCATACTATATGTATTTGATGAAATCGTAATAAATAAAAATAAATGAAATTTTCATTGATTTAAGATATAAATAATAGCTTCTTTCTAAAAATCTAAGCAGCAGAATCAAAATAATACAAATTTGAAATTTTCAAATACAATTTTTTGCGCCCTTCTAGAGAGCGTATCTATCGGAGAAAAGTTCCACAAAAAAACTATGAAAAAAGTGCTCTTAAGGACTCCCTAAAGGTGCGTTTATGAAGTCCAAAAACAATCCCCCTTAATCCGTAGGGACTCCGTATGGACGGAACTTTTCATTAAAATCCGTAAACGATCCCATGGTATGCTCGTAAGGACTCCCTGGGCTATTTTTTCGTCCCGAAATCCCGGTATTATATATATTCAAATACCTGCCTTCGAAATACCGAGGTCAAATAATTTCGAAAAATCCCCGGACCCCGGCATTGCCATTTTGAAATCTCGGGATAGCCAAAGTTAGGGGACTGATCTCTAAGTCGATATATCGCCACTCCCGACTTTTCTGTACGGTATCTGAGATCATCCCGATTAACACCGCGATTGTTATTTGGAAATCCCGCGATTGCTAAAAGCCTTCGGGATTCGATGGCTTAGCGAGGATACATCAAATCTCAATTTGCCATCAGTTGGAGTTATTGTATTTTTTTTTTTAAATAATTTATTGTAAAAAGTTTCGCAATTTCTTAGTACTAGCAAATTATATACATTTTAATAAAATATGTGTTATTTATAGTCGTTGTTGATATAAAGTTTTGGGATGAGGACTCCATTTCCCCGAATCATTCCGGTACTATACCGATTGCCATGGCGGACAATTTGCTTGACTTCCTTCATTGCGATCATCGCTACCTGCTTTCAATTTTGCATAAGTTGTTTTTGGAAAAAAGATGTTCAGTTTATTTGAATGTGTGACCATTTCACAATTTGCGGGCGAAGAAATTATTGTCATTGGTTTTGACGAAAATATGAAAGACGGCGACCATTTGCGCAGAGTAGTGTTGGCAAATAATCGATACCCATATGTCATACTTCGAGTATCGAATATCAATTCCGTGCTCTGTGTATCGACTCTTATCAGCTTTGCGAGTTTCATGAATCAAATATAAGTCAAAGAAAGTAAGCTCATTGTCCGCAGGTCAGGCATCGACCTTTTTGGGAAAATCTATGATATTCCCGAAAAATCTTGGAACCCCGCGATTGTCATTTTAAAATCCTGAAATCCCGCGATTGTCAAAAAGCTTCGAGACTAGCTGGGAACTAAAGGGTGAAATACATAAAGCTTTGTTAACCTCGCCTGACATTTGCTACCTCAAAACTTTGCGTCCAACTTCAGAGGTATGCTACAATGAACGCCTTGACGCTTCTCTTTTATACATTTGTTTTCGTTATTTATTTCCTTGCATTCAGAGTGTTTTGGTTAATTTATTAATTTAATAGAGAAAAAATGAATTAATTATTATTTTCTCCAACTTTTTATTCTTTAATTAAAGCAAACTCATCAACATCTGATTGTCAAAGCAATCAAAGCAAGCAAAATTTGAGAGTTGCCAAATTTTAACCTTGCTTCAACTTTGAGGTCTCCAATTTGCCATGCTTGGTTTAAATACGTATACTGAACTTTTCTGTCAAAGTCAAAGTTTGAGGTAAAGCCAAAATAAAGTTTTATGTAACTGACCCCTAAGAGCCGATTTACATAAAACTTTCCCCACGCTTTGACAGATGACCGCCCCATATATTAAAAATGGTTTAACTTTTTGCGGCGCTTTACGTTCCACAATTATTGTTAAAGCTCTATTTCAAAGTTTTCCTATAATTTAAAATAAGAAAGTGGAAACAAAGGTAAGACGATTTTCAGTCACTGGAAGCCAGAATAGGGGGTTAGTATAATTAAATTTTATTTTTATTAATTTGTTAATTTTCATATATTTTTTATTTCACTTAATTTTGTTTATTTTTTATTAATAATTTATTTGATTTTGTTTTATTTTTTTCTTTTAAATATTTTATTCCATATGCATTTTCCCTTAATTTAATATTTTTTTTATTTGTTTTTTTTTTTTTTTTATTTGTTTGTTTTATTATATATTTCATTTTCATATTTCATTTGTTTCATATTATTATGTTTTTTCTTTTATTTTATTTAAATAAGTAAAACAAATTGCTCATAGAGGTACAAAATTTCTGATATGAATCATATATGATTCATGTTCAAATTTATCTGCCCGATAAAAAGCATTTGGGGTTGGAATACTCTACGCGCAAAAAATCGACTACGACTGTCAAAAAACCATTCGCTTTTTTTTCGAACACATCAACCAGCTAACATTTCTAGAGACGTTTAAACACAGCTTTCTTGTCCAGTGTCATTTGCGGGCATTCTTTTTTTAGTTTTTCGCACAATTAAATCATCAAATATCTAGAAAAGGAAAATATATAACATAGTTAAATTTGGTGCGAACAGATAACAATTAAGGCAATATATTTTATTTTAAGAAAGTCTACTTCTTTATGCAATAATTTGTGTGCTAGCAAAACGTAGTGGAAATGGAGAAAATGTAAAAAAAAAAACGAAAAATAAAAAAATGTGTGCGTAATCGTATCCAATGTGAGTTTTGGTGAAACTCTCATACATACCTAATAGAAGTGAGTAAAGTAATTGCAATAATAATTAAAAAAAAAAAGGCGGACGGACATTCGATATGAGAAGTTGCGGATTCGATTTTTCTAATGTAACTATAGTAGAACAACAACAAACGTGAATTAACAATTTTTGGACACTCGCAAAAAAGGCAGCGCTGAGCGACGAGGATTCATTACATTCCTGCATCTTTAAAACAAACAATGGTAATTAAATGCATTCATATTTTGTAAAAAAATCATATTGTTTTATTCTATTCGCTTTTTAGTTTGAAATACATGATTTTATAATCTTTTAAGTGACACACACGCCTACTAGTCAATGCTGCTGGCGATTGTTGTTGAATGAATGAATGTCCAAAGTTATACAAAAAAAAAACAACTGCATGATTTCCTTTCGCTTATATAATAGCTGCGTATCCTATATTTGCGCAAAAGCTTAAAAGCCATCAATTGTGTTTGGATGTTGTGACAACATTTCCACTATCGGACTTAACTTGACAATAAACATTTACTAACTAATACAATTTGTTAAGTTGCTAAACATACAAACAAACCAATGTTAATATGAATGTATGTATGTATGTTTATACATATGATGATGATAATATGTACTAAGGTTTCCAGTTTGTTCCTACGTGACTGCATCATTCTATCACTGAAAGGTATCGAACTTTTTTGGCTAAAACTCGATTTCAATAGAGAATGAGTGTATATACAAACAAACATACGCATTTAGGTTTGCAAATTAGACAAATATACCGGAATTTGTTTTCCCACAAACTGAGGAATTATGCAATTAGGAGACAATTTTATTTAGTGATTTCACTGCAACATTGAATTGGCTCTATATAATGCCACAACTGCCCGGTCAACATACCTTTACTGGATGAACACTATGATAGTGGGACCTATTACTGCCAATGGCGCCAATGGAGGTGTTTATCCTTTTTGATTCATATATCTTCTCTTCTACTGTAGGTACTTCTATTTACACGACGGATTGTTGTTGTTGTTGTTGTAGCGAGGTGTAGCCCTGCCTAAATGTCAGACAGGGTCAGCCCGAGTGTATTGTTCTTGGTCGGGTCGATATAAGAAAACGGCCCGGATTGTTGTTGTATCGAGGTGTAGCCCTGCCTAAATGTCAGACAGGGTCACCTCGAGTGTATTGCTCTTGGCCGGGTCGATATAAGATAACGGCCCGGGGCGTTTCGGCACGATGAGTACAGCACAAGTACTGGTACCGTTCTCGTAGAACCGGCAATACAAGAAACTAGCCGTGTAGGCTATGTAGGTCATTTAGCGTTACCAGGGTGCATCAACTGGGAGGCGACCTACTTTTACACGGCTTCACATTAGACGGCAGAGTTGTAGGAGGCAAGGATATCATTATTTTCTGCGATAGCTAGGTAAGCGTTCATCAAATCCCTTGCCTTTTTCTCGTTCAACGCTGAACTAAAGCTCAACTGTTGACGATCTCTTGAAGAGATGATGCAAAAGAACCGCGTGTGAACCTCACATGGATCCCGACACTGTAGAACAGACGAACTTACTAGGCAGAACACGACCAAACCGGTTCTTTCCTACAAGGAACGCTTAGGTATGCCCTTCGCCATATGAAAATTAATGCTGAAGGAGCACACACTCGGTCAAACCAACGAAAGATGGCTACAACCCCTAGGATGCCGGACATTCAAGAAAACTAGGAAAAAAAATATAAAAAAGATTTCGACATATTTACGCCCTAAGAAGAGTGGAAATCCCCAAATTAATATGGGTACTAAGCGGGCATTGCCTTATTGGGTGGCACGCAGCAAGGCTAGGTGTGCCCCACCGACGATGCTGTAGCAGTTGTATAAATAGCGAAGAGAAAGAAACGGTGGAGCACTTCAAGGCAAAGAAAAAAGTCGTGCCAGTAGGCGCTTCATTAGATTTCCCTTACTGGGTAGGCTACGTCAGGCTGCGGTTCAAGACATCAGGGCTTGATGGCCTTCATCAAGTCGCCTAAATGGTTCAATGAAAAGGAGTAACGTAGTCGGTCACATTGTTATTGCAGAAGGCCTTTTAAATCTGCCCAAGTGCGTCTCCGCTGCAACCACTTCAACCAAACCTAACCTATATGCATAAATAAATTTAACAACCCGTGGAAGAAGTTATACGCTGGTCAAAACATCGCATTCAGGGAATACTGAGCTTTTAATCACTTTTTATAGTTCAAAATTAATCATACCATTTTACCCCTTCAAACCGTGCTTTTATTTTGAACTCTGGCTCTACCTACAGGTATAGCTCTATGTCGGCTTTTCGGGCCACTGTTACTATATTGTGAAACTGCTTTTTGAATTATGCTAAACAGCGAATGTGAATCTGTAAAACTTCGCCCCTAAACCCGACACTGATGTTAAAAAGTGTAACAAATATCGTAATACTAATAAAGCTAGTGTAGTGGACGGCTATCACGTAGGCTAGCTATTTACAGTCTCATTCATACTTGACAGATACGGTAATACGAAGGAGTGATAGGTGTCGAAGGTGTGATTTTTTAGTTCAAGGGTTATTCCATGTCAAATCGTTAGACTATTTCGAATTGATGGATTGAACAAAGCAACAACATAAGCAATTTTACAGTTCCGAGGCGTTTTTGAATATAAAAGAAGAAACCATATGGCGGGACGAACCCACCTTTAGAATGAACTCGTCTTCCAACCTCTGAAATACAAATCTAAACATATCCGTAAATTTCAGGCTAATTTTTCTTGTTTTGTTGAAAAATAAAAATTTTTTAAAAATCATTTGACGATTTCACATGGAAGGACCCTTAAATAATACCAGTATTATTATTCTAACGAAATTTCTAGTATTATTAGATACCAATTTACAGTTATTTTGTACTTATTATTGATATCTACTACATGCATACATACATACATATATTGTATTTTTGCGATTCTTTTTCAAAAGCATTTTCACATGAGCTTAACTTCTTATTTACGTAATTTATAACTTTTGCAAAATTGATTACACTCATATTTGAAATCATACATACATATGGCAATAGAAAAAACGCCAGATAGGCGGACAGAAGCTAGAAAAACAGTTATTGACATTTAGCTCAGAGGTTTTATTGTTGTTGTTTTAACAAGGTGTAGCCCTGCATAAATGTCAGACAGGGTCACCCCGAATGTATTGATCTTGGCAATGCTAGTTTCTGCGTATTGCCGGTTCCACGAGAACGGTACCAGTATTTGTGCTGTACCCATCGTACCGAAACGACCCGGGCCGTTTTTTTGATATCGACCCGGCCAAGAGCAATACACGCGGGGTGACCCAGTCTGACATTTTGGCAGGGCTACACCTCGTTTTTTAATTCTAAGTAATAGGGCGCTTTTGAAAATATTTTGAAAAAATATTTGATCAGCCACTCAGTATTGAATATTTAAAAAAATATATATATTTTTTTTTCCTATTTCTAGCAGGAACAAGGCATTTATTTGCTTTCAACACCATTACGGTCGTCTGCACCACTCAGTCAGTCAGCACAAGCTACACTTAACAAACATTTACCCAAATTATCAACGAAGCGCCTTACACAACAACAAAATGTTAAACCAGCAGTGCAAATGGTCGATGCTTGTTGTATTACAGGTATGTACAGAAATGCAGTGGCGAGTAAAAAAAAATAAAATAAAACAAAATTTAAATTTAATTGCGAGCTTAACTTTTTACGCTTTGAAATATTGGGAATTTTCGAAAAATATTTTTTGTTTTTTTAAGTCAGAGCTATTTTGAAATACAGTTGTTTTCGAAATATAAATAAAAAAAACTTGCATGAAAGAGTAAAATTTTGAATGTGCGTTACTTGGAAATTCCGATTTTAATATTTTTTGACATGGAATGAACCTCCATATACTATTTAATAATACAGCGAGTAACAGCTACGAACACATGTTTACGAAAATTTTAATACTAAAAAAAAATATATTCTCCCCATTAAAAATAAAATTGCTTTACATTTTTAAAATGAAATTTCCCTACAAATTTTTAACTATAAATTTTTTATAGTATAAATTATTTTTTGCGAATATGGTAATTAAAATTTAATCTAATTATGTTTCATTTATATTTGTAGAACTCTGCAGTAGTGAAAACTTACCAGAGGTTGAGATATTTTCCCTCCTGGAGGAACAAATACCTAAATATAAAGTGCGTTCGGACTTTTTAACAGACTTTTCTGGTTATTCTAATCAAGATTGGTTTGTTCCTGCACCAGCATTAGCAATACCTACTGAAGGTCTAGGTTTATCTAAAGAGCAAACACGTGAAACTCTCAACTATTTTCGTAAGTATATATTTGATTTTTATTTTTAATGCATACTACATATATCAGATTGAGCAAAAACATTTTTTGTTTTTTATTTTAATTTTGTTGATTCCTTTTTATAAGGAGGAAAAAAATGCTATGAAAGTTTCAGACCTTGGACAACTCGTCGGTTCCAAAATATACAAATGTATTTACTTTTTAAAATTTTTGGGAAAACAGCATTTCAAACTTTTATTTTTTCATAGAACTCCATTGTAAAAATTAAATTTTGAATGCCGTTTCAAAAACAATTTAAATTTTGAAATACTTCTGTATACTTTGGAACCGGCAAACTGATCCGAAATTACAAAAATATGAAAATTTTTTTATTATTTTTTGTTTGTTTTTAAATACGACCTTGAAGTAGGTCAAAGAAAAAAATTCACCTGAAACACCCTAATGTACATATGCTTACGCGATGTCTATTTTTAAATTAGAGTCTGACATCTTAATATTTCATGCTTTTCAAATTTATTGGAATATGTCTGCACCCAGTAAACATTTTCGGAGCGTTTATAATTTTGAGATAATCCCGGGGCTTTCCGCACCCTTTTTTTCGTGACGAAGTATACTTATGAAAATCTCGGGATTTCGGGACCCCGGAATTGGCAAAAACCAAGAGTTAAGCCGTTTTCTCGAATACCCGTTCATAGGTTGTGTCGGAAAATAAACGCCATATCTCATAATATTTTTTTTCCATAAAGCTTTATTTCCGAATTTACTGTCAAACTAATTCTGTGGACAATCCCGAAATTTCGGGATTTTAAAATGACATTCCGGGTTTCCAGGATTTTTCGTAATTATCCCAGGTCCCTACCATCTACAAAGTTACCAAGAGGTAACAAATACTCGTTTTGAACTCGGTATGCATAATCCGAATACGAAGACTCTTTATTTTATTTCTGTCAAGAGACATTTGAACTCAGAAAGGTGTTTTGCACATAAAAACCATTACTCACCATTGTATTTAGCCAATAAATTTTCACTGGAACAAAAACTTTAGTTTCCGCTTTCGGAATATTGAATTCGAAGTCGAAATGATACGTCTTTTGATACCCTTCCCGACATTTTTGGACGTGTTCCATCGTTTTCGTGGGATTATATTTATTATTATTTTCGGATTTCCCGGGATTTGAATAAATATAATACAGGGATTTCGGGACGAAATAATGGCGCGGGAGGCCTGGGATTCGGGATCGGGACTCTCTGGGGCTCGATGCTTTAAGTAAGGTACGCAGGTGGTAAGAAAAGCAAAAATTCCATCTAAAAAACGCTTAAGAAACTTTTCTTGAGGTTGTATACTGTTCGCAAGAACACAAGTGTCATTTTTAGTACTTTTTTGCATGAAATTCTTATAGGTGTTTCCTTATGCGTCCGCGCAACCATCCAGCAATGCTTGAGGTTACCATAGAAACCGGTGGCAATCGGCTCACACGTACTTGGTGTCGGCTTTTCGTTGATGAAAATGAAAAATTTTAGATTTTTTCGATTGACAGCTGGTCTATTTGATCGTGGCCGAAGTGATTGGCAAGCATTAGTGTGTTAGTTTTGTGAGAACGTGAAATGAGCAAGTTCGCGGAAGAAAAAGATTTTACGTTGAAACGCATTATTCGATTACGAATAAAATAAAATAAAATAAAATGAAATAAAATAAAGTAAAATAAAATAAAATAAAATAAAATAAAGTAAAATAAAATAAAATAAAATAAAATAAAATAAAATAAAGTAAAATAAAATAAAAAAGCAACAAAAAACATTCATCCGATGACTTCCGCACAATCACGCGACACGCACACAAGCACGCGTTGCTATGGTAACCTCAGCCCGATTGCCATGGTAACCTCAAGCAGATTGATCGTTGCGCGGACGCATTAGGTTTTGCCAAGAAATACATATGTATATGCAATGCCATTTACTAAGCAGAAAGATTCATTGAGTATGTTTTTGCGATCTGCGTACCGCTCTTCAACTTCTTTGATAATAGTACATTTACACCGCACCAAATTTGGCGCAGTTTTTCATACAAATCTCACTTTCCAAATTTGGAATTCTATCACATTTGACCTCATTTGACGAACAATACAATCGACAGTTCCTCAAAATAGCAAGAACCTTAATGGTTAATTGACGTGTGATAACTTTTGCACTATGCACAGCTATAAATAACATTTTGAACTAGTTTTTTAAAGAAAATGGGACAATTCTACAGGGAAAGACATCATTACTCTACATGTGTTGAAATCATCACGTTAATGCATTTTCCTTCGGTGGCTTTTTGTCTTGGTAGCAGATTCTTGCAGAGAAGGTGAAGCCAAATGCAAATTTGCCAGTGTAAACAGTGCCGAACTGGCTCATTTGAACTCACCAAATTTGGTGCAGTGTAAATATACTATAACGAAAATCCATTCAGTACACTCACAATACAACCCTGCGCATGGTTTTCATTCGCTTTTGACATTTCCATTTCAGTTTTGTATGAAATTGGAACGTGTTTAGTTGAATAAATTCATTGCGGCATTTTCTTACCTCCCACGGTCCACTGCAATGTGTGTTCATTTCGATAGATGTCTTGTTCGGTATTTTTTTTTGTAATGCGACTGTTCTGAATAATATAAACGAAATTTATATAAAAAGTGAATGATAAAGGTATTGGGAGATTCGTAAAGAAGTACTATATGTGATGATTAACGCTGATAGTAAAACATGGAGTGCAAAAAAAAATGTCTTGGATAAATAAGAAGTCGTGTGACAGACAAATAAAAAAAAAAAAAATTTAGTTCAAGGGTGGGGTTGTGGGCTGAACGGAAGGTGTTTGCGGAACTCCAGTGGACGATGAAAAACTTTCAATAGAAAATTTCACCGATTTGATAGACGTTGAAGCATGAATAAAAATGAAGCCAGCGTGTGCTTGCTGCTATTTTAAGATTTGCCACCAATGCAATTTGTTTGTGTTAATAGCGTAAACTACTTATTAATTTAGTATCTAATGAATTTTTCTTCTTATTTTCATTCTAATGAGTTACATAAATGCATTCCAAAGCAAAAATATCCATAATTATATTTATATACATATGTACATATATGTATAGCGGGATCGTGCGTGACATCGATGCGTGTATACGCTCCTGTGTATGTGTATATAATTACATTTTGTTTAATCTTTTCACAATCAGCTAAGAGCTAAATAAAGCTTTCGGCAGAATCAGTCCGCCAATACGTCAGCTGCGTCACGTACGTCAATTTTAGAGCAATTTCTACTTTGACGTATCCGTCTTATCTGGCGTTACGCATATAAACATCCGCAGTCTACTTTGCTGTCAGTTATTTCGACGTACGTGACGTACGTCACGGATTGATTCTGCTGAACGCTTAAATGAAAATTGCCCTTAATTCGAAATAATGTTTGGTAATATGTAAAACGTGTTTCAAACGAAAGTACTGCTTTGGAAGACTATGCTCAGCTGTTCATTAAACCCTTTTGAACTTTGGTTACTCATTGCACTTCCGCTGTAAAAATGAGATTTTTTTTAAATAGCGCAAGGGTATGCAAAACAAGTTTGATGTCTTGTCATTTTAATAAATTTCGAATTAATCATTACGTCATGATAAGCAAATAAAAAAAAATATACCATATGACATTAATAAAGGGTTACCAACCTCCTTATATTATTTCGGCTATTAACTTTTTTCGTGCAGGGACAATAAAGTTCATCTACAGCTGAATTTCACATATCTCCATCTCCCAAACAGTGTTGCCAGTAGCCAAGCTATAAAAACCCCACAAAAATGTATCAAAAACTTGTTAATCCTTTCTGTACGGTAAAGGTACCAAAATTCCCTTTTTTAACCGAGGCATTTGTTAACTAGTTCGGGACGAAGTTTTATTCAGGATTAGTTTCAACAAAAAATTTTGCTCATACCTAAATATTAGGGGTAAAAAATGATGTTCTGCATACTCAAAAATCAAAAATGTGTCAAATTACACTGTTAGGCGAAGAAAAGGAGCCACATTGGAAAGTGGTTTTATTCGTAACTTGCAGAGGCAGATGTGAAATTTTCTATCTGTTTTTCGCAAAATCCCTTATTTGGGAAAATTTTTTCTTGATCAACAAAATCGGATCATAATAGGGATTAAGTAAATGCATTGAATTCAGCGCCATCTAACTGGGGAAAATATAGCCTGTGTCGAGTGGACTTATCCAAAGAATAAACTGTCAAAACTCCCAAATAGAAGTTTCGAAATGATTTCTATGAATTGTGCTGTCTCCATTGCTCGTAAACGTTTCTATGTTATTGAATTAGTTTCCAAATCACTTTTAAATTAGTAAGTGCCAACGGAAAAGCCACAAAATCTTAGAATGAATTCACAACCTTGGAAACTCTTGAGGTTGGTTCAAGTGATATTAGACGAGATTAGTACAATTTCATATACATAACACCTTTACGTTCAGCCCGACTATAATATGATAAATAGTGAACATACTTATAAATACATATTTAGATCCATCCATAATAATTTTAAAATTGTGCCAAAATAAAAACAAAATTATACAACGATGAATAACTTTCCAATCAAGTTAATATGAAACAATAAAATAGAAAATATGTCTAATCAACAAGAACCTTACGTGCCACAAAGCAATTTAATTGCACCAAGAGAATTTAAATACGGAGATGCGGATATTTCTTCAAAACGTCGGAAGAATAATCAAAGCGACATTGGCATTGGCAGAGATCATAAAAACTATGCGGACGTTAACAAAATTTGCGATGAATCAAATTTGAATGAGTCTTTAAATGATATGAGTTCAGATTTTAAAGGTGGTTTACTTAATTCAACTGGTTCGTTCTCCTCTTCTTGTACGCCACCAAAATCACCATTGTCATCAACGATACTTGAAACAAGCTTCGAAAATCCACTTTTTATAACCACCAAACCGTCACAAACAAGTAAAGGTTTTGAAAACACGTTTAAATTACTACAAACTCAAGTGGAATGTAATGCCAAAAAAGCTGTAACTGTTATGCAATCATTTAATATGGATAGTGCAACATCATTAAGTAGCGGTTGTAGTTCATTAGTTTCTATAACGGAATCTGAGGAGCAGCCAACACTTTTCGAACTCGAATTAGAAGCAATGCAACGTGTTCGAACTTTAGCTACACATAATAAAATATGTCACGATATATCACCACGTTTTGTATCACTTTTGTGTGATTTTGTTTCGAAAGGTCGTTGCAAAGAAGATGTGAATGATGGAAAGGATAAACGAAATGATATAGCACAAAATAGTACTCACAATTTGTTATATCATGCAGCTAGAAATTCTGATGGCAAGAATTGTTTGAAAGTTGTAAGGACGTTATATTCAAAAGAAGGTATGCATTACATTTGTTATGCCAAAAACAATTATCGAATTTAATCGTTATTATTCAAAAGTCAATACAAAAAGATAAGTCTGACTTTAAATTAATATTTTTTCGCAAACTGATAAGCCCTTTGAAGTCAATCAGTCAAATAAGTCAAATAACTCTCGTATAGTATTTATCCGTATATTTAATATTGTTTAGAAGACTTTTTTGTTGATTGAATTTTATGTATATTCATGCGCATTTATATTTATCTTATCTGTGTTTGACTTTAATCAATCACTTATGTATGTATATAGTATATGAATTTGCGTACATTAGGGTGGTCCTTAAAAGAAAATAAGTAAAGAATTCTTTCTGAGACGCTACTTTAATCGGTAGAAAGAAGACCAAATTGATCACATCAGATTTTTGGTGCAGGAGTCAAAGCTCAATGGGGAATTGGTTACGACCGTCACTACCCCACAAACCATGAAGCTAGATTTCGATTGGAGGTTCATTCGAGAACTAGCCCCATTCTCCAATCTCTAACGTTAGAGGACGACTCGAGAGACACTCGAGAATCATATCGTTTTCTAACAAAATGGAATTCGACACTATTATGAATTGTCCAATTATTACTACCTATAAATATAAAAGTTCTCTTGTGACCGAGATTTGCTAGGTGTTTTTCAAAGTTGGCATAATTTTACCTACCAACAGTGTAGGCTTTTAAACATATCGATCACTAACCGCAGAGCAAAACGGAAAATCAAGTACTTAAGCCTTTTTAGATAATGCTATCTCTATTTTGGATGATTACAAAAAAATAGATAGGTCAATAGGCTCTCGAGACATTAGTCAATATACGAAGGAATAAATAAAAAAAGGTATCAACCCTGCCTGAAAATATCTTTGTTGGTATACGTCCGAAAATTTTATACCCACATTTGGACATATTGCTCAATCCTTGAAAATAATGGATATAGGTGGCAACGCTGTAAACCACCCGAAGTGGCAACACCCAATTAGAAAGTCTTAAAATTACACAAACTATTTATATGCCAATTTTATACAAATCGCCTCAGCGGCTCCCGAGATATTACTGCATATACAAAAAATTTAGGGGTCTGTCAGCTATTCCCACAAGCTTCCCGTTGGGAACAACTCGAGAGAGTCGATAGATCTTTAATCGACTGTATCGAAATCCTCTACCGAATTTCGATAGACCTCGTATTTTCAATGCCTTTGCGACATCTGCTGGGAGCTAGACATACCAAAAATTTTCATTTGCGTCCTCTGTTTTCATTTCCTATTCAAATATCATTCTCCCTAAAAATATTGCTTCGCCGTATAGAAGTTAACTTAAAAAATTAGTTTGAACAGAAGATCCAGCCTACCTCCAAAAAAGTATGAAGCAAGCATGATTTAAATACTATTATAGTATTTATATCATGGAAGCAAGCCTGTTTTTCCGATGTTAAAAAATCATCACAAGTCAGTTAAATTGTTCAGAACGGCAACACTGGTTGTACTCCAACATGTTTAACAACACTGCTGCGAATTGATTTTTGACATTTCTCCATACGTTCCAATATTCATTTTCTATTTATAAAAGCAGTGAACATATTTGCGAAGTGGTCGGGAATTGTGTTTGGCAAAAATATAAGCAATGAAAAAAGTTCAAAGCGGGGCTTGAAAGTGTAATTTTCGCATTAAAATAAAACGAATCATATTTGTGAAAGGTTGCGTAAACGTAGAACGTCATATTTGTCAAATTTGTTTAAAAAATTTAGCTACATTTTACTGAAGCTGTATTTAATTACATATGTGGTGTGAGATATCTGTGTATCTATCTATCTACGAGAAAACTGCGTCACGAGACTGATGCTTCATCATAGTGATGATTATTATTGTGAGTTGTTAGTGTTTTCATCTATGTGTAATGCATTTTAGTTAAGAAAGGAATACACGACTGGACGAGTTTTTCGCATAACAAAAGAATACATATTTCAACTTATTCGAGTGAGTATTTTAACACGGATTATAAAACAATGATGATAAGGTTAACTATAATTCGTTGATTAGATAAACACAATTTAATTAACTTTTTCTGTATAATAGATAAGTGTTGGATAAAATATGAACTGTTCATCATACGATAGGTAATTCACAGAGGGTGGGACTGAAATAAATATGGCCGTAGTAAATCATTCATTATTATTATTGTAACCGCAAAATTCTCCTCGAATGTTATTTGTTGTTGTTGCTGTGGAGTCAAAACACTACCCGATGGTTTTGTGATTTGTGTTTTAACGCTTTCAGCATTCAATGTTGCTGTTGTTGTTGTAGGTGTTTTTGTTGAATGAACGTGACACACTCCTTAACTGGTATTGTTATCAATCTCTTCTCTAAGGAAGGTCCTGGGAAACTTTCAGTTTCAAAAGGGTTCGCTTCGAACTTTGCAACTGCTGACTGACAATGAATGAAGTCCGTTATCCGGGCTACGCGAATGATATTGAACTCATTCCAAGGGGGAAGCGCGAGAGTAGTCTGTGTGACATAATTCATAGGGCACCGAGATTTTTATCAACGAGCACAGAAGTGGAACTTAAAACTAACCCCAGCAAGACGAACATTATCCTATTCACTAAGAGAAGATCCCTCAGGAAATGTGCTCGGTCGCTCTGAATGGAGTGGCGGTTGAATGTGAAACCAAGATAAAGTAGCTCAGAGTCACCTAACCCCATTCCATATAACAATAGAGCAAATGGCCAAGCGAAACCTTATGAAAATTGCAAGAGAAGATCCCAAAAAATTAATATAACTAAAAATAACCTTTACCAGCTTAGCGAATTTAGGCTGTGAAACCGGTTGTGTGTAGGGTTTGGGATCCACCACATAAAGCAACCTTGAAATCACCGTAGTCACTGAATTCGTTTCCAAGACAGTCGGGCTACTACCACAAGCTACTATTCACGGGAACGTACTGGATTCATACCCGGCAAAGGACTGTCAACATCAGTACAACCCTGTCTGGTCCTTTAGGTAACTTTTTGTAAGTATAGGCAGGCGAAGTATGGTTACAAAAAAACCACAACGTCCCATTCCATGTTGGGTGGTCGGGGACTTGGCCGGTTATAGTGATAGGTCCACGCTATGAAAGAAAGGCATAAGATCGGGAGATATGTAACTATTTATTTTGTGCACAGCTTATCGAGACATTTTCGGTCCAAGAGTCTCACGATTGAAAAATAAAATCGTGGTCTATCATCTCTCTTTGTTTCCTCCAGCTTCTTATGGTATAGAAAGGGTGCATCAGCGCTGATTGGCGTCAGTGCAGACTAGTCACACAACATAGCCACCATATAGTGTGGTTGTATGTTCATTTCTACCGAACTATGGGGCTATATGGAATAAGTTGTCTCAAAATCTGATTTCTCAACAACTGCAATTGTAGAGGGGATGAGCTCCCAAAAATGGTCCGGTAGGTATACAATGGGTCTCTTTTAGACATCGTGCTATCACAAATACCATAAATAAAGCAAGTATGCTCTGATCAGGTCTCTCGGGGTTCGAGATATTTACACTAGCTTGGCCTTATAAAAATGACGTACTGACTTATGTTTACTGTCACAGCTACGGATGTATTGAAGAAGAGAAGAATGTTAGGATCTACTATGCCAGTGTACGGCACTCAGCGGAAGACGGTTGGCTATTCCCGTTCAAACTATTTCCGATTACCTCGCGAGGTATCAAAATAGGTAATAATAGCGTTGGCTAAATGCATCGACTCCATGAAATGGTTCGATTACCGGAATAGAGGTGGAGAGAGACCGGGTATCACAATGAGTCCCTCTAGTGACCTAGCTAAATGGATTTTCCCCCAGTTTTAAAGCCTTTCATAAATATGAACAATCTTGCAAATATGAAGTGGCCTTGTTTTAATTAGTTCATATTAAAGCATTTAAATTTTTTGGGCTATGCTGTTTAAATGTTAATATGAAAAATTTTTTTATGAGAAAATTTTTCAAATTGTCCTATAGTGCGCCAACCCTGCCCGTTATACGCCTTTTGCTCCCGGCGCAGGCGTAAAGAACCAATTTTCTCTCGTTATTTTCCGGCAACAGCTCTCCAATTTTGCACACCCTCATGTCTGTATAAAATACTTTGTTTCGCACAATGCAATGTGTCATGTTTTAAAAACTTTTGAAAATATTTCACAATATTTTTGTAAAATAATTAAAGTTATAAATATATAAATAAATATGAAAAAAATCGAAATAAACGCGAGTTTATAGCAAAATAACAACGTTTCAAGTGTACTTAAAAAATTATAAAAAATTATCATTTTGAAGACAAAAATAGGCAATCAAAGTCAGCACGCAACATTATTATTATATAACAAATTGTATATGTTCTTCAGACTGAATACTAAAAGTTAATATTTGCTATAATATTAAATTCAATTTCTTCGTGGAAATATAAATTCATCAAACTAAATGTTCTGCATAAATAACTCACGTAGATTGGAAGCATAACTAAACAATGGATAATGGTGCTACCAGCGCCAATGTTGATAATAGCTATACCAACAGCGGCGACTCTCCAAAAAATCGATATACCAATTCAGTGAGCGACGACGACGACAACAATATAGAAAACAGCAGCAGCATTGATATTGTAAATACACACAATCAAGTCATCATACCCACAGATTTAGATGTTGTTGATGGCAATTCAACTGCTGATGATTATTTGCAATGGCTCGAAAGTTTCTCAGATGGCGATGATTACTTTGAAGATGTAAATGCTGCACAATTGGAGTATGAAGATGAAATATTAAGTTCATCGTCTACATTTTCGACGGGTGTCATTTTAAGTCCAATCCCAAATTATATTGATAATAATATACACAATTTTCCCGTAATACAATCTACAAATAATCAAACTTTAATTGAGAATGAACAATTACTTTATGAAGGTAGTAAACTGCTATTTATTTGTATAGTATTAACAGTATATGGCAATGTCTGTGTAAATATAACGTTATTTATACATACATCATCGTTAATTAGACATCAAAAGAAAATGTTTCCTATAATTAGGCAATTTAAATTTTGTGTTAAGGTTAAGTAAATTGTGTGCGCTACTCATTTAAACAAATTTTTATCATATCTTCACTAGAAATGAATATGGGTGTAAATTTTTGATAACTTAGTTGTTTCTTTTTGAACAACGCCCAGCGCAGCTTCCCAGGCCATTCTACGCATTTTGCTACTCGATCTGGAAGGGTTCCGGGCAGCATCAGCAGCATCGGCTCTGCAACTAACCGAAACTTTCGGCTGGGGCTGGATCTCAGGTTTTCGAACAATCTCGTTCCACTAGGTGCCTAGGCCTGATCTAAACCATCCTCAAGCTTAACTGAATTGTTAAATTTTTAAATACTTATACTGATACTTTATATTTTTTAAAATTCCATTACTCATTATTTTTATTCAAATTGTTCTTGCAATTCTCTATATTAAATTTTCTTCATTTTTAGTTTTATGTGGTAATCGTGTTAGCCAAATGACTCGCGCATATGATGACATAGAAGCTGTGACACGCTTGCTGGAGGAGAAGGAGAAGGACTTGGAACTAACAGTACAAATCGGCAAGGAGCTTTTAACACAAAACAACATACTTGAAAATAGAATAACTGAGTTGGAAGCAGATTTAAAATCATCGAACGAAGATCGTGCACAATTAGTGCATGAATTACACAAGAAAAATGAACTGATCGGCGTATTAACAAATGATTCGGATGAAGGGAGTGAAACTGGTAAGGAAATACTTTATGTACAAAATCATTTTTCCAGAAAAACTCATATATGTATCCTGTTTTTTTTTTAAGGAAAGTACTCGATGTGGGAAAAAATTTTTGAATTTCGAAAAAATTTCTTTAAGCTGGAAAAAAGGTTATTTGAGTTCGAAAAAATTTCTTACAGTTCGAACGAGTTTCTTTAAGCTGTTCTTTAAGGTTTTATTGAAGTTCCAAAAAATGTCTTAACGCATTGAAAAATTTCTTGAATTTCGAAAAAGTTTCTTTAAGCTGGAAAAATTATTAAGTTCGAAAAAATGTCTTACATCTAAAAAAAATTTTCTTGAATTTCGAAAAATATTTCTTACAGCTAAAAAAAATTTCTTGATTTTCGAAAAAGTTTCTTTACGCTGGAAAATGGTTTATTGAAGTTCGAAAAAAATTTCTGGAATTTCGTAAAAGTTTCTTTAAGCTGGAAAAAGGTTTTATTTCGGAAAAATGTCTTACAGCTAAAAAAAGTCTTGAATTTCGAAAATGTTTCTTTACTTTGGAAAAGGGTTTATTGAAGTTCGAAAAAATTTCTTGAAGTTTGTCGTAAAAAAAATTCTGGAATTTCGAAAAAGTATTTTTAAGCTGTAAAAAGGTTTATTTTCGAAAAAATGTCTTACAGCTAAAAAAAATTTCTTGAATTTCGAAAAAGTTTCTTTAAGCTTAAAGAAGGTTTATTAAAGTTCGAAAAAGGTTAAACAAATTTCTGGAATTTCGAAAAAGTTTCTTTACGCTGAAAAAGGGCTTATTGAAGTGCAAAAAAATGTCTTATAGTTTGAAAAAATTTCTTGAATTTCGAAAAAGTGTTTTTAAGATTAAAAAAGGTTTATTAAAGTTCGAAAAAGGTTAAAAAAATTCTGGAATTTGGAAAAAGTTTCTTAATGCTGGAAAATTGTTTATTGAAGTGCGAAACAATTTCTTACAATTCCGAAAAAATTTCTTATATTTCGAAAAAGTTTCTTTAAGCTGGAAAAGGGTTATTTATGTTCGAAAACATGTCTTAAGAGTTTGAAAAATTTCTGAATTTCGAATAAGTTGCTATAAGCTCAAGGTCAAATTAAATTTGAACAAACTTGTGAATTCACGATAAAAAAATCGTGAAATTCGAATTTTGACGGTAATACTGTAATTTTTAAAAAGCTTTTAAGCTGAAAAATGGTTTATTTAAGTTCGAAAACTGCCTTGAATTTCGAAAAATTTTCTCTAAGCTCAAAAAAGTATTTAACTTCAAAAGATCTGTTTAAGTTTGCTACAATACTCTTGAATTCACGTTTAAAAAAAATCTTAAAAATCAAAAAATTTGCAATTTTAATGAACAAATTGTTTAGATAATTGTATTACCCGTAAAAACATTTTTGCTACTACACTAGAATATGCAAAAAGCTAAATACTTCGAACATACTTCGGTTCTGATAAAAGAATATACATAAAAGAAATTCTGTCTAGCTCTACCCGATGGTAGTGCAAGACAAAAGCTGAGCTGATATTTAATAAAGCCGCATCATTCTGCCTCAGACTATTTTTGGCGTGTGTTTTCCCCTATGATTAATTGTACATATTTTAATTTTGCACTTTACGTAATGAGTAGTCATGTCTGAGAACTTTTTAATATTCGTTTGAAAGTTAATAGTTATATACTAACATTCATTGTTCCATCATTTTTTATTGAAAGTAATAAATATTTGTTTTTTAATATCTGAAATGCTAATAAATCATAGGCATTTTTTTTTTTCATTTATGTTAGTTTTTGTGAATATTGAATGTTTGAAATTAGTTTTTACTAGCAAAAAGACTACCTTTTGCAGTGTTAGATAAGTCTTCATCTAGATCAGGGGTGTCCAGGTTTTTCAACTTACGGGGCCAGACAACAACAATCTCATAATTTGTACTCATTTATAGCAAAACTCGACCAACAAGCATTGAATCTGAATTCGAAATGAGTTGAGAGCGCTGTGGCGACGCTGACGGTATTCCAAGAATAATATTGCCATGGTTTTTCGTATTTTTTGTTTGTTGTTGGGACCACAGAGCGTCAGATGACGTTGTAGGGTCAAAGGGTGACGCCTGATTCAGGGTCCAGCAGTGCTTTTATTGCCCTAAAGTATCCAATAAGAAAATTCCCATTTGTATGGAAGGTGCCACGCCCCCTTTTATCTTCCTCCCAGTTTTTCTTGAGTTGTTAGAGATTAATCTCCTTTTCTCTTCGTTTTACTGAGGTGGTATAGAATGATCCCATTTAACTCTCTACCAAGATTCAATATTCTACCAGAAATATTTTCAGAGATTGCATTACGAACAATCTCCTCTTAAATACCAAGACCCTCTTCTCCCTCATACGACATATAAAAGTGGTGTCAATTAAAATAACCATACTTTTCTCTATTTCTCATTTTAGAAACGCCCACATTTTCCAAATCAATAACTTTGGATTTATTACAAAAGAAAATCGCTTCTTTGCAAGATGAAAATAAATCGCTAAAAGTTGAAGCCATGCAACTTGTCTCACAAACCGACGACGTTGAGGCTCATGAACGCCAACTAATGGAGGATATTACTTCCCAGTTAAACGAAGCCAATGGCCGTTACGATAACATCAATCTAGAACTAGAGCGTCAGCGTGAAGAAAATCGTTTACAACATGACCAAATAATCACTCTAACAGCACGGCTATCGGAGGCCGAAATGCGATTGCATCAGTTGACGCACGACAATGACGAACACATCACACTTTTAAATATAACCAAGGAGAATCAAAATTCGCTAGCAGTTGAATTGTTGGAATTCAAACAACGTTATCAAGAAGTCTTAGCATTGCTACATGAAGCACAAGAGCAATTGCGTAATCAACGCAAGAAAACAATGCCACAAGCGCGTAGCTCTTTCCTATCGACTTCTGGTCTATTACAACCAGAATCTTTACAATGCGAACTAATGGAATCATCAATGTATTCAGAGAATAGTCTTGATTCTGGCATATCGGGTGATACACAGCGTGTGGGTCGTTTAATGTCACAATTGCCTGGTATATATGGTGGTGGTGCTAGTACAGCGGGTTCAGCCTACGGTATGCCGGGTATTGGTGCTATTCCACCATATAAGCGTGTCTTCGAAACAGTGCGCTGTGCAAGCAAAGCTGGTAATTACATGGATAGTGGTAATTCTTCGATGACACAATTGGGAGCAATGGCTATGAGTAATTCAGTTGGACCGCGGATGTCGGCCATGCCGTATCGTGCTGTCGCTTTCGACGATAATTCAATGGGTTTAAAAACATTATCGTGTGAAAGCTTGGCATCACAATCGGATGACGGTTATCCAACGGCACCATCTGGTGTACCTGGTGCGCCAGGTGCTAAAGACTTAGAAGCTGCATTGAAACGACTCACACCGGCTGAGGTGTTGGCGCGACGTGCTATGCTCGCCTATGCACCAGTGGGCTCTTATAACTACGATGAACAAACAACGACCACAAATACACTTCCGCATGGCATACGAACACCAGATAGTATTATGTCGACGGGTTCGTCGGGTATTTCATTGACGAACATGTCGGCATCAATGCAACAATGGCGTTTACCCGAAAAACTACAAATTGTTAAACCAATTGAGGGGTCACAAACTTTACATCATTGGTCACGTTTGGCAACGCCAACACTAAGTGGTTTACTGGAGGAGCGACCAGGTGTAACTATACGTGGCGGACGTGGTTTAGACGATTTGGGTATGCAAGTGTATACATTGTCTGATGTTGAGGAGGATGTAAGTGATGATTTTCCGCCTGGTAAAAAATTCGAAATTGCTGGCTGTACATATACTTATACAACGAGCATGGTAATGCATCCGGATGATGGTTTGAATGATTTATCGTTCCTTTCGCAATCGCAATTGTCGTCACGAATGGCTTCGGCGTCTACATCTCGACAACCCAGTTGTCCACCCACACCACGTGGTACACTGTCGCGTAAGAATTCATGCTCGACGTTTTCGGTTAACTTGGGCTTGGCTTCAATGTTGAATGAGCGTGGTATTAAGGCTGTGACGCCAAGTGCTTTGAATACACCCGCAGGACCAAACTTTTCACCAACTGTTACACCTTGCAATAGTCCTGGTAAGTTGCATTTTTATATAAACTTTTTTTTTTTTAAGTTAACTTCTTAGACGCCGTTGTAATTTTTTTATGGAGAATGAGCAAACAAAAAGGGGGGATGGAAATGAAAATTGTTGGTGTGTCTAGCTTCCAGCAGATGTCGCTCCAGCCATTTGGAAATAAATCTTTTGGGCTGCCGCATATTTATTTTTCATTGAAAACAGTCGGTCACGCCAACTTTTTCATAAAAATTTACTTAAAAGGGGGTAGACAGATTGACATGGCCCCTGCGGGTTAGGGGTTTAGAATATTGAAAAATTTTGGAAATTTCGGTTAGCGTAGGGTTTTGAAATTTTCACCCTAGTTCAGGTTGCGATGTCAGTCAAAATTTAGGGGACGAAATCCGATAGGTGGCGCGTTTGTTGCTATATTTGTAAAATCGCAATTATGGACCGATTTGGCCGAATATTGAAAAATGTGTTACTCACAACGTACGCCAATGATTTTATAGATTTAAAACTCACAAGTACTTTTTAATACCTATTTAAAATCCAGACAGCAATTTGCAGGGCAAGGCTAAATTATTTTATAGTTTTTAATCCGTTTTAAAAACATATTTCCCTGTTTCTCTCATCTCTTTCAGAGGGTTCACCTCTACGCTCTTCATCACCCGAACCCTTGTTCGGTATCCTATCGACCGGTGCAGATTTAATTAGACGCAAACTAATTGGAGGTGACATCGAAAGGCCAAATCGAAATCAAGCTCAAAGGCAACAAAAAATTATGCTATCACGTTTGGAACGCAGGGCATTACGATCACTGAAATTGGTGGAGAAAGTCGAAAGTATTGGATTAGAAAATATTATTGTCGCACAGCCCAACACAATGTCACAATTAGCTAGTGGCATAGCAAGCCGCAGTTCCAGTCCAATGTCACAATTGATTAGTCTTAAGAATCTGCACACATGCGCCAATAACGTTGTCGATGATATACACTTTGATCGTGATCAAATAAAAACCGTTTTAAATAAGGGACTCAATACACCAACAAATACACCCAAGAGTGGGCGAAGTCAAGAGTGTCTATCAACAAGCGAATCAGAGGAAAGCTTATTAATTACAGAGCGAACACTCACAGATGAAGGGCAGCAACAGCAGCATTATGCGATACACGAAACACAAAATTTGACTAATATGACAACTACAGCAGCGACGACGTCGTCCACAAGCACAACCGAGTCACGTATAAAGCAATTACAACGACAAAAATCGCGTCGTAATCTAAAAAATGGCATTGCTGGTCAACGACCAGATTTGGGTACAATTGCCGGCGGTAGTAATGGTAATGGTGGTGGTGGCGCCGGACGTGTACGCCCCGATTTAGGAAAAGTGTCTTCAGCACCCTCAGCGGCCTCGTCGTCGTCGTCCAATGTAAATAAAACAAAAAGCGACAACATGACAGTGGCACCAACAGAAGTAGCGCGAGCAGCTCATGCGAAGAAAAGCAATAGCGCACAAAAAATGCGTGGCGAAACGCGTGAACCGCGTGAGCAACAAACTTTAACACAAACGGTTGTCGGTACAGTGAGCTCGCTACTTTTCGGACGCAAAGGTGGCTGGCTGTAGAGCGGCGAATAGCCTATATTTTACTATATAGAAATATGGTTATAATTAGGTATGGAGATAATTTAATTATTACTAAAAATAATTTAGTTAAATAGTATTTGAAAACGAAAAGCTGAAAACAAACTTCATTTTGTGAATAGAGTTAGGATTTTATGCCAAAAAAAGGCATGCCTAAAAGTATGCGCTATAATTTTTATAAAGTCAGAGGCGATTAACGAGTAGGGTGTAGGGTAAAACTATAAAAATTAAAATAAAATATGAAGAAATTAAAATGGAATCTAAAAAAAATAAAAAACATAAATAGAAAATCAAAAAAAAAATTTTTTTAAAATATAAAAAATTAAATTAAAAAGAAATAAAATTTAATTAAAAAGAAAAGTTAAAATAAAATATGAAAAAAATAAACTAAAATATAAAAAAATTTAATTAAATTTAAAAAAGTAAAATAAAATATATATAAAAAAAAAAAATAAAATATAAAAAACTAAATTAAAATATTAAAAAATTAAGTAAAATATAAAAAAACAAATAAAATAATTAAAAACAAATATAAAATAAAATGTAAAAAAATAACATCAAATATAAAAAAAGTATAAAAAGTAAATAAAATATTAAACAAAAATCAAAAGAATAAATTAATCTAAAAAAAAATGTATAATATAATAAAAATAAAATAACATAACAAAATAATATAAAAAAACATAAAATAAAGAAGTTGGAATGAAATGAATAATTAAAAAAATTAAATAAAAAGAGGTAGACCACGGCGCGACCCCTGATTAAAACTTGAAAGCACCCCTAGAACTTTCAAAAATCGAATATTTTTAGGCGCTCTCTTATGCATATGAATCCGAACTATATTTGCCTATGAACGAAAAAAAATTTAAGACGATTAAAGGGTGGCTGTCAATAATACGAGTGAAATAGAATACCCTGCTAGACAGTGCTATGACATTCAGTCAGCTTTGTAATGTTGTCCTTGAAAACGTGATAGAAAATCGTGATGTAAATATCAGCTGTTTTATATTGACATCAAGATTTTCTATCACGTTTTCAAAGGCAACATTACAAAGCTGACTGAATGTCAAAGCACTGTCTAGCAGGGTAGTTACACAACAAGAGAGCAAGCAAACTAAAGTAGTGTGAACAAAAAACGCCGCATGCAAATTAAAACAATTGTTATTTACATAGATACATATGTATATCCTTTAGATTCAAGATGGCATTTGTACTACATGCATTAACTACATTGAAATATCAACAAAAGCGACATGAAGCAAGAAGCATAGCGTGTAACATGAAGAAATATGGATATCTAATACGAATGACGGTGATAATAATAACTAATGACCAATATATAAATATATATTTATTTAAACAAACAAATGAATTGCAACGATAGTGAAGATGTGAAGAGAGAGATGCTTAGTGCTAGTGCTTATTTAAAATTATTTTTTTGTGGTGCACGTAATTACATATGCATTTTATAGTGTTATTAAATATGCAAAAACCTACATACCTACTACATGCATACATACTTATTTATAAATATACTTAAACAAATTGTCTGCTAATTGCTTAAAACCTTCACAAGGCGTAGCTAACATTTATATGAATGCATTATTATATACAAGAATATATAAAAAAATATATATATATATATATTTACATACATATAAAAATATGTACAATAAAAAAAAAAACATTTAAAATGTGCTATTTATTTCAATTATTTAAAAGTTAAGCGAAAATTTGAGTCGCGCATACTTATGTTATTAATATTATTTTACTTATATGTATGTATTACGTTTTATTTTCAATCGACAACGAAGTAAATAATTTTTAATTTTTTTTTGCTTATTAAATTTTGTAGTATTATTAGTACCATTATTTTAGTTTATTTTATTATTATGTTTTAACATCAACGGCTGAGTAAAAGATTGCCACATTTGAAAATGTTTTTGAAAAAATATTTTAATTAAAACGACCCAACTTATCTGAAAATGTATTTAATTTAGATATGGTGATCTTCCACTGAGCCGTCGGTAAATTTTTTGTAACGTTGTAGGCATGATTTAACATGAATTTTGGTATAAACCAGTGTTGCCAGTTTCGGGGATTTATTTATTTATGACTGTG
Organism: Campiglossa producta; assembly: GCA_964058755.1. NCBI lineage: Eukaryota > Metazoa > Arthropoda > Insecta > Diptera > Tephritidae > Campiglossa > Campiglossa producta. The sequence continues at coordinate 119,262,121 of CAXKVI010000003.1, forward strand.
AAAAACGGTGCGACTCAATTTGTTTTGAAAAAAAAAGTCCAACCCTTTTTTATTTTTATTTTTTTTTAAACTCCAACTAATTCTGCAATAAGCCCAGCTAATAACAAGATGTGCCGACAACCCCTTCAATTTTTTTTTATTGAAAAAATTTTTTTTTAACTTGGCTCATTTATAAACAATTTTTGTCAACTTTGGCTCATTTTATATAACATTTTAATGAAATTTTTTTAAAATAGAAGGGATTGTCGGCACATCTTGTTATTAGCGGGGCTTATTGCAGAATTAGTTTAAGCTATATATGTGGACTTTTAAAATTTTTTTATTAACCTCTAAAGAGATTTTTGTGCTGAGCTTCTCTTTCAACTTGTGGTGAGAAGCAAAAAAAAAACACTGCGAGAGTTTGCCAAACCGCTGCCGCGGGGCGAACATGTTTAGAAAAAATTTTTCTAAAGTGATTGGAGCTCGTAATTAATTTGAAGAACTCTAAATCGGTCTACGATTGAAGGATTTTCTAATAACATAATTGAATACTTTGTCAACTGAGGTAAGGCATTTTTCAACGAAATTATGAGTTTAGTCGGCTTATTAAATGGATGATTTCAGTTATTGTAGTTATGTTTTTGAGATGGAGGAATTTAAGTTTTACATAACTTTGAAACAGATACATACATTCTTAAGTGAAAGCAATTAACATGCTTTCTAATTTAGTACTGCCCATAAGTTTTAAGTGCATATATGTATACAAATATTTATATAATGGACCTCTAGCATAAAAGGTGAGCATATGCTCAGAGGGTGATCTTTTGAGTAAAGGCTAGGTATTTTGTTTTTGTAATAAACAAAACAAGTCACCTATTACATTAAAAACCGAGTTTGAGCAATTGCTTGCCTTTTTTATGCATGAGGCACTTGAAATCTGATTTCTGAGCTGTTAACAACATGTGAGAAAGTTATAAAACGCACTTTTCAACAAGCGTAAATTTTACTTGTATAGTTTGTTCTACATATATTTGATTTGCGATTTGATTCTCCTTTCAAATGAAATATACTTTTATTTATTAATGACCCTTCGGATATCGTAATAGATATGATTTATTCCACTTCTAAATTATAAACCTTAAAAAAATCGAAATTTTTTCGTTTGGTAAAAAACACGAATTCTCAATTAAAGTGCGTGAGAGTAGCTAACCTGAAATCTGCAACAGTTTTGAATCTAAACGATTCCTAATGCCACTTTGGATATCGTAATAGACACGATTTATTCCACTTCTGAATTATAAACCTAAAAAATCGATATTTTGTCGTTTGATAAAATAAGAATTCGCACTTAATGTGTGTGAGAGTTCAGTTTTGACTATAAACGATTCGTAATGTCCCTTCGGATATCGTCTAGGCATGATTTATTCCACTTCTAAATTATAAACCTTAAAAAAATCTTTGTAGCAAAAAAATCGATATTTTTTCGTTTGGTAAAATACACAAATTCTCAATTAAAGTGCGTGAGAGTTACTAACTTCAGCCTTTTGAGGCACACGTGGTTTTGTAAGTAAAAAAGGAAACAATTATAAAGATCTAAAAATTAAAATGAAAATTTTTTTTTTTTTTCAAAACACCTTATCTGATTTAAAAACTTACTATATCAGCTCTAAATATATGGTATAAGTTGAGATAATAATTTTTGAAGCTAATTTTTAATTAGGGCGTTTTCAATTGTGAAAAGTGAAAATTCAATATATTTTACGCTAAGATAAAGTAGTTGTGAATCGAATTCTGAAATAAAGAACTATTGAAGAAAAAAAATTCTGAAAAAATATTTTGAATGAGCCATCGCTATATGAGCCAATTTTCTTTTACTGCTCGCCTAATAAAGTTCCAAAGCATCATGTACAAATCCCATTCAGACTTGTGTAAATGGTGCTTTAAATAATTTAACTTCTAGTCTATCATCACTTCCTTAAAGTTTGTTCACACTTCGCTATACGTTGTTGCAAAAAACTATATAAAAAACACTAACTATATACATAGTTTTTACATATAAAAAAACACATTGTGATGTAAATTCATACATACATACATAAATAAATATGTAAAATATAATTCTCTCCAGCCTATACATAGTATAGTTTTGGTTGATGATTGCGCTAACACAAAAGGTGCAAAATAAATGAAGCGAGCATGTGCGTTCCATTTTTTTTTTTTTTTTTTTTTCAAAATTAATAATTACACATGTATACACACACACACACACACTAACAATAACCACATACAACTAGAGTTATTATTAAATTGCAATTAATTTAGAAAACCAAAAAATATGTAAAAAATATCAAGAAAATAAAATAAATGGCATTATTTAAAACAAAAAATTCGACAAACTTTTTTCAGGTTCTCTGCTGCGGGTGTCGTTAGGAAATCAATGGGGCTCAGTGGTGCCAGATTGTGGGAAAATGTGGGGAAATTTTTTAAGTCCCTCATATTGAAAAAGAGATCTTTTGGTCGCGAAAATGACTATGTGTAACACTGTATACGACGAAATCAACTTTATTTTTGGGTATTGAACCAAACCAACTTTTTTGAATAGATTGAGACAAAACCGGTTTTTGTTGAATTCTTTATTCGAAAAAAAAAAAAAAAATGAATTTTGTATGGAAGATGCCACGTCTTGCCATAACTCGAACTATTGAGTTAACTTTTATAATATACTTGCTTTCTTTACTGCATATTCTATTTATCTATAATGGCCGCTCTTATCGACTTAACCTTTGCACTATGGTGCTGACGTCTTAAAGAAGTGAAATGCTTCTGGCTCCTTTTTTGGTGCTTTTGTAAATGTATCTAATGTTACGCCATGCGTACAAGCGTTTTCTTTTAGTATCTTGACATCAGCAGCGATTGAATCGATTTTGTTCTCCAGTCTTTTCAAAATTGCAGCAAAGTCATTTTGTGCTGAAACGGATTCGGGATCGCGATTCCCTGAGCTCGATGCCTTAGTATGTATTGTTGACTCAGCTTGTCCATATCCAAAACTATTATCTGAACCCATTTCTTCTTTGATTATAACATCAGGATCATGATGACAATAGTCGAGTGTTGCAGGTGATGGAATTTGTTTATCTTGCGTTTTATATTCTTCAGTTTCTATGCCTGTCTGCCTCAGACTCTCTAATTGATCATGTTCACTGAAATCAGGTGATTTCGTTTCTGTCGCTTCAAGTGGATTTTGTCCTGATCGATTACGCTTTCGTTGGCGATACGATCTCATGTATGCTGTTTTTTGTTCCCTTTTACGAATTAATGCAAGGTATTCATCTGTTGCTGTACTTTGGGCTGGTAATAAAAAAAGGACACGTATTTTTAATGCAAGTAAAAGCGAAGTTGGAAAATTGTTCAATGAAAAAAAGGGGGGGAGGAAATTATTCAGTAAAAGGGCGACAAATTTCCCCATCAGCTCAAAGCCTTCTTTTTGCATAGGTTAAGACCAGTATGTATTGTGTTGACTCACCTTGTCCATATCCAAAACTATTTTCAGAACCCATTTCTTCTTTTCCAAGCGGACTTTGTCCTGATCGATTGCGCTGACGTTGGCGATAAAGTCTCATGTATTCTGTTTTTTGTTGCCTTTTACGTATTAATTTAATGTAGTCCACTGTTGCTGTACTTAGTCCTGGTAAAAAGAATGGAATTTATTTTTTTTTTATGCAACAACTACTACATACCTCACCAAATATTTTCATATAGTGCGATTACTTATGTCCAGCAAACAAATTCATATTGTACAAAAAAATGTTTTTTTTTTTTATTATATAAAATAAAGTTGGATTTTTGTTCAAAACACTCTAAGTAAACACCTAACCGATTTAGATCACTTTTGTTTTAAAATGTTCGTATTACGAATGCGGAGTATGTTATATACGAAGGGTTTAGGGAAAGGGAATGGTTTTCGAGATATTAACCAAAATAAGAGAAATGCAAACACTTTCGTTCGTGTTTCCACATAATATCGCACACCTAAATCTGTTGTTGTTGTAGTTGTTGTTGTTAACAGCAAAAATACTCCCCGAAGGTTTTGGGGAGTGATGCCGAAATTAACAGTCCTTGGCCGGATATGAACCCGGTACGCTGCGGTACTGTCGTGGTAGCGATTTGGTATGACCAGTGGAACCTTCTAGATCATGTCATCCCTCCATCCGTGAGGAAGGAGAAGATGGGTAATGAGAAGTAAGAGGCATCATGTCCGTAGATCAACCATCGAGTAGCACGTTATTAGGTACCTACCTAAGCACGTCCTTACCTATGTGCATATTAGTCGCCTCTTACGACCTGTATGCCTACCTCGGGCATATTCTAAACCCCTAACCCGCAGGGGCACACACCTAGATCTAAAGGGAGCTAATTAAAAAATTTAAATTTTGAGCTATATCTACGTACTACCGCGCTCTCACGTTCAATACCCACCGATATGTATACTCGATTAACTAATAGCTACAGAAAAGGACCGTTAAAAATGTAAAATTGGGATATATGGGAGAGGCAGCCAGTTTTTCGAGTTTTTTGAATAATTGAGTTTATCGCTTTTTAGATCTAGATGTGCGATATGTAAACTATAATATATTATAACACAGACATTCAAAAGATAATAAGAGCGCCCTGTATTGCCTCTCTGTGTTGTATCAATGAAAGTGGTGTTCTTTTTGTTACGTTTTTGTAGACTGTTTTTGCTCTCCTTAGGGATTTTTCTTTCGTTCATTTGCTCAAAATTTTTCTCTTATACATATACGAAAAAAAAACGAATAAGCTGATGCTACAACACAATGAACAGAAGAAACCCAGAGAAATTGGGGAAGCAAAGCAATTAAATCACAACCATCGATCATTTGCGTTTGCGTTCTGAGCAACTATGCTCTTAAATTATGGTTCCTTACGCAAAGAAAAATCCTTAAATTATTTAAAAAAAAAAAAAAATTTGACAGTTGCCCATCTCTTTGCAAACCACCCTCTGGAGAGAAAACCTAGGATGACCCAAAAAATCTGACTTCAGATTCGGATTCAGCACACCCAAAAGCTTTAGAAAACCGGTGGAATCTTGAAAAACTTAAATTTTGTTGTACTGTGTAGTTTGCTGAGTATTTTTCTTCATTTAGGGAAAAAGCTCTGACCATAGCTGTATCTTTAATTTTAGCAACCATACGTTGTAATGATCAAATATGTAGTGAAAAGTTCGCGCCCAGCGAAGCGGCCACTGTCCTAGCTAGCGTCAGCATAATACTTGCCAAACGCTTACTTCGGCCTTTACTACACATGTTGTTGTTGTTGTTGTTGTTGTAGCGAGGTGTAGCCCTGCCTAAATGTCAAAAAGGGTCATCCCGAGTGTATTTTGCTCTTGGCCGGGTCGATATAAGAAAACGGCCCGGGTCGTGTCGAGCACAAGTACTGGTACCGTTCTCGTAGAATACAAGAAACTAGCCGTGTAGGCCATGTAGGTCATTTAGCGTCACCCAGGGTGCACCAACGGGGAGGCGACCTACTCTTAGACTTAACAGGTCTAAAGCCACACTGATAAGGTCCAATTAGTTTTTCTACGATGGGCTTCAGTCTTTCACACAATACGCTAGAAAGAACCTTATATGCGATATTAAGAAGACTAATTCCGTGGTAGTTGGTGCGGTTAGCGGGATCGCTGTCTTGTGGATGAGGGAGAGTACACTTAAGATCCACTCTGGAGCCATGCACCCTTCCGACCATATTCTCTTCGCCTCCGTGTTTGAACAGCTCGGCTTGCAAAAGCCTTACCACTTGAATTTGTTTGCTGGGTGGTTAGGCCTTATAGGTTATTGTTGACTCACCTTGTCCAAATCCAACACTATTATCTGAACCCATTTCTTCTTTGGCTTCAACATCCGGATCACGATGACAATATTCCAGTGTTGTAGATGATAAAAATGCTTGATCTTGCGCTTTATATTCTTCATTTTCTATAATCGATTGCGTCAGACTCTCTGATTGATCATGTTGAGTGAATTCAATTGATTTCGCGTCTGTGCGCTCAAACGCATCTTGGCTTGAATGATAACGTTGTAGTTGCCGCTCAGCTCTTCTGTAGGCTGTGCGGTCTTCCTTTGAACGTATTAATTGAATGGATGACATTAGCTCATCTGCAGTTATTGATTCATCTGTTGCTGGTCTTGTTGTTATTGGCTCTGTTGCTGTGCTTAGGATCAGCGGATCTGATTGATTAGCTTTGAGCCGACGTCGATATGATCTCATATATGCTGCTTTGGCTGCCTTCCTTTTCTGTCTCTCATCTTGATCTTTAGTTTTATTCAGCGAACCTTGGGTCGAATCAGAATCGTCCTTGTAATTCATTTTTAAACTCACTGCAACTAACTTTTATTAATTTATCACTGGCTGCTGAATTTGTTTTTTGCTTCTAATTAGGGCTGAGCAACAATACTAATCCGATAGTCGATAAATAATGTGTCGGTGTCATCAAGTATTAACCCAGCAATAGCCCTGCTAACCAGCACTGGATAACATTTTGGGAAATTACCGGGTCGCATTTCCCAAAAAGGCGGATAAAAAGTGGTTAATTTTGTTCAGCCACCTAAAGTCCGTTGCGTTGCTAGTTCAATTAGCAATTTTCTGCAATTTTGAAGTATAACCCTTTAAGGGTAAATTAAAGATGAAGGTAATGAGTTCTTTAAAAACAAAAAAAAAATTAGACAAGTAAAAAATAACAATTTTTGTCCATACAAAATTGAAATTTCGGTTGACTTTTTCTGGGAAACACCCCTATACTATTCCTATAGGAGTCATATTAAACTCTTACGTTAGTCATATACGCCCCTTACGTGAGTCATATACGGCTCTTAAATGAGTCATATAGGAGTCTTATGAAAATCATACAATGTGGCTCGTCTATGAGTCATTTATAACTTATCTATGAAGCAATTGTTATCCTTCTGAGTCATTTATGACACGGCTTTTGGTAAATCTCCCGACCTTTTTGGACGGTATCTGAGTTAATCCAAAAAAAAAAATCCCAGAACCGTAATTTTAAAATCCTGAAATACCGGGATTGACATAAAGCTTTGGGATTCGATGCCTTACTTTTATTTATGCATATTTACACTTAAAAAATTTATATGAGTTTTCTAAAAGGATATTATATATTTTGCAGATATGTGCTACCTAGTTTTAAAAAGACAGTATAAAAATTAATTAAATTATGTGTGGTGTTCTTAAAACGTTTGTGTTTGAAAATGTTGTTTTACATATGCATACATATGTACATAACTATACTGATCATGCAACTTTCGTTTAATTTCTTATTTTGATGTCATTAAAAGGAATGGCATGATTTTCAGCAAAAGCTAGAAAATTAATACCATACACCTGCATTAGGTTCATTAATGTTTCAACATCTGCTTCAGCATAATGTACTTCTTTAGGTTGATTTTTAAAATGCCTTTCATATAAATTTCCCAGTTTATAAACACCTTTTGGTGGATATTTTTTTGTAGGTTTACTAGTAAATAGAGCACGCTTCGATTTGAATTCATCATTGCGGTTGAGGGAGATCTTTTTTGGTGTCGATTCTTCATCTGAAGACGAACGTTTTACACCAGCAACAGGACGACGTTTAGGTGTTTTTTCATTCATGACTTGCCAATTAACTTTTTCGTCAATATTAAGTTGTAGTTCAAGCGACTGTTTAGCATTCAGTGTATGTGCTTCATCTGGCACATCGAATTCTAGCATTGGCAGTATGTCGGTGGTTTCTTGGTCTTTTTCTTGTTGATACTCGTTAGATGTAGATGCAGTTGCACATGATGCTTCCAATGGCAATTGTTCATCTATGCCCCAAAATGCGCGCAACGAGTCTAGACATAAGATATCTTCTGGCATTTCCTAGGTTTTGAAAAGTTGTATGTTATTTCAAGTAATTTTAATACTATATCTAAACTAGTAACAATCAAGAGCATGGGCCAAAAACTCGACTTTAAAATATTTGGTCATTTCAGCATAGAACTAGAATAAGGGCCCAAGTATTCGATTTTCCAACCCACCCTAGTGATTATATGCTACAATATTCTGCATACCATATTTAACTTTTGTAATGTTTGCTTAATCACTGGAAAATCAAAAACATCGCCATTGTGCGCAACCAAACAAACAGGCTGCTGCATGTGCTTGAGGAAATTAAGAACTGCAATGCCTGCATTTTCATCGAAATGTGATTCATTTTCAAGATTGTAATTGCTTAGACCTGCAATATTAGCAAGATTATACTTTCAAAGAAGTTACAAATAAATAATTGAAGGAATGCAACACATACCAGTTAAAGCTTCAGCGCTTGGATGTATAAGACGTCTAGGATTGAATAGCAGCGTCAATTTGTGTAAGATACGTGGACGTTTTGGTAGCGGTGAACCACTTTCTTTGTTTAACAGATTTAATGTCTCACTTGCTTCCAGTTCACTGGCAGCAAAGCCATACATGCATAATTCTGTAATGGCAATTTTGGAAAAGATATTCGGCAAATCATTTGTTTCCAAATCGAATGCAACAAAAGAAGCAATGCGGCGGCGTATGCTGGGCGGTGATGACTCTGTGCTGCAATCAGGTACGCTAGGAACCGCCGTAGTTTCTTGCTTCATTTTCCTATGTAATTATTTTTTCTGGTATTTGTTTCCTTTAGGGATCAACTGCTAATAATTAAATAAATAGATAAAAATTGAAATATGGTTACAAGCGATGGCACATTTTCGATATGCATGGATCAGCTGATTTGTATGGATATGTTAAGCCCCAATTACATGAAATACGCGCCTCGGCGTTGAGCTTTTGCTTTTCGTTCCACAAACATTGTATGAAAGTGGAACCTGCAAAATTTTATGTAATTGGGGCTTTAGTCATGCAGTAACCATAATAGTACATTTACACTGCACCAAATTTGTCATGCAGTAACCATAATAGTACATTTGTTAGAAATTTTACACTGCACCAAAATTGACCAGTTCGACACTGTTTCCACTGGCAAATTTGCATTTGGTTTCACCTTCCCTGCTACCAGGACAAAAAGCCACCGAAGGAAAATGCATTACCGTGATGATTTAAAGACCTGTAGAGTAATGATAAAAGAAGAGTCAAAGTAGGTCGCCCCCCAGTTGGTGCACCCTGGGTAACGCTAAATGACCTACATAGCCTACACGGCTAGTTTCTTGTATTTCCGGTTCTACGAGAACGGTACCAGTACTTGTGCTGTACCCATCGTTCCGAAACGCCCCGGGCCGTTTTCTTATATCGACCCGGCCAAGAGCAATACACTCGAGGTGACCCTGTCTGACATTTAGGCAGGGCTACACCTCGCTACAACAACAACAACAACAAGAGTCAAGGAGGGAGGCTTCTGCTTTTCCTTTAGAATTGGCCCATTTTCTTAAAAAAAAAACTAGTTCAAATTGTTATTTACAGCTGTGCATAGTGCAAAAGTTATCACACATCAATTACACATTAAGGTTTTTGCTGGGCGATTCTAAATGTGGAACGAAGGCGGGGTTGCTATTTTGAGGAACTGTGGATTGTATTGTTCGGCAAATGAGGTCAAATGTGATGAAATTCCAAATTCGGAAAATGAGATTTGTATGGAAGAAAGCGCCAAATTTGCAATTTTTCGCCAAATTTAGGGCGGTGTAAATGTACTATAAAGCAGTGACAATTTGATTTGCTGTGGTATGGTTAACGCGGTAGCGTTATGGTTCGGCATCAGTAATAGTTTACATTGATTTCCATAAGTTTGGTTGGAACAGCTGATTAGCGTTATGGCCATGGCTTTAGCGATTGAGCTGAATAATTGCCACTTTAATAATATCATGTATCGATGATTGGTGCCTTCACCAAAAAACCGACTAGCAGCGATAGTTGTGTTAAATTTGTATCGTTTTCCTATTTGCTATTCTCTAGAAAAAAAATGTAAACAATGGAGGAAGCGGTGCAAGCTATTTTTATTTTGAAAACTGCATTTAATTTACTTTTTGATGACAGTGAGGAGGATGAGTATGACGAAATTGAAATAAATAAAAAACAGTTTCAAAGCAGCAAACTCCCTGAGGAAAATGTAATGCAAGAACAGATTGTAAGCTCTCCATTAGCAAAAGCAGATGCCACAATACCCAGCTTAACTGATACAAGTTTTAAAACTCACTTTCGTGTAAATGCAAATGTTTTTGAATTTATTTGCAAAGAACTTTATCCATTTATGCATAAAAAATATGGACCGGGACGAAATGCGCTGCAACTAGACAAGCAGCTCATGATAACATTATGGTATTTAGGTAACATGGAAGCGTTGAGGTATGTCTTTATGAATGTATATTGGCTTATTGTTTATTTAACTTTTTGCCTTATCATAGGGTAGTCTCTAAAAGGTTTGGTGTATGTCCTTCAACAACTTGGAGAGTTATCTTAGATGTGTGTGAAGCATTACACAAAATGAATGAGCAGAGAAAAGTTATTAGATGGCCTACAATGAAAGAAGCGGCTAAAACTGCAGACTTTTATTACTCAACCTATAAAATAAATGGTAAATAGATAACTATATGCACCAAACCTATCGACACTCAAGTTATTCGGACAAAAGGGTCCTCATTGACTAGTGTTACGCTCTATTGACCGATACGTGTAGTTTTCATATGCGAAAAAGGACTGCTAACATTGCCAAGCAAACTATTCTTCACCCTTTTATAATCCTTTCATATCTTTTGTATTGTAGGTATTATTGGCTGTATAGATAGTAGCCATATATCCATAAGAAGACCCAGTAAATCGGCCAATTCATTTTTAAATAAAACCAAAAATCATACTGTAATTCTACAAGCGGTAACTAATGAAAAAATGGAGTTCCTATTCATACATGCAGCCGAAAGTGGCTCATTAGATGATGCTACTTTGTTGGCAAAGTCGGATCTAGAAGCTAAAATCGATTCCGGTATGTTATGATACATAAAACAAGCATATGATGAAACTAGTTTATATTAGATTTATCAAACTCTTACTGCAGGTGATTTTCAAATAAGTAATGATCAACACTTAATTGGCGCTTGTTCCTATCCGCTGCGGCCTTGGCTAATCACACCACATCCTTGTCGTAAAAGTAAAAGTCTAAGCGATAAGCAAATCTATTTTAATACAATTCATTATGAATGTCTGGATGATATAAAACGTACATTTGGTTTGCTTAAAGGTAGATTTCGACGTTTATATCATATTGATGCTGTAAAAATTGTTGCTATAACAAGTTTAATTGTGACTTGTTGTATATTGCATAATATTTGTTTGCAACAACAAGATTTTCCAAATGAGGATGTTAAAATAGAAATTGAGGAAAATGAAAAATATTTGTATGACAAAAAGATGGATAGTACACTGCCACAAGCGGTTGAGAAGAGAGATTTGTTAACGGATTTATTGCATAATGAATAAAACACTACTAATCGAATTTACAGAATACCGAAGCCTTTTGATAATCCTGGTATTTCGGAATTTTATAATAACAATCTCGGTGTGCTCGTATTATCCTATATGCCGTCCAAAAAGGTCGATAGTGGATCAAAATACGCGTTTTGACTTTGAGGTAAAATATTTAAGAATTTCGTAAACATGTTTATAAATCATACTATATACATACTTTTCATATTACATTTTCTCCACCAATTTTTCAAATATTGCCAAAAATTTTCTTGCCATTTTCATTTTTTCTTGATGTCGCCTTTCTCGTGCCGCTTCAATATCTAAATATAGTTGTCGATTTACATCACTGCTTGGAGTCTCACAAACGCTGCGTTCGTCGCCGCTATTTTTTCGGCGCAGTACTTTAGCATTGCTTTTTTTGTGGTCATAATTACAATCGCCTTGCGCTTCAAATTCATATGAAATGACATAGTCATTGGTGTCACCACTACTTCGTCGTCTTTTACTTGTCCGTTGTCTTTTAAACGAGCACTCGGGCCCATCAAGTGCATTGTCATCATCGTCATCTGTCAACTCTGTTTTGCTTATTGCAACGGGCGTTGTTGGCATAAACTCAATATTATCCTTAAAAATTTCATCAACTTTATCATAATATTCCCAACTGAAACCAGTTTTTGATGCTGACACTTTTCTATACGTGCGCTTGATTGCATTCCATTTAGATTCGAGTTGATCATAAGCTAGATTTGTTCCAAGCTGTTCATTCATTTCGTTTGCAATTTGTTGAAATACTAACTTTTTAACGCCAATCTCTAATTGGTGATAGTTTTCTTTTACTAATGATAAGAGTAGTAACGTGGGATTTCTGGACCATTTGAAAACTTGAAAAGAATGATTGCCTTTTATTAATTTTAATAGAAGCCTTAAATTTTATATTAAAAATACTTACCTTTTAATTTGTTGTTGTCATTGGTGGCCATAGCTTTTAACCTCGATGGTCGTATTAGCACAGAAAGAAATATATTAACAAATTGTAAAAACGACTTGTTTGTTTATGTGAGCTTATTTAAAATCTGTGAAGTTCTGAATAAATAAAGGAACAAAAAGCCGCGCTGCTCGGAATAAAAAAAAAAAACCTTTGATAAAATTACAAAGTATCGGAATAGCTGCTGTCCGATAATCGATACGTTCGTTATCGGTGGTTTTTCTATGTCGATTTTAATGTAAAGTTGACTGACAGTTAATAGTACATTTATACTGCACCAAATTTGGCGAATTTGAATGTGTCATTTCGAACCTGTTTACACTGGCAAATTTGCATTTGGCTTCACCTTCCCTGCAAGAATCTTCTACCAGAATACAAAGCCACCGAAAGAAAATGCACCACCTTATGTTTTAAACACATGTAGAGTAATAATAAATGAAGAATCAAGGAGGCTTCTCTCTTTTCTTAGCGGAACTGGTCCAATATCATAAAAAAAAATAGTTGAAATTGTTATTTAGAACTGTGCATAATCCAAAAGTTTTCACACGTTAATTACCCATTAAGGTTCTTGCTGGGCAATTCTAAATGTGGAACACAGGCAGGGTTGCTATTTTGAGGAATTGTGGATTGTATTGTTCAGCGAATGAGGCCAAATGCGATGGAATACCAAATTTGGAAAATGAAATTTGAATTTGCAATTTTTCGCCAAATTTACCAAATTTGGTGCTGTGTAAATGTACTATAAGGCAGAATTAATCTTTCTTTTCGCTAAAACCATACCCATAACGCTAATCAGCTGTTTTGCGATACCACTTAAAAGGCAATGGTGAAGAATCTTAGATCATGTTCACACTGAAGCGAAAACACCTTGTTTTCGTGTAAAACATCTCACATAAAACAGGTGCGTTCATACCTGCTATTCTTGTTTTCATTTGACAGTAATCAGCTGTTCTAGAAATTGTGATTTGTGAGAAAAAATAATTAAAATTTTGTGAACATACATATTATATTTTATGTACTTATTTTAAGTTTTACTGTCAGCGTACTTATTTCAAATTTACTTTATAGCACAAAATTTTCATTTTGATTTTTTATAAATTCGGGCGACGAAATTCAAAATGAAAACATTTGACATATCAGATATGTGACAGTAGCTTTGTTTCTTTTCTGCTAATTATGAATAATTATGAATAATTATTCCTAGAAAAGTGTTTTGTGAAAAAATTAGCAGCGAATCCAGCAGCTTTTTGACATTTAATTGAGAGAAAGAGCGCCAATTCGCTGCAAGTTCGCTGCAAGTTGCTGCTGGAGATTTTTCGTCCAGCAAAAACTAGCAAGTAACAAACAGCTGATTGTGACATATGGCAAAATAAAAATTGATTGCATATTTTTATGAAATTTTAAATTTATTACGAATATTTTGAAAACTATGAGTTATTTACCAGCAAATGAAGTAAGTACATACAATAAATACCAAATCTTCAATAATTCCGTATATTTGAATAGCAAAGCGCCGAAGCCCAATGTCCATTGGACCAACGTAATGTGGCTCGTTTAGGAGACCAATATAATCCTGCAGGCGCAGTTACAGGAATGGGAAATACTGAAGGTATATAAGGCATTCAATTTTCTTAATATTTTGTAAGGTTTAATCCGATATATACGCAGTAATTGTCCAAAGGCTGAAAAATTCGCAATTTAATGTGCTGCGAAAAAAATTTATTTTCATTTGTCAATTGTCAGAACAGCTGTTCTGCTGGAGAATTTCTGCTGGCTCCTGTTCGGCGAAAAACTAGCAGAAGAGAGATGAAACTAGCAAAAATGAGATTTTGACAGCTTTTTACTAGACTCTCTTCTGCTGACAGTTCTTTGCTGGAGATTTCAAGAAACAAATCTAGTATGTTTTTCGATTATTACCGATAAAATTTAGAGCCGACACTGATTGTGAAAGGTTTTCGTTGATGTTTTGGGATAAAACATGATGTTTTCGCAGGTTTTCGGTTGAACATTTTGTATGGCGAAAACATCGGTTTTCAGCATGTTTTGCCTCGAAAACCAGAATGAGCTCGAAAACACGCTAGTGTGTACATAGTATTACGCAAACATTTGTGTACGTGCAGGGTTGCAGTTGAATGTGTTAGTGTGCTGCTCAGAGCAGACCAGTCAATGAGTTGTCACTGACCAAACAGATTGTTTATGTAGTAGTGTGCGTCCGGGGCGTGACCCTTGGCATTTATGTGCAGAACACCTTTTTGAGTTGAAAGATCTCTTGACGGAAATAAAATTTCAGGTCTTCGATTTCAGATTATGCACACCGAGGTCAAAACACGCCCTTTGAACCTCTCCCGACCTTTTTAGGATCGTTTATGAGATAATCCCGAAAAAGACAAGGGATTCCATTAAATCCCGACTTCCGGGATTGTCAAAAAGCATCGAGATTCGATGTCTAACTTTCCACACAGACCTAACCGACTATGGTTCGCTTACATAAAAGCAGATAAAGACTATTCGGTGATTAGTTTGACAGCTAATCGTACAAAATATGTCAGTGCGCTAACAGGTTGGATACCTTTATGAAAAAGGCCCAAAGTCAGTTTGACCGCTAGTGTGAAAAGGCCCTTAGTTAAAGTGTCCACAGTTGGGTATAAGAAAAAAAAGTCACCCAAAAGATGGCAGCCTCTGCGTTTGACAAAAGCAAAAAATAAATTCGCCGAAAAATGCAAAAACAAAATACACAACAATCAAGGCGAATTCATACTACATACATATAATGAATTCGCTTTGACAACAATGTATTAAAGCTGCCTTGGCTGCTGTCAATAAAATTTAAAATTTTCGTACGTTCCAAAGCTACAATTGCAACATTAAACATTGCAAATTTGATAAACAAATGCAAATTTTATAAAACACTAAAAAATTAACAATCTGAAGCAATGCCGAGTGAAATAATAACATTGCAATTGGGCCAGTGCGGCAATCAAAGTAAGTACATGCAAAAAAACAAAAACGAAAGTGCGCAAAGAATGCCAAGGATAATCCTTTTTTTTGGTGATTCTTTATATAAATTTTAGTTGGCTTTGAGTTTTGGAAACGTTTATGCCTTGAACATGGCATATCACCAAGTGGTGTGCTAGAAGATTTCGCCACGGATGGTGTCGATCGCAAAGATGTATTCTTTTATCAAGCGGACGATGATCATTATATACCACGCGCCGTTTTATTGGATTTGGAGCCGCGCGTTATACACTCCATAATGAGTTCGCCATATGCGAAGGTAGGTTTTTTTGGTTTCTGTGTACGAGAATCTTGCTCATGACATTTCTTGTTTTCCTCTGCCAGCTCTACAATCCAGAGAATGTTTACTTGTCGAAACATGGTGGTGGCGCTGGCAATAATTGGGCTTCCGGCTATAGTCAAGGTGAAAAATTACAAGAAGAAATATTCGATATAATCGATCGTGAAGCAGACGGCAGTGATTCGTTGGAAGGTTTCGTACTCTGTCATTCTATTGCGGGCGGTACTGGCTCTGGCATGGGTTCATACATAATGGAACGTTTATCAGATCGTTTTCCAAAAAAACTGATACAAACCTATAGCGTCTTTCCAAATCAAGATGAGATTAGTGATGTTGTTGTACAGCCATATAATTCAATGTTAACACTACGTCGTCTGACTAGTTGCGCTGATTGTGTGGTGGTCTTAGATAATACAGCACTCAATCGTATTGCTACAGATCGTTTACATATACAAAATCCAAGTTTTACACAAATCAATACATTGGTATCGACTATAATGTCTGTTAGCACGACAACACTACGTTATCCTTCATACATGAATAATAATTTGATTGGTTTAACAGCACCTCTAATACCAACTCCACAATTACATTTCCTGATGACGGGCTATACGCCGCTGACTACGGATAATGACGTGAGTTCAAACTATGCCTCAATATAAATTATTTGATTGAGAAGCTAAATACTTATTCTTATATAGCAAACTGTTAATGTGCGCAAAACAACTGTATTGGATGTGATGCGTCGTCTGTTGCAACCCAAAAATATGATGGTTTCTACTGGTCCTGATAAAACCAATCATCACTGCTACATATCCATTTTGAATATAATACAAGTAAGTTTGTATAGAAATAAACGAGTTTTATATAAAGGATATATTCATTCTTTCCATTTTTTCAGGGCGAAGTCGATCCCACACAAGTACACAAATCGTTACAACGCATACGTGAACGTAAATTGGCACAATTTATACCATGGGGTCCAGCTAGCATACAAGTCGCACTCTCGCGTTCCTCACCCTACGTACAAAGTAGTCATCGTGTTTCGGGTTTAATGCTTGCCAATCACACTAGTATTTGTTCGCTATTCGAACGTGCACTTGGACAATATGATAAACTTAAGAAGCGTGGCGCTTTCTTGGATCAATTCCGACGTGAAGATATATTTAAAGATGATTTATCTGAGCTGGATGATTCACGTGATGTGGTCGATTGTTTGGTGCAGGAATATGAAGCAGCGACGCAGCCCAACTATTTACAATGGTCAGCGAAGAAGGGCCAAGAGGAGGGGAATTGAATGGAAAACAGACAAAAGAATGTATTAACTGCGCTTATTGTTGCCATAAATATGTATTTTGTAATACTCGAATTCAATGTTTAGTTCAATGAGCTAAGTTTTTATGCTCATTGGTTAAATTACATTTATACAATGTATAACTACACACTTTTTGCTTTTTATAACATTTGCATTTAATTAATTTTCAATTTTGTTATTGAAATTATGAATGGATGTAGAGTTATGTGTGGAATTGATATGAAGGTGCTGTAAAATATTCTTAAAATTATATGAGCACGATACCCTCTTTTATTATCATTTTGCCGTGAATTGAGCAACGCTACATAACAACTTCATCCATCCATGTATTCATGCACTTCAATTCGTTCTATCGTTCGCTGTTCGTTTCATCATTACTTCATATTATTCTGAAAAATCACATCCAGTTGTATTATGTTTGTGATATGTTGCAAATAAATATTTTAAAAAAGAATTTCTGAATGTTTTTTGTATGCTCCAGAATAATATGATTTCAATAATCCTAAAGCGGAAATTAAAGTTTTTGTTTCAGTGCAAAATTATTGGCAGAAAACTAATCATTTTTACCGGGTCCAATCCCAAAATTTGTATGTGATCCATTAAATTTAATTGACAGAAACAAAATATGGAGTAGTGACTTTCGGGTCGTGCATACCGAGGTCAAAACACGTCGTTTGATACATCTCTCCCGACTTTTTTGGACGGTATCTGAGATAATCCCGAAAAATCCCGGGAACCCGATAATGTCATTTTTAAATCCCGACATCCCG
Organism: Campiglossa producta; assembly: GCA_964058755.1. Lineage (NCBI taxonomy): Eukaryota > Metazoa > Arthropoda > Insecta > Diptera > Tephritidae > Campiglossa > Campiglossa producta. Next base: position 119,279,955 of record CAXKVI010000003.1, read on the forward strand.
AGATTGTCAAAAAGGTTCGGGATTCCATGCCTTGCCTCAGACTACTAAAAATGCAACAGAAAGTGTCGATATGGGTAGCAAAAGAGACGTTTCGCTCCTTATCATCAAAACCGTTGATCGCATTTTGCTGCCTCTGCCAAAGGGGTTAGATCCCTAAGAGGCGTCACCAACCATGTTCGGGCATAGCTACATTCCGCTTTGTGGTTTTCGCTAGTTATTTTGTAAAATTCGCTGGTCGATTGAGTCGGTTTTGAGCTTTATCAAATCGAGTTTTTTTTGTCAAACTGAGTGATTTGCAGAATGCATTGAGCTTTTTACAAATCGAGATTTGGAGGAGTAAAGGAAATTTCCCTTTCATTTTGTCGACGCAAATTCGACAAGATTTTCATATGACGATTAAAACAGTTAATAATTAGTGTTTGTTAATTTTTATTTAATATTTATTTTCCATTACAAGGGTAAAATAAGTAATTCATTTGAATGTAGAAAAACTCCACAGACAATCTTTTGTATGAGTTTTGGCTTTGAAAATTGTTTATATACTGTAAATAAAGGTTATGGCCGTATATTGTAAGGACTCACTCACCGTGAATGATTTTTCGAATACGTATAAATAAATGGAGAGTGAGACAATTTAGCAACCTTGTTTTAAATAGTAAGGTTTGCTCTTACTTCTGTCAGCAACCTACATTACAACAAACCGACCTATCGCCTTTCATTCACGCCGAGTGGATCCTTACAAAATACGGCCATTATGTTTTATATTAAAATGCATTTTAATTAAAAAAAAAAAAAAAAAAATAAACCCAACCTACAGATGTAAATGATTTTTATGTAAATGAAATGACCAAAGTATCATTAGACTGGTCCAATTAAAAATAAAAAAACTTAATAAAATAATTGTTCAGAATTGCGAAAAAATACCTGATATCGATGTCATATCATGTGATGTCACATTTGCAAAGAGTATGTAAAATCATGCGAAAAAATTAGTAAAATTCAAAAGTTCACCAATTTAGCAGGCTTAAAGCAATATGAATCGCATATATGAAGAATTATCATATGATATCGCATTGACGTATCATGTGATCGATATGAGATTTTGATGCAACTTACTACTCTAGCCGTGAGAGATATACAGGGCAATTCTAAATAAAATTCCGCACGGATTTTGTGCCCACTCCCAAAAATTTTTTACTAATTTAATGACTTGAATGACAGATGATTTCCAATACTTGAAATTTGTCCTAGAGAAAGGAATTGTAGGAATTTTTACAAAAGAATACAAAATTCCTAGGGAGAAAAATTCCGGGAGAAGATTTATAATTGCCTTGATAGTGAAATGTTGTATGATTACGAAATATCATGCGACGTAATATCATATGATGTCACATCTGCGAAGATGATGAAATATCATGAAAAACATCAAAAAATTTACCAGTTAAGATTGGTTTAAAGGAAAAATTGGTCCTGAAAAATCTATATCAGCCATAAGAAACTAATATATTCAACTTTTGTAGCATTTTTTCGTCATTCTGAAAAGAGTATACAATCTGTTCACTGACATTTTTAATTTTAATATTTTAGTGAAGTGTAAAAAATTATTTAAGAAATCCTTTATTTGTAAATTATGAGTCATCCGGTCACTATTGGGCTTCTTATCTATGGATACATGTAGTATGAATGGATGTACTTAATTGTTTTCTATATTTCATTCTTAAAAAACGTTTTTGTAAAACTTACTTTTGCTGTAACTGTTGTCGTATTATTTTCTCTAATCGCTTTGTTTTTTTTTTACACTGAAATACAACATAATCCACATTGGGGCGTATTCATAGCACAAAATTAATTAGGTAACAAAATACTACACCATTTTCATATTTTCAACTGTTTTCCTATTTGGAATTGAATTATTCTGTGACTATTTATGCTGAAGTTTTAAATTGACTATTCTGATTTTGAAATAAAATGTTCTCAACTTAAACTGAAAATTTCTCATTTTAAATTTACTATTCTGAATTTCAAATGAAATTTTCTTTTTTAAGCCTGTTAACATTGTTCAATCTTGGAATCAATTTTGTGTCGCATGTGCCGTTGATTCCAAATTGAGTTGACTACTGCAGTTTACACTAATCAATATTTTTGAATGACGTAAACAACGTCAAAGTCGGCAAAATCCTCCCCACCCTATTCACGACCGCAAGCAAACAGCAAGTCTACGTGATGGAACTTTCATCCCGACTGGCCCTCGCATGCATACAAAGTCGCAAAACCCTGATGTTGTTATTGGAACGGCAAAAAGGTTTTGGGAAGTGTTGTCGAACTAACAGTCCTTGGCCGGAAATCAATCCGGTGGGCGCCGGTACTCCCTTGCAGTACGTCCCGACTGTCATAGCGATTTATCACCAGTAAAACCTTCTACATAGGTCATGTAACCCCTCCTTCCGGAAGGATAAGATTGTTAGGCAAACTCAACGCCAAAAAAAAAGAAACAATTTCATTTGTATTTATTTAATTTAATACAAAATTTGTCAACAAAAAATCTGACAAAAATGTATGAATGTCAGTTCGCAAACTCAAAAGTTGAATGTTGAGTTGATCAAAAGTCGGCTGGCTACCAACTTTGTTGCATGCAATTTTGCAACAGGATTCAATTTTCAGAATCAACAAGAAATTGTATGAAAAATAGAGCAATATAAACGGGACTTTAAGTCGGCTGGCTACTAACTTTGTTGCATGCAATTTTGCAACAGCTGTTTACACGACTCTATTTTCAGAATCAACAAGAAATTTTATGAAAAATCGAGCTACGTAAATGGGACTTACCAACTTTATTGCATGCAATTTTGCACCATCCGTTTACACGAGTCAATTTTCAGAATCAACAATAAATTGTATGAAAAATCGATCAATGTAAATGCCCTTTTAGATTTCTCTTTTTTAATATGAAAATGGTATAGTTGCAGCTTTCTGGCGTGATATACAAAAGTCTATCTGTCAAAATAGCTACTGTTTTTGAACACCGCCCTGCTAGACAATGAATTACAATTCTATCAGCTTTGTAATGTTTCCTTTAAGAACGTGATGTGCAATCTTGATGTAAGTATCAGCTGTTTTACATTTACATCACAATTTCTCATCACTTACTTAAAGGCAACATTACAAAGCTGTTGGAAATGTCAAACATTGTCTAGCAGGGCAATTAATTTCAACAATGAATACGCTCCTAATAGTTTATGCATAATTTTTTTTTTAATTTGTCTTAAGTATTACACATTAAACATACTCTATTATCTGTTAATTGTATTTTGTTAATGTTGTCTAAATGGGTAATTTTATAAATATAATGATATAACTTTTTTAAACATAATCAACAGAATTATATTAGCGAGTCTACACATACTTACATACAATACCAGCAATTATTTTTGTTTTAATGCTAATTCTTTTATATATCAGACGTTTATTACTCACCGTTTATAAGCAACTACATAAATAACTATTTATTAAATGTCACCTCGCTCTTCTGAAGTTTCCAAATCGTGCAAATGGATTTACATATGCCTTACACAAATACCTTAAAGAGCAATTTTTACTTTTGTTATAGGTTATGTAACGTTTAAAAAGAAAGTATATCAGGCAGGTCTGGCAATTCACTTGCGTGTAAAATTTGTGAAAATTTCACTCGAAAGTGAATTGCAGAATCTGCCTGTATTAATTTTTCGCATACCACTTGTTGCTTGGTTTTAACACTCGTTTGTTTTCCTACGTCAAAACTTTTTACACTTCAGTTATTATATTTAGTAACAATGTCCTTGATAGATATTTTTTTTTTTGATTACTTAGGCACTGTGTTCGTATTATAATTAAGAGTTAATGCAGCTATGAGTAATCAATTGACAATAGAATAAAACTTATGAAAAATTTAATATACAATGAAAATTGGAAAGAATGCTGAGCTGAACTTCATGTGCCATTAACATTAAAAGCCACTTTAAATTTTTCGGCCCATTTCATCCAAACTTTGAATCAATCCATTTCAGATGAGCGCATACTTTTTTAGAAATGCGAAAATAGAATAAATATGAGGAATTATCATATGATGTTGCATTGACATATTATGTTATCTACATGTAATTTTGAACTTACTACTCTTTATAGGCGAATTGGACAGTCGTGATATGGATTGTGAAATATATTATGCTTATGAAATATCATGTGATGTAATATCATATGATGTCACATTTGCAAAGATGATGAAAAAAATGCAATCACATATCATTTGCAAACATGATTCAATATTGTTATGCCTGGAATATCATACGATGTCAAAGAGGTTAGATTAGAGGTCGATATTTTATTAATAATAAAAAGTAGGTATATTTCTAAAAATATTCATATGAAAATCTTGTCGAATTTGCGTCGGCAAAATGAAAGGGAAATTTCCTTTACTCCTCCAAATCTGAATTTGTAAAAAGCTCAATGCATTCTGCAAATCACTCAGTTTGACAAAAAAACTCGATTTGATAAAGCTCAAAACCCACTCAATCGACCAGCGAATTTTACAAAATAACTAGCGAAAACCACAAAGCGGAATGGGCAAGATCGTCATAGAAAATACCGAATTTGCTTCTTGCGAGTAGCTCTGCCCGAACATGGTTGATGACGCCTCTTATGGATCTAACCTCTGTATATGGATGTCAGTATGTATCTCTGTACTTTCATGTTTCGAAAAATGTTAGATCTATTCTTAGTTTAATTTGCAATCTTTAATGTTTACTTACCCATGCCTATGTTTACATTTATCCTCTACTTAATGCTAAAAAAAATATTTAAAAAAAATTGTCGCCTAATTTGATGGTAAATACTATTTAAATAGGCATTTTTTGTTTTCAAAATTTTGCTATGATTCATGTTACAGTCCGTATTTAATATAAGAAATGCTTTAGAGGTGTCAAAATTGATAGCTTACACTTTTTAGTCTCAATAGTTTGGAAATACCTTACAAATAGCATGTTTTCTATAGTTAAACGAACGAGAAAAAATAATATAAAATGAAATTGAATGAAATACTTAGAAAAAAAATTAAATAAAATAATAATAAATTAATTCCTAATCACCCTGGGTCGAGTCCCAGTTAAAGGTGATGAAAAGATCCTTCAACAAGATCGAAATTGCAATCATCGTAGTTGGCATTGTTTGTAGCATTTTCTCAACTTGTTTTCGCCAAAAACTCAAAAGATTAATTTGATAAAAATTATTCGACAGGTCAAGAGTCCACCAAAATTTTTAAAATAAAAAATTAAGATAAAAAAGTTGAAAAGTGGTAACAAAAAATTTTTAAATGCCTCTTTGCAGAAAAGATAAATTAAAATAAATATTGAAATTTAATCAAAGAAAATAATTTAAAAAAGTGTAACAAAAAATTATAATTATGTTTAAAAAATATACTAGCAATAAAATACAAAAGAAGTAAAATTAAAAAAAAAAAAATTAATTAATTAATTAATTAAAAAAAAAACCTGAAACAAATTAATTTAAATAAAGTTACAAAAAATCTCAATTAAATCTCTGCAAAAGTAAGTCAGAAATAAAAATAAAAAATAAATTAAATTAAAAGAAAGAAAGAAATAAAATTTAATTAAAAAATGTAACAACAACAACAAAAAAAATGTCATAAAACAAATTGTAATTGTCGTTTTCAAAAGAAAAATTAATTCGAAATAATATACAAAAAATTAATATAATTCAAAAATAAATAATTAAAAAATGAATTAAAAAAATAAAGTTTATAAAACTGCAACAAAAAAATTTAAATTTCTGTTTGCAGAACAATTAAATTAATCACAGTTAGCCACCTACTCTAAATGGCTACCACTATTGCATGTTATTTCAAATTTCATTTGTATGTAACATTAATCATTGATGGGTTAACGCCAGTGCTGCTCAACAATTTTCGTAGCGAAGGGTTTATTTTGCTCTTCCATGTGGACAATTTCAAATGTATTCAAAGTGAACATTTTTTTTTCAGCCTATATTTCAGGACAAGCCCAAATCAAGAGTGCTGCAAGTGTATAGGACCTGGGTGGCACTGGTTAACCCCTTTTTATTCCAAGTTCTTCAGTTCATAGCATGCGATGTATTGTATGAGCTTTGTAATACTCTCAACGCGCTTAGCTTAATCATCTTTCCGTTTGTTATGATCTATGTGTTTAATTTGGATTTATGCGTCAAGTCTGGGATTTCGTTATATTACGGTTTATTACACATTAAATAAGAGTGTATGTCTATTATATATAATTTTTTGCCTTAAAATTTATTCTTACAACTGTTTATAATAAAGGATCAGTCAATTGTTTAATAACAAGTAGGTTGATGTAAACCCAGCATATAAAAAACTAGGCTCGGCTGTTAGTGGTAAAAATAGTAACATGGATCTGGCTGTGTTTGTTCGTCGCAAGTGGATTCACATTTCGTCTTTCTTGCCCTCTGTTACGGAGACGGACATTGTTAATTACATTTCCAAGCATGCTAACATTGATCCTGCTAACTTAGCGTGTTTCAAGCTTACGAAAAAGGATGCTGATATGAACACTCTTGTTAGAGTTTCTTTCAAAGTTCGCGTATTGTCTAACGACTATCCTAAACTTTTCAATCCCGAACTGTGGCCGACCAATGTTACGGTTAAGCCTTTTCGTTTTTTTCCGAAGAGAGAGGGTTCACCGGGCTCCTAGTCTAGCTAAGTGCTCTAAAAAATTAAACATCTACTTTGAAAATGCCTCTGGCCTGCGAACAAAATCAAACATGCTCTACAATATGAGCTCGCATGGCGATTACGATGTTTTCGTTATTGTTGAAACATGGCTTAACACTGACTTCCATGATGGTGAATTCTTTGATCAAAACCTCTATAACGTATATCGAAATGATCGGGATAATTCTAAAATGGGGCTGTCGAGAGGTGGAGGAGTGCTAATCGCTGTGCGTCGTCATCTTAATTCATCGCTTGTTGATCTCTGTGAAAACGATTCACTGTTGGACCAACTCTGTGTATCTGTACATAGCATCTCTAAAATTTTCATCTGTGCTTCCTACATACCGCCATCTAGTAATGACTCTCTCTATGCATCGCATGTCAATAACATTGTAGAATTAGTACATAATCATGAAGGTAGTAATTTCTGTATTCTTGGTGATTTTAATTTACCTAATGTGGAATGGTCTTGTGTGAATAATAGCCTTTCTCTTATTCCTAGTAATGTTAGTAGTAATTCTGAGATGTGTCTTATTGACAATCTGTTAAGTCTTAATCTATCCCAGGTAAATGGATTTACCAATCAATTAGGTAGAACCCTCGACCTCGTTTTTGTTAGTGATAATTTTAATCATATTTTGCAAGAATGTGTTGATCCTCTGTCTTGCGTTGGATTACACCATATTCCGCTTACTATTGGTATTGAGTTTTACACTTTTCATAGTATCGGGTCTGATAATGAAGCTTCTAGTTTTTCGTTCAAACGTGGTAATTTTGATATTATCGCTCAAGAGGTCTCTTCTATTGATTGGGAAGCCCTTTTTCTGGGATGCGATCTCACTGAGGGTTTCAATATGTTTAGAAATCTTATGAAACAAATCTGTATAAATAATATACCTCTAAGGAAAAAGCACTGCTATAAAGTTCCATGGTATAATCTAAAGCTAAAACGGCTAAAGAATCTGAAAAATCGGTTTTTTAAAAGGTATAAGGCCACGATGTCCATGACACATAAGGTCAAGTACCTTCGATATTCCTCTCAATTCAAAGCGTTAAGCAAGAGACTTCACTCAAGGTATGTTCGCACTTTTGAATCTAATATTAAAGAAAACCCGAAGACTTTTTGGACCTATGTAAAGTCTAAAAAAACTTGTTCGAGTATTCCTACTTCGGTATTTTATAACGGAGAACATGCATCTTCACCTTCTGAGGTGGCTAATCTTTTTGCGGACTTCTTCCGCTCCAATTTCGTTAAGCAGTCGGATATCCCTACAGGCTTCCATTTGAAAGATGGCTCGGCTATCAATTTTGGATCGCTGACTCTTTGTCTGGATGACGTTATCGATGGAATACGGAGTATAAAAACATCTACTCAAACAGATATTGACGGCTTATCGTCTTATCTACTCAAAAATTGTTTGGCATTGGCAACTCCACTCCTCTTAATTTTCAACAAATCACTCGAGCAGGGTGAGTTTATCGATGCCTGGAAGGTTACTTTCATAAGCCCAGTTTTTAAGAGTGGTAGTAAAAACAATGTGGCCAACTATAGGCCCATTGCCAAGCTTTCAACAATCTCGAAGCTATTCGAATACATTGTTAAACAGAAAATGTATTTTGCCGTTAGGCGCATTATTAGTGACAATCAGCATGGCTTCATGTCTGGTAGATCCACTGTAACAAACTTACTGGTTTTTTCTGAATTTTGCCAGTCAGCATTCAATAACCGCCTTCAAGTCGATACGGTTTACACAGACTTCTCAAAGGCATTCGACAAAGTCAGCCATTCGATCTTGCTTTCTAAACTAGCCAGCACTGGCTTTCACTCGATATTTTTATCTTGGATTAGTTCATATCTCGATCAACGGAACTGTGTAGTTGTCATTGATAACGCGCAATCCAACTCCTTTGTTGCCACTTCCGGGGTGCCACAAGGGAGCATTCTTGGGCCTCTGTTGTTTGTAATTTTCATTAACGACATCTCAACTTGTTTTCAACATGCTAACTTTCTGTTGTACGCTGATGACTTAAAGGTTTTCTCTACAATTTCAAAGTCTTCCGACTCAGTTAAGATTCAGTCTGATCTAAACAATGTTGCTGCCTGGTGTAATGCGAACAGCCTTCCGCTGAATATTGGAAAGTGCTTCCAAGTTACCTTTTCAAAGTTGCGGGGTTCCACTCCCACTTTTTATACCATTGACGGTTCCCGCCTTTCTACTCTTAACGAGATAAAAGACTTAGGTGTAGTCTTTGATTCAAAATTCTTATTCACTACCCATCTAAACTCTGTCATTGTTAAGTCATATTCAGTATTAGCTTTTATCAGACGTTTTAGCTCCGATTTTACTGATCCATACACTCTTAAAGTATTGTTCACTTCGCTCGTTCGTTCTAAGCTTGAATATGCTTGCTTTATATGGAGGCCGTATCATGAATGCCATATTAAGAGGCTTGAACGAGTACAAAAAATTTTTGTTCGTTTCGCATTACGGTCTCTTAGGTTTACTGAACCGATCCCTACCTATACTGCCAGATGTGCACTCATAAACCTTCAATCGCTTCAATGCAGGAGAACCATTCTTTCGTTGTCGTTTGTCTTTGACATTATTAGCGGTACAATTGACGCACCGTGTCTCCTGGAAATTATCCGGTTCCACATCCCACAAAGAGTTCTTCGTAACAGCAATATATTTTACACGGACTGTGTTCGGACCCTTTATGCCTCTAACGCTCCCATCTTAAGGGCAATGATTGAATTCAATACTATTTCCAATTCTTTAGACATTGATTTCTCTTTGCCCAAATCAATTTTTAAATCGCTACTTAATAATATACTACGATGAATGTGTATTCTTTATTACATTATTTTTAAGTTTTGTTAAGTTTATCTTTAAGAAAATTTGTATTTCTAGTCTGTAAGGTTTTGTTACCATTGACTGTGTAATTGAATAAATATTAGAAAAAAAGTTAAATTATGAATACTGTATAAAACCAATTGTTTGAAGCCCTATGCCCTGTATTACGTGGACATGGGAGAAGTTAAGATCATAAACATATTTCACCACGAATGCAAAGGAATCTGTGAAATCCCCCTGCTAACCAGCAGTGCATAAAATCTTGGGAAATTACTGGGTCGTGCTAACCAAAAAGGAAGATAAAAAAAAAGTGGGCAATTTTGTCTAGCGAGGTTAATTTTCTACCTATCGATTGTTAGCACCTCGGATAGCCCTGGTTGGAGGGTCATTGATTGGTAATTCACCACAATAAAAATAGTTCCAACTGACAAATTTCACCTCTCGTGGGGAATCGCCTACACGCGAGACGTTGGTTTGCTGTTTCCCTTATTCGAAGCGTTTTGACTTTCTCTACGTTCAAACTGACCTCCCTCCGTTGGTACAATGCAGCACGACCGATTCCTGCAAAATTCTTTGATTTTTATCACCACTCACCTGAAATCCTTGTCCCATCTTCGTCCATAACTGTTGCTTTTCAAGTACTGGTACCCATAGCAGATTCGTGAAACAACTCGGCTGTTATACAGGAATATGCTCTGAATATGGATACTCACTTTTCGGTTACCTTTCGAATACTAGCGCCCGCAAGAATTGAAAGTGAGGGTGTATAAGTGAAAGAACGCTCGTCGCTCACTAACAAGCAAAGAAGCAACAGCGTATGTTATTGACTGGTTGCTTGTAAATTAGTGACTGAGCATAGCAAACGACATCCATTGATTGGTGTGACCTTAGCGCTCTCACAAGCGCAGCAACATTTTCATTGTTCGAGAGGCCAAGCAATGAGTGTATTTAATCGGTGTGAATATGGTTCTCAGATTCCAAGGCTGACTTAACAACTCTCTTATATATAGTCGTATCCGCTGAAGCGAGCCATTTTTCACACAATTAGCTTACTCTTTTTTACCTTACAAAACATTGCGACAACGGGCCAAGAGGAATTCATGTTCATGGAATAACATTTCCTAAAGTTTTCAACACGCAAAAAAATAGATGTTGGTATCATAACGATAAAAGTGTGGCAAGGAATAACTGTTACTATAAAAAGGTAATCATGAGATTTGGTATATTCAAGTCACACAATTGAGTTATCCACAAACTGATTGATCCAACAATTTAAATGTTAACGCATTTTCGCGTTTAACAAATTAAACACTCTCTAAACTTGATCAATCAATATTTGTTACAAACTTGCAAAGGTGAGCGACAAATTGACCGACTCGTTTGTTTTAACTGTCATTAGATTAGATCAGTTATCTTCTGTATAAAATTTTAAGGAACTTTTTTTTGTAATTGGATCAAAAACTACTTAAAGGTTTTTTTGCCATAAATTTTTTCGGCTGGATGGCGCTAGAGTATATTTGCAAAATCCGTATTTATGGTCCGATTCGGTTCATTTCAAAATCCCCTTTTTATGGTCCGGCTTTGCTACTTTTAGCCGATTCGTTTGCTGTATATAGGTAATACATTTACGATTCGTGGGAACTTTCGTTCAACACTCGCATAAGCTCGGGAAATTTTAATTTTCCATTAAGAGCATAATTCAGTTAGGATTATCAATTATGATTCAACTTTCTATTTGCCACAATTGAGGGATGTGGCCAACCTTGACAACTGGGTGGTGACAGACCGCCAGTGGTGTAGTGGTTAAGTGTTCGGCCTTCTACACCAAGTCGTATCGGTTCGATGCCCGGCAAAAGTAACATCCAAAATTATTTAGAAAAAGAATTTTTCATTTGCTTTGCAAGTGCCGTTCGGAGTCGGCAAAACACTGTAGGTCCCGCCAACTTGTAGGAAAAACTCAAAAGCAACACACCACAAGTTGGAAAGAGAAGCTCAGCTAAAAATCTCGTTAGAGGTTATGATGACCTGTTGGTATATCGCCGCCATAAGTTTTGTATTGCCGGTTCTACGAGAACGGTACCAGTACTTGTGTTGTACCCATCGTGCGGCGCCGTTTTCTTATATCGACCCGGCCAAGAGCAATACTTTCGGGGTGACCCTGTCTGACATTTAGTTAGGGCTACACCACGTTACAACAACCACAAAAACAACGTATCACGGAATTTTCTCTCGTCTGGTTTTCGATTCGTGATCGTATGTAACGATTCGACCCCTGTTTCGAAAAGTTATCCCGGTAGGTGGCGCTGGAGTTGAGATATTAAAAAACCGTAGTTCAAGCTTCGCAAACAAAGTCACGGGTATCTGCTAGTGTATTTATAATCGACAAGTCTTTATCATGCCAATGCATTAGTTCGACTGACGTCTCATCTAAACGATTAGTTTGCCTGTGCCAAAACTTCCACAGTATTAACACAATAAAAAAAGTAGTTTATCGGAAATTTAGTCGAAACTGGAAAAAAGTAGCAGTTATTCGTCGCCACACTTTGTATGATTTATCTCATCAACTTGTATTTGTGTTAAATAGTATTTCAATTTTAATTACGATATTTGATAATAAGTATGTATGCATGTATTTAAATATATATATATATATATATTGTATATATATATATATTATAAAGTAATAAGTAATAATAATATATGTATGTATTCATAGTATATATATTCAATTAAAATATGTAAACCTTTTAAATTTATATAGTAAATCATAATCATTAAAGAAATTGTTTTACAATTAACAGTCAGTGTTGGTATTATTTTTGTGTTTTTTTTTTTGTTTGTTTTTTGTATCATTTAAATTAATTAAACCTCTTTAACTTTACGTTACGTTACGTTTACTTTTTTATAACTTTGCATCAAGTGGTTGCTGCTTGCTCTTTTTTCTTTAATTTAAATTTAGGTATATGTATGTAATTACGTGTTAAAATTTTATACTAGCGTACATTAAATTTAGACTTGTTCCACTTTTGTTTTTTTTTTTTCTCTTTGTAATTGTAATTGTAATTTAGCATTCGTTCTATATATCAAATATGTGTAAACTTATTTTGTTGTTTTTGTTTAAATTAGTTATCATTACGTTTTACGATTAATTTTACATATAAATTTAAATGTAGTACATATGTAGGTATGTATGTATGTGGTAAGATAATAAATTGTAATTTTACGTTTTTGTTTTTTCTATTCTCCATTTATATATGTAATTTAGTTATGTAGGCTTGCTTTTTTGTTTTTTGCTTTTTTTTTTCTTTAAAGTATGTATATGTATGAATCTGTGTTTACAATTATTTGTTGTTATTGTATTGTATTTATATTAAATTTAATAATTACGTCAGGTTCTCTCTTGTTATATAATTATGCGCTCCAGACGCGTTTCAATATTTTTTTATTATTTGATTTTTTTTTAATATTTTGTTGAATTTTTTTGCGTTTTTCGTTTACTATTTTTGTTGTTGTTTTTATATTATTATTTTATATGCTATTATTTTTAGGCTCGCTGCGGTGATATTTGCGCGCACACTAGCTACCACCATATATATATGTATATTGTTGTGTCTACATTTCAAACAAAAACAAAAAGACACATAAGAATTTGTAGATTTATTTTTTTTTTTAGCTTAATCCTTTTGTAACATCTTTATTCGTAAGCATGTTATTATATAATTATATATAGTAATTTATGTATGTATGTAGTATGTAGCTGAGCTGTGGTCATATGAAGTTAACAACAAAAAAAAAAGAAATATATATAAGTATATGTATGTATAGTTTTTTAATTCTCACACAAATTGTAGTTATACATATATATAAAAAAAGGGAAAACTTAAATGTAACCAAATTTTAAATTTTATATATATATATGTATGTATGTAACTGCCACGCCTAACGTTATTTAATTTGTAATTAATAAATATGTAATAAAAGTAATTAAAAAGAGACATACTAGTTGTAGTTAATTATATGCTGAAAAAATACAAAATGCAGATTTTTCTAATAAAGTTAATTTAAGTTAAGTAGTTATGAAGTCGTCATCAACGTCGTTGTACGCGTGTTGTTGTCGTCGTCGTCGTTTTGGCGTATTACAACTACGTAAGCACAGCTATAACCTTTCTCAAAAACATATGTATATAACGATTTCAACAGGCTTAGCGTGTTTATTACTATGTACTTATACCATTTTACTTTTGTTTTTTTATATTTTAGGGTGTTCACATCTTTAAAAAACTATGTATTATATACATATATATATATAGGCTACGTTGTATGCATCTATGTACTTGTGTTAACTAACATACACTCTATTTTTACTTCTAAATTAAAACATTCCTTTTACTATTTAACTTTTTAAATTTATTCTTATCAAATTCAGATGTGTAATATTTTGTTTGTTCTTTTTCTCATTTTTCTTTGCCGTTTTCCGTCTTTTTGTTGTAATAAATTTTGTTAAATAATTGCAGTTAAATTATATGTGTATGCTGGTAAATATATATGTATATTTTTTGTTAATATATCGTCGCTCTCTTGCCAGTGGCATGAATGTGTTTCGATTGAATGTTTTAAAGTTAGATTTTACAATTTTCAAAAAAAAAAAAAAACTTTTTGAAGCATTTAGAGCAGGCATGTTCACGTAGTAGCACTTGTAATCCGCTATTGCTTCGCAGGAACATCATGTGGCCCCCAACAAGAAACCAACTGCCTAGTCGGAAGATCCACTTATAAAAAGTTACGTGACAGACCAGACAGGGTTTGTACGGGCGTTGACAGTCCTTTGCCGGATGAATCCGGTACGTTCCGGTACTCCCTTCCGGTACTGCCCGACTGTCTTGGGAACGATTTCGTGGATTTTAGTCGCCTCTTACGACCGGCATACCTTCCTCGGGCATATTCTAAACCTCTAACCCGTCTGGTCTGTCATGTATCTTCTTATAAGTGGATTTTTCGACTAGGCAGGGTGAAGTACTCTTACAAAAACAACAAGCCAACAAGTAACCAACTTCTCGAAGTTCTAAATTTATAGTAAGTGATACCAACTTCTCACAAACAATTTTACTGTTTCCAGGAATAATGTTGTTTTGAAAATTATGACGTTGCTGTATGGCCCAGTAAGTTGAAAGGGCGGGACACCCCTAATTTATCGCTGCAATATTATTTTTGGAATACCTTTTTTTATTTTATCTTAGGTAGTTTAATAATAATTCTTTCGAATAATTTTTTGCGACTCCAGAAATGTTGTAAAAATTATGACGTTGTTGTTGCATGGCTCAGAAGGTTAAAATAATTTAGAGTTTATTGGTGATTAAGAGTAAGCAGCTCCGCCGCTGTATTCCTTATTTCAAAATTTTTTTAGCTGAGCGGTACGTTTTTTAATCTCTATTTCACAGGTTTGTCTTGATTTTCTAAAATTTCCATTCTTACACATTTATGCTTCTGGCATAACTGCGATGATATATACATACATACATATTTATCATCTCATTGGCCCTCTTGCACAAAAGGTGAGCATTTGCTCAGACTCGATTTTTGAATAATAGATGAGTCTGAGCAAATGCTCGCTTTCTCTACATGAGGCTTATAGGCATACATATCTATTAGCTCTTAGTAATTCACTATTAATACACGCATAATTGTTGTTGCTTCTTCATTTAATTAATTTAATTTTTGTATTATTTTTCTTCTTGGTAAATATTTCGAATTTGTAGCGATGCTGCGCTTTTTTCCTAAGCAATGTATGTATGACCGTTTCAGCTTTAAGATATTACTATTTCAAATACAAGTTTTGTATGTCGTTATAGTTGTATGTAACTAAGGTTACTTACTGTTATATGTATCTATACATATACATGTGTACGCATACAATTTGGGTACCCGAAATCCAATTGTTCTTAGCTTTTTTTTTTTAAATTTAACATTACTATGTGTTAAGAGAAAACGCAAAATGCAGGTAAATAAATAAATCAACTGGAAATGGCCAGCTCTACTAGAGTAGGTGTTAGACTGCAGTGTCTTAAATGCGGCAACAAATTTATGTATGTATAAAGATAGTTTAACAGACTACTAATATAGTGCAACTAAAGGGTATAATATGACTGGGGAGCGCGTGTTATGAATAAAAAGAAATTAAAAAAGACTCCTTAAATACTAAAGCACTTATTTAAATGTTTAGGTACAACTTATAAACACGCTAAGTATATAAATGTATTACCGAAAAATATGTAGGCATCTCTAAAAAATTATGTGGTATTGTGCCTAGCGTGCCTTTATTTTGGGCAATCATCATCGTTATTTTCTATTAATAATTCATGCAAAAATAAATAGTAAATTGTAGTATGTAACTCCTAATTAACTCAATATAGTAAATGTAAGATTGCTACACCTCACTTATCTACAGTCGTATATAGCCTATCTAACTGTCTAACGCCGTACCAGTTGATTCTCGTTCTAACAAATTTTATTCTAGCATTAATTAATGAACAGTTACGTTATTCGTTTTCTAAAATGTTTTCTTTTTTTTTGGAAAATATGTATTTACTTTTTGCTTGAAAATTTTAAGCTACGTTTTTGTTTAAGTCAGTGTGTGTCGGTATGTATGAAAATATTTTTTTTTAATGGATGGTAGCAGTGTTTTTCATTTATGTATGTTCTTTATATATACGCCTGTTTTTAATGCGTTTTAGCTGTTAAGCTATTTTCTGTTTATGTTTATGCCTTTACATTTTTTTGTTTCTTTTTTGTTTTTTCATGTAATGTCCTTTCTCCTCAATATAAGTAATGTATGTATATAAATTTTATATTTAGTATTTGTTTATGTAGTATATATATATATATATAGTTAGTAATTAATTTCAACAACTGAACTGAATGAATAGACGCTAATCTTAAAATGTAATCTTTTCGCTTAACACGCCCAAAGAGCAGCATTCATCACTGCGTACATACTACATATATGTACTGCGATACATATACGCTGCAATTTATACGCGTGTTAAGTGTTTGCTTAGACTAATTTATAATGCGTCTTAGACTGCCTGTGAGGCGGCATATGGTGGTTGTGTGGCACTATCATTACCATACGCTGAACGTGGTCCGGCTCCATAATTGGCAGCGCCGCCGTCTTGTTTACCATAATTGCTATAGTCATAATCATAACCAGAACCATAACCACCATAATCATATTCTGAACCCGATTTCGAAGCTGAATTGCCTGGACCTGTACGTGGCATACCACCGACTGGGCCAGTGGTTGATGGTCCACCTGCGCCCCATGTTTGAGCGCGTGAATACATGTCGGTAGCGCTACCGGCAGCGCCACCTGGTGCACCAGTTGGGCCAGCAGAATTTGGTGGTATATTCCATGAATTCCAGCTACCACCACCTGAAGGGCCTGATGGTCCACCAGTTGAAGTTGAATTGTACATATCATAGCCACCATAACCTTGGGTTTGTTGTGGACCAGCTGCATAATTTGACCATTGTGGTGGTGGTCCCTGGGGTCCGGGTGGTGCACCCCAACCCTGGTAGGAGCCGGGACCGCTATTTCCATAGCCATAGCCTTGCTGTTGTGGTGATGTTCCCCATCCTTGATAGCCTGGCATCATATTTGGTGCACCAATTGGCATGTTCAGTGGTGGACCACCCATTTGACCGTTCTGCCCTTGCATCATGTTGATTGGTGCATGATGTGGTCCCCAATGGTTGCAATCGTTGCCAAGTTTACCATAGCCGCCACTTACATTGCTGTTATTAGTGCTTTGACCGCCAGATCCATCACGTGGTTCGGCCTTTTTAATTTCCACCTTAAATAAAAAGGAAATATTTAGTATATGTAGTAGTTATATTCGTTAAATGATAATTGCACTTTTAAAGAGATAGCTTATGAATTGTAATATTTGCCATACCTAAAACTTATCCGACTTAACCCTTATACTGGGTTTATAACTAAAATTGATTGATTATCTACTTTTTGTTTTTTATTTATTTTATTTGCAGTTTAATTTCTGATTCAAATAACTATTTCATTCTTTCTTTTTTTTTTGTTTTAACTCAAATAATTTTTTTACTTTTTTGTCGCTTTTATACTTTTATAATTATTTTTTTTGAATTTCTTATCATTTTTTCTTAATTTTTTTTTTAATTTTGTTTAATTTTTTAAATTTTCTTAGATTTTTTTGGTTTTTTTTTTGCAGTTTTATGCTTTTGTAATTTTTAATATCTTTTAAAATTTTGGATTCAGTTTGAATTATTTTATTTTTGGTAATGTTTGTAAAATTTTTTTAGCTTTTTATATATTTTTTTAGTGTTTTTGTCCTTTTTTGAATTCTTTCAGCTTCTTGAGCACAACTTAGCTTTTTTACCTTTTTAATTTCTTCTTAACTTCCTAAATTTATTTTTAACCCTTTTTCAGATATTTTTAGCTATTTACCTTTTTTATATTATTTTTAACTTTTTTACCCCGTTGAATTTTTGAAATTTTTTACTTGCAATTTTTTTTAAACATTTTAGAAATTTCAGTTTTTTACTGTTTTTACTGTTATATGAATTTTTTTACTCTTGTAATTTTTGTTTAGTTTTTTTTTAACTTTGAATTTTTTTATTGTTTTAATTTTTAAATGTTTTTTTATGGATTAAAATTTTTATTCAACTTTAAAAAATGTTTACTTTTTTTTAAATACTATTCTATGGTTTTATATTTTTTTTTCTAAATTTTTTGGACGGTTTTGAATTTTTTTCAACATTTAACAATTTGTTCTCTTTTTTTTTAATATATTGACTTTTTCAATTGCTTAATTTATTTAAAAAAAAAAATTTTTTCCGACTTAAATTTCTTTTTTTTTTTGTTTTATTTATTTATTTTTTTTTTTTTTTGTTTATTTATTTTTTTTTTGCTTTTTTTAATTTTTTAGTTTTTAAATCTTTTTCGCTCTAATCTTAACTGGCTATTACTGTCAAAATTTAGATAAATAGGGATAATTCCTCACCTGCTTTCCATTAAGGTTAATGTAGCGTTCATTGGTAACATGTTCCACCGATGATTCTTCTTCAAATGATAGAAAACCGAAGCCGCGTGACTTTTTCTTCTCTTGATCGTACATGATCACCACCTCGGTTACCTTGCCATAGCGTCCGAAAAATGTACGCAAATCCGTTTCAGTTACATTCGATGGTAAACCCCCAAGGAATACTTTATAGCCACCACCCTTTTTAGGCTTCTGCAGCGTACGTGGATTACACGGCTTCGGATCAATGGTGCGACCATCAAGTGTATGAGGACCACTTTGCAGCACATGGCTAACATTTGCCGGATCAGCGAATGTTACAAAACCAAAGCCACGCGAACGACCACTCTCGTTATTCTTCATAACGACACAATCGATAATCTCACCAAAACGGCAAAAGTAACGTGACAGATTTTCTTGGGTGGTTTCCCATGATAGGCCACCGACAAATAATTTTCCCCTCTCGTCTTCCTCCATGATCTTCTGAGGACTCTATATGAAATTGAGAATGATATTTAATTTAAGCAATTGTTTATAGAGAAATATGATTTTTAATTGCAATATTTTTGTATTTTTCTCCAATTTTTTTTTGGCTTTACAGAAATTGTTTCAAACAAATTTTCCATACAAATCTATGTCAAGAGCTTATACAGGTAGGTTCTGAAATTCACTTCCGAATAAAATTTGTGAAAATTTTGTCAAATTACAAAGGAATTTCCAAATTATTGTTTAGCTTTTTTTAACTTTGAATTTTTTTTGTTTAAAATTTTTTTTTTAATTTTTAAACGTTTTTTTACGGTTTAAAATTTTTTTTCAACTTTTAAAAATATTGTTTACTATTTAGAATTTTTTAAATTTTTAAGTAATTATTTTTATAACTTTAAAAAAATGTATGGCTTTATATTTTTTTTTTCTAAATTTTTACAATGTACGGTTTTGATTTTTTTTTTCAACTTTTAAACAATTTTTCTACCTTTTTTTTAATATTTTGAAAAAAAAAAAAATTAATACTAAAATTGAACTTTTTTTTTTTTTTTTTAATTTTTTAGTATTAAAATTTTTTCCCACTCAAAATTTTTTTTATGTTTTTTGAATATTCTCTTTTAATTTTTTTAATTTTTATATATATATTTTTTTCTTTAAATTTTGAAATTTTTTGTTACTTTTTATTTTTTTATTTGTTTTCTTTTTTTTTTAATTTTTTAGTAGGAATTTCCAAGTTTTGACACATTTTATTCGGAAGGAAATTGCCAGAACCTTTCTTATAAATATAAAAATCAACTTACGGTTGCTGTTGCTGAAATCGTTTTTAGGCCGTGAACTTTATCTTATGCCCCTGCAAACTTTATATCAATATTCTCCTTTTATTTTGTCACTGTTTTTTATGTAGTTTAGCTAGTCGTAATATTTTTTTTAGGTTTTTTTCTTTTTTAGCGTTAGTGTTGTTTAAGCAAATTATAGCTAGCTTAAGGTGAAGAAACTCGCTCCGACTTCGTATAGGTTTTGCATATGCTTACTTCCACACTTTGCTTTTCTTAAAGCTTAGAAAACCAAAGCCACGACGTCAATACGTAACTTTCTATTTGTGATGAATATTTGCATTTTTGATGTATCAAAAATATAAACCATGGTGAAATGACATAAAACAAAGAAAAAGTGAAATATTAATTAGAAGTGTTACAAAATAAGTTTTTCTACAATTTTAGAGTTGATGTTTTTAAAATGTATATATTTTTATTATCAGAAGTGGTCGACTTTGTCTGTAAAACTTACAATGACGGGCCTTAAATATGAATTTTTTAAGAATCACGATTCTAGCGCCCCCCAGAGAATCGGCAGCTAAATAGGCAGCTAGTAATTTGAATTGACATATTTTGTTGTTGCTTTGCTTGCTAATTTTTGCTGGCTGAAATATTCCCAGCAACTAGCAGCTCTCTCTCACTATGTCAAAATGCACTATTCGCCAGTGAATTCGCAGTGATTTACTTTCAAAAAACGCTTCCCATGAATAATTATGAATAAATATAAGCAAACGAAGCCATGCCCAACCATGTGTCAAAACCAGCGGATATCCGCGAATTACACAAAAATCTTCGGTATTTGTTTCCTTCAGTGAAAAGTTATGGTCAAAAAACAGAAAAAATTACCCGGTCCGATACCAAAATTCGGGCGGAATCCATGGTATTTAAGTGCCAAACGCCTTTGTGAGTTGGCAGCCTTCGACCGCGCTTATTAAAATAACCCTGGGCTACGTCATCCCAAGTCCGGGTGGTTTCTTGAACCGTGGCAACTTGCCACGGTACGCATTCTATTGCGCGTTTTTAGGTACAGCCTAATAAAATTACCAGAACCACATGAAAAGTTGCAACTTTGATTGCAAATATCTCTTCAGAGAAGCAAAATATTAAAAAAGCGCTTCCGGATTCGTAATCATGGGTCCAAACCCCGTCTTTTGAGCTATCTCCCATAATTTTAGCTAATTTATTAGCAGTTGACCCCTAAAGGAAACAAATACCAAATCTTCATTCGTGGCAAGTTTTTACATCACGCACAAACCTAATGTCGCTGTCATCTTCAATGTGCTCAACCCTTTCATATGCATACATTTGAAGGAAACTTTCGGTTGCGCTGCTTTTTTTCGGCTCATTACATTTCCAAAACAAAAATAAATAAAGGATTATGAAAAAAAAAAAACAAGGTTGATTAAGTTTAAGCGAACTCCTGAATATCTTTGAAGTAGTTTTATTAATTCTGAGTATCACTACAATAAACACGCGCCTACCATCTTTTGATTTGGCAACACCATATCTATACAAAAAAAAAAAAAAAAAGAAAATGACGTACCTGCCTCCGAAACACTCACCTCAGCAAAGCAATTTAAATTCACCACAAGCGGCATTCCTATCCAAAAACAAAATGGAAGACGTATGAATACTTGGACAAATTAAAAACTAAAAAAAAATGGAAACTATTGAAAATATTTGACAAATTCCATTTGCTATACTAATTTTAGGTATCTTTAGATACTTTCCACATCTTTAACCCCAAAACTGGGTCAAAAATGCATACTTATTGAAGAGGGCACAATTATATGAATTAGCATCTCCAGTGAGTAGAAATACTTTAGATCCAGCTGAAGAATTGATTATTTACCGGCTAGGTTGATCTTTACTTTAGCTTATTTTCCTTTCATAGTTACGCATTTAAAGCAACGCAATTTGTACCATTACATTTCATACTCATTGTAAAGTTTAATTAAACATTCGATGCTACATATGGTATTTGTTCATATTCATATTAACATACATACATACATTCATGCGTAAATGGCCGATTCGGTCTCCGAGTTGTGCCGTGTATACACATTTGTAAGTAGGGATGTATAAATCGTGTAGATATACATGGTATTTAGTATGTATAGAATAAAAACGAGAAATTTTTCACTTTCCACATATAGTACATAGTGCATTACATATCGCCAAACCTCATCAATTTTAATTATAATCTCAAAAAAGCAATAGCCGCAAATGCCTGCCCTAAATTCGATTAACGCCACTACTATATAATCGTTTTTAGACATCCATAATCATAGCACACTCCTTTCCACAAGCCACTCAAGTAAAAAAAAAATTGCCTGCTACCAGATTTTGCTACTTCACCAAGAATTCCGACACCCGCCGACAGCGTTATATAAAGCCATAAAAACATCAAAAAATTATTCTCACCGTTTTCGCCAAGTGTTCGTCTGCGAGTTACTCAATTTATTCGCACTGCAAATTCACTAAATTTAAGTTTTTTCCTTAAAAAACTAGCTTATAATTAATTGTATGATTTGATGCATACGATTATAACCTAACTTAAAAAATGATTTCGACAAACTGAAACCATTGTGTATCAGTACAAGTGTGGAATCTTCTGAATAGACGTCAAATTTTCAAAGAGAGTTTAACACCTGATGATCAGAGTTGCTTTTTTGGAAAATAGTATCATTTAGCGCCGAGTTGCATGCGATTGCGTAAAAAAATTAGTAAAATACAGGGCTAATAGTTCTCTAAATTTATAAAGTAAGGTGAAAAATAATAGTTGAAAACTTCTTAAGTCTGGTTTTCATAAGGTCAAATTTACGACTTTATCGAAATAAACGGTATTTGTCTACTTTAGCTGTCAACTGTATCATTGGCCTTAACAACCGCGCCGTAAGCGCTGCCTTCTCTGGACTGGATAAAGAAGCGAAAAAAGTGGGTCTTGCGGTCAACGAGGACAAGACGAAGTATTTGCTGTCATCAAAGAAAAAATCGGCGCACCTGCGCCTTGGCAGCCACGTCACTGTTGATAGTTACAAATTTGAAACTGTGAGGGACTTCGTCTATTTGGGAACCAGCATTAACACCGAAAATAATATCAGTCTAGAAATCCAACGGAGAATCACTCTTGCGAACAAGTGCTACTTTGGACTGAGTAGGCAATTGAGAAGTAAAGTCCTCTCTCGAAGAACAAAGATCACGCTCTATAAGTCTCTCATCATACCTGTCCTGATGTATGGCTCAGATTCATGGACAATGTCAAGAGAAGATGAGATGGCCCTTGGAGTATTTGAGAGAAAAGTTCTCCGGAAGATTTATGGTCCTTCCCGTGATGCCGACGGCGAGTATCGAAGGAGATTTAACGATGAGCTGTACGAGCTTTACGCAGATCTGACCATAGTCCAGCGAATTAAAGCCCAAAGGCTCCGCTGGCTGGGTCACGTCATGCGAATGGACAAAGAAGCTCCAGCCCAGAAGGTTTTCCAATCGTCACCCGAATTCGGCAGCAGAGGAAGGGGGAGGCCTCGACTGAGATGGAAACAACAGGTGGAGGATGACTTGAACTCCCTTGGGGTTTCCAATTGGCGTCAGTTATCGCTAAAAAGGAATGACTGGCGTGCTTTGATAGGCGACGGCCAAAATCGCTTAGGCGGTTAAGCGCCAGTAAATGATGATGATGAGCTGTCAACTGCCAATAAATTAGCTAAAATTATGGAAGGCGCTCGAAAGACGGGGTTTGGCCTCAGGATCACGAATCCGGTAGTGATTTTTTAATTTTTGGTTTCAGTGAAAAGTTATGGTCAAAATACCGAAAATTGACCCGGGTTCGATACCAAATTGGGGGGGAATCCATGGTATTTATGTGCAGAACATAATGAGCTGGCAGCCTTCGGCCGCGCTTATAAAAAATTACCTGGGGTACACCATCCCAAGTCTGGGGTGTTGCCTGAAAAATAGCAACCCTGCCTGTATTCCACATTTAGAATTGCCCAGCAAGAACCTTAAGTTAATTATAGTGTGATAACTTTTGCATTATGAACAGCTGTAAATAACAACTTCAACTGTTTTTTTTTTTTAGAAAATGGACTAATTCTCAAGAAAAGACAGAAGCCTTCTTGACTCTTCATTTATTATTACTTTACAGGTGCTGAAAACATCACGGTGCTGCATTTTCTTTTGGTGGCTTTGTGTTCTGGTAGAAGATTCTTGCTGGGAAGGTGAAGTAAAATGTAAATTTGCCAGTGTAAATAGGTTCGAAAAGACTCATTCAAATTCGCCAAATTTGGTGCAGTGTAAATGTACTATAAAGATTCGCTTAAAAATTTCCTTATAAATTGGAATGAAAAAGTTGTGCAACACAGCAACACTTTTTTGCAAACAAGAGCCCTGTCTCATTGTTTTACGGTCCTGCACAAAACCCTGGTTTGCAGAAACCACAATAGCAACCCAGATTTTTGACATGGATGTGTGTTTTGATTGACGTTGAAGTGTGTTTTGACATTTCTGTCAAAGCTACATTTCACACTTTATGTTATACACAATGACTGAAACGCTGCATGCAGGAGGTGACTTTTTCCTGTACTGTGGACTGTGGTGAAACATGCTACGCCGCAGAGTACAATGACTGCTTGTGTTCACCTCTGTAGTTGTCTCTGTTTTTCTTATGCGTTGTATCGAGCGGCAGCAAAATGGATATATATATCTATCTCCTTTTGCAGAATTCTGCCACGTTTTATTATTGAAATTTTCCCTCCACAAATCTCTTCAAGCAAAAGTTTCAAGCATTAACCCTTGCGTAGATGCTGTGACTAAGAAGTCATTTACTTTAATCTATATATGTATATATATATAATTGTAAGCATGATATAAAAAAAAAGGTAATTTCACTATGACATAAACTGTGTTAGTTGTCATTCGTATCTTTTTCAACAAATAATTTTTTTGGTAATTTTTATGTTTGTGGGTTTTTTTATATAGGAAAAAACATGGTTTTTAAAGTAAAAATATTTAAAAATAGGATCCATAAAGCTGCTTTAAAATTTGTAAATGGTAGTTGTCATTCGTATGTTTTTCAACAAATAATTTTTTTGGTAATTTTTATGTTTGTGGGTTTTTTTATATAGGAAAAAAACATGGTTTTTAAAGTAAAAATATTTAAAAAATAGGATCCATAAAGCTGCTTTAAAATTTGTAAATGGTTCAAAAAATATCTCTGCTGCAAAAATTCGTATTGGGAACCATATTTAGCTAAAAATAACGTTCAAAAAACCTTTTTCGTCGTACGAATGCGACAAAAATTTTCGATTTAAGTGTTGAGAGATTAAGGACCTTTTTCGAAAAGCCGGTTAATGCTAATTGCGATTAATTTGACAGTAACCGTAAAAAATACGTCAATTAAATCCCAGTTTGCGTCAAACGTAGATTGTGAAATCGGCCCTATGGATATATTCCTACACCTGTAAACAAAAAAAAAAAATTTCGGATATAGCTTACCATCAGCAAGAGCACCAAATTATAACACTTAAAACAAATTTTTTAGTATTTATGTTGTAATTTTTTAATTTTTTTTGATACATTTTAATTTTTCTTTTCATTATATTTCCTATTCAAATATCTTATTCGGAAATATGTTCTACCCAAAAAAACCGCTTAGTTATTTTTTCTTCTAAAATTTAAAGCTCTTTTTAGGAAGAGACAGACTGGTGAATCGTTTAAATCGTTGTTATTATAGTTAACAAAAACTGACTTTAAAACTTTTAAATTTTGCATAAATTCTTCTGTTGGCTTCCAAGCCCCCCGAAAAAGTATCGAAATGGCTTCGAGAATAATCCTGGTAAAGTCCAAACTGACACGAAAAAGTCCCGAAAATATCCTGATAGGGTCCGAAAACAATGCCGGAAGGATCCCGAGAAAGTTTTAAAATGGACCCGAAATTTTTCCAATATGGTCCCGAAATGGTCTTGAAATTTATAAAAAAAAAAAATTAGGATTGCAAACTCATGCAACACACTAAACATTCCCTTCAAAGATTTTTGAAATAAGAAGAAACAACGGACAGCTAAGTAGACTTTTTCGGTTCCTTGGCTTCAAATCTTCCAGGGAGAGTCGTATGAACAGACAAATGCATATTTGAGTACTGCATCTCATCCGCAGATACCATACAGGCGCCAAGAAATGTCAAACTCCATATAAAAAACGCTCAAGAAATGATCAAGAACTGTTTTCACACGTCAAATTTTTTTGAGCAAATACTCAGCTCATAAGAAAAAATACTACAATTTTCGATGGTTGGCAACGCGGGTTTACCTCAAGAAATAAATATGCTCGTATATATTTCTTGAGGTAAACGTGCAGATCCACAGCAAAGGTGAGTACATATTGCGCTACACATGTTTTATACATTTTTATAAGAGTAATTTGCAAAAAAATGGAAATTTTGGTAAACGTCAAAATTTCTTGACCAGGCACAAGAAATATATGCTCGTTTTTTTCTTGAGGCATTTCTTGGCAGGTGGGTAGCCCGCTTTTATATGGAGTTTGACATTTCTTGGCAGGTGCGTAGCCCGCTTTGGCCGGAAATTAATCCGTTAATTATGTTAATTTCCCTTTTGTCCAACCCTATTGTTACTGCTCGTTTCCTTGTATGACAATTAGGGACATAAGCGTTACTTCTGGGTAGGACTAGTTATATTAACAAAAACAACGGAAACAGAGGCCTTGTCCAGCAGATAAAAAAATATCGAGCAACCTTTTCTAGGCAATGCAATGCTTCCCAAAGGAGCGAATAGCTCGTTCGAAGGCGTGCTAATGAAGCGAGCAGTCAGTACGGATTCTCTGGGAAGGGAATGTGTACTAAGGGAACACCCTAGGTGGGTGAGTGCACTGCGACGAAAGTCCTAACGGAGCACCTTACGAACTTGTCTGGTTAGATGGTATGAACGCACAGATTTTGCTCTACTCTTGTGTAAAAAATCGCCAAAAAAATAAAAAATTTCATATATCGCCGGTTGCAAAGTAAACAGATGTATTTACTTTTTAAAATTTTTGGGAAAAAAGCATTTCAAACTTTTATTTTTTCATAGAACTCCATTGTAAAAATGAAATTTTGAATGCCGTTTCAAAAACAATTTAAATTTTGAAATACTTCTGTTTACTTTGGAACCGGCGATATATTTATTTAATTTATTACAAAATTTGTCAACAAAATCTGACAAAAATTTACGAATGTCAGTTCGCAAACAAGCGCAAAAGTTGAATGTTGAGTTGATCAAAGGTCGGCTGGCTACTAACTTTGTTGCATGCAATTTTGCAACACCCGTTGACACGAGTCAATTTTCAGAATCAACTTGAAATTGAATGAAAAATCGATCAATGTAAACGGGACTTAAGTGCGATTTGTTTATATTTTGTGACATTTTATTTACATCCGGCACACATCAACATGGCGGTCTCTCCTATATTCCTAATGATAGAAAGAGATGAGAAGATGGAAAGAGATGAGACAAAAGAGGAAATCAAAAACAAAGTGCCAAATTTATTTACAATGATGCTATTCACAATGATTTTCACCGTGCAAGGTCACATTTTTTTGTTGAAACGAAATCGGCGTAAATGAATTATTTGTTAAAAATAATTTTTTTAAACAAAAAACCGAGGTTATTTTGATTTGAATTGTCCCCTTCACTGCTCTTTTTGAGGTACCGAAAATTCCGCAGTTTCTTCCCTACAATACCGGGAGCTTCGGGTCTGGAAATTTACCAATAAAAACCAGATAACTTTTTTTGGTAGAAGTAAAATATTTTTTCTAATTTAAATTTTTCAAAATCCCGGAATTTCCCGATTTTGAAATGACCATTCCGGTGTCTCGGGATTTTTCGGGATTATCTCCAATACCGCCCAGAAAGGTCAGGTCGATACCTCGAAATACGAGTTTTTAACTTCGTATGGATAATCCGAAAGCAAAGACTTGGTATTTTACTTCTGGAAGACATATGCACATAAATACCACGGGTGAAGCCCCAATCAAATTCAATTTTTGATTCGGATTATTGAAATCGAAGCCGACAAACGTCTTTTGATAGCTCCACCGACTTTTTTGGAAAAATTTCGTCAGTTTTATGGGGTTATATTTGTTCAAATTCCCTAGCCCGGTATTTGAACAATTATAATCTCGGGATTTTGGAACGAAAAAATGGCGTGGGATGATTAAGGATGATTTACACGGGTCGATTTTCTGGTCGATTTTTGTCGTTCGACTGCGTTCTACCTTCAAATATAATGTGTGACTCGATCGAATTGCTATTTACACGGTGGAACGACAAAAATCGACTAGAAAATTCGACCAGCGTAAATCAGCCTTTAGTCGCTAAATCCCCAAAACCTACGCGGATTGTTTTTGTCGCCATAAAAACAACAACAACCACATAAGCAAAAGTTCACCCGTAAATGATATTTTGATAGGATTGCCAAATCGCTTTTCAAAAACGCATACGGTTACGAGTCGGTGTTATGGCCAAGCCATCAGACCCCTACTTTGCATAAGGAACACAAAAATTGAAGTTTGGGCAGCATTGAGCTACCGAAGAGTGATACTCAGCAGAGGAAAATGTTCGAAATCGAAATTTTGATGTGGCAATACTATTTGCTGAACATTTTTTACCGACACGTTAGCATTGTTTGTTTTGCAACTAAAAACCATACGAAATGGCCCAAAATCGTGTTTTCTACAATTTATTACGTGCCAATACCACTCTTTTGAGCGAACACCGGCATACACCGATTAACAAGAGAACAACTGTATAATTCTGCACAAGCGGTTTTTTGCAGTAAAAAAAAATGTTCTGAAAAAAAATTTTGTGCAACTTCCTGAAAAATAAATACGATAGCGAGTTGTGAGAAAAGAATTATAAATAATTATAATTGAAACACAAGCGATGAATATGGTAAGCGATATTTTATAATAACATGTGGGCGTTTGTTAGTACACGTTCTTGTAAGAATCGATTTTGCGTTCTCTACATATTAAATGGTATTTTTTTTATTTGATTAAAAACTCCACAGGCCAAACGAATGTCCAGATATCCAAGCGACCGTAAGGTATATGTTGGAGATTTGGGTAATAATGCAAAGAAAAATGATTTAGAATATGCATTTGGCGCTTATGGAACTTTGCGAAGCGTTTGGATTGCTCGCAATCCGCCGGGTTTTGCATTTGTTGAGTTCGAAAGTTCTCGTGATGCGGCCGATGCGGTGCGCGGTTTGGATGGACGCACAGTTTGCGGACGTCGGGCAAGAGTAGAATTATCGACTGGAAAAAGTGCTGGTGGTGGAGATCGCCGTGGTGGTGGTGGTGAACGACGTGGTGGTGGTGGAGGTGGTGGTCGTGGTGGTGGTGGTGGTATGCGGGATCGTGAACGAAGAAATAATTCGGATGAAACTAAATGCTATGAGTGCGGTGGAAGGGGACATTATGCTAGAGAGTGTCGACGCCGCGATGGTCGTGGCAGTCGTCGCAGGTATGTACAACGAAGTTTACTGATTTTTTTAATTTCAAATTTTTCATTGCTGAAGTTAGTAAATCGCATGTTCCAAGAATATTATATAATTATTATCCAAGCAAAATCCCGAAGAATTTTAACAGGCCCGGGATTTCCAGATTTTAAAATGACAATCCCTGCGTTTGACCTCTGTATGCATAATCGGACAGCGAAGACTCCATAGTTTATTTCTATGTTCTGCAAAACTTATTTTTGATACGTCTCTCCACATTTTTGGTGGCGTTTAAGCAGTCTCGTGGACTTCTATTTATTCAAATCCGAGGATTTTGGGGTTTTCGAGACGGCACAAGTACTGGTACCGTTGTCGTAGGACCGACAATACAAGAAACTAGCCTTGTAGGTCATGTCACAGGGTGCACCAACGGGGAGGCGACCTACTCTTATACCCCAAAAGAAAAAAAACTGGAAAGTCACAAAACAAAGCGAATTTACTAAACTGTGATATCCTAAAAACATGCGAGCAGTGGCTTCTTCAAAACAAACCCACATATCGCACACTACATTTGGCGAAGTTATTTCGAGAATGTTTGTCCGCAGAATGAATTTGTTTGCCAAATTAGATGAATTTAATTTAATTTGACCTAATTTGGTGATCAAATTCAATCTGCGGATGAACGGTATCGAAAAAACTTGACCAAAAGTAGCTTAAGGGCCATTTGCATAAAAGCCGATGACGCCTAATCGGTGATTAACTTGACAGCTAACCATACAAAATACGTCAATTAAACTCCGGTAACCGGCGATTAAGGGCCAGTTACATAAAGCTTTATTTTGACTTTACCTCAAACTTGGACTTTGAAAGAAAAGTGCAGTATACGTATTTAAACGAAGCATGGCAAATTGGAGACCTCAAAGTTGAAGCAAGGTTAAAATTTGGCAAACTCAAATTTTGCTTGCTTTGACAATCAGATGTTGATGACTTTGCTTTAATTAAAGAATAAAAAGTTGGAGGAAATAATAATTAATTCATTTTTTCTCTACTATTAAATTAATAAATTAACCAAAAAATTCTGAATGCAAATAAATAAATAACGAAAACAGATGTATAAAAGAGAAGCGTCAAGGCGTTCATTGTAGCATACCTCTGAAGTTGGACGCAAAGTTTTGAGGTAGCAAGTGTCAGGCGAGGTTAACAAAGCTTTATGTATTCGACCCTTTAGTCGTTATCGGCTTTTATGCAACCGGCCCTAAATCAAAAAGAGTCGTAACTCAAAATCAGAGTAACTTTCAGTTAATTAATTCTGGATCGTCATTTTATTTTTAAAAACTTGGCATCACTGTGCTCTTTAAATAGTAACGATAATAGCCAAAAGAAAAAAAAATAGGCTGTAATACTTTTTATTAGGCAATCTATCCCAAGAAAGCGACCTAAAAACTTTTTGATTCTGGATTTTAAAATGACAATCCCGTAATTTTTCGGGATTATCTCAAAAACCGTTCAGAAAGGTCGGGAGAGTTATCAAGGTATGAAGCTTTTTGACAATTACGTGCTTTCTAGATTTTAAAATGACAATCCCGTGATTTTTCGGGACTATCAAAAACAGCCCAGAAAGGTTGGGAGAGGTATCAGAATTCCTCGGTGTGATATCTCAACTCAGAAAGGTGTTTTGCACTTAAATAGCATGGCTCACGTCCCACTTTCAAGATCGGAGGCGGTGAAATGATTGGTTTTTTTGCTAATAACTTTTCACTGAGACAAAAACTAATTTTCCGATTTCGGATTATTGAACGAAGTCAAAACGCCCCCCGACATTTTTCGACGATTTTCAGTAGTTTAGTTGGAAAATATTGACTTAAGTGAAGAATATAGGGGTCTATGAGTTACCCCGATGGAGCTTCTCCTTGGAGATTATTCGTGAGATTCGATAAATATTTCATTAACTTCAACGAAATTTGGTAAAGGATTTCGATAAAGTCGATGAAATATCTATAAACTACCCAATTATTCCCAACTGAAGGCCTCGCCGCAATGGCTGATAGACCTCACAGATTTTCAGCATGGAATTCCGAAAGTCCAGCATATTACAAAATAAAATATCAAGAAAAAAGGTACGGGAGACCCGGGATTTGAGATCGGGACTCCCAGAGATTCATATTTCGCTCTACACTTTGTTGGGTGCTTTACGAAGAAATCGAAAACGTTTTGTAATTTCTGCTAGGAGGAAATGTTGGTTCGTTTTATGTTGACTTGGCTTTTTTCCTTATTGCCACCTAAACTTAAAAAAAAAAAATTTCTCGGTAGTTTTAGCAGTTATTCAGAGTACGGGTTGGCTGAAAAAAAAAGCAACCCTGCGACCACTGTGAATAAAAGTGTATTATGTGAAAGAAGAAGAACTGTGTTTGCGAAAATTACCACAAGGCGGCGCTAAAATCACAATGGCGCGCACACGTGTTTTCCGCGAGTGTCAATTTTTCTTTCATTTTAATTTTTCGTCTGGGCAGCACGTTTTGATTTTGCTAAAAAAAATAAAAATTTGAGATAAAATAAAATAAATACTTGCAAAGCGGCTAAAGCATTGCATATATTACAATGTTCGTTCTCTACGAAACGCCAGCGGGTTACGCGATATTCAAATTATTGGATGAAAAGAAACTTGCAGAAGTAGATAACCTCTATTTGGAGTTTCAGACACCGGAAAAGGCAAACAAACTATTAAAATTGAAACATTTCGAGAAATTCAATGACACCACCGAAGCGCTGGCTGCAGCAACCGCCGCAGTGGAGGGAAAAATGTCCAAACCACTCAAAAAGACATTGAAAAAATTGTTTGCCAATGAAGTGCAATCTTCGTTGCTGGTCGCAGACGCCAAGTTGGGTAATGCCATCAAAGAGAAATTAGCTGTGCCATGTGTCTACAATACGGGTGTGCAGGAGCTGATGCGTTGCATACGTCAACAAGCTGATAGTTTATTGAGTGGCTTGCCGAAGCGCGAGATGACAGCCATGGCGCTCGGTTTGGCACATTCGCTATCACGGTATAAATTGAAATTTTCACCTGATAAAATCGATACAATGATTGTGCAAGCCCAATGTCTACTCGACGATTTGGATAAAGAGTTAAATAATTATATGATGCGGGCGCGTGAATGGTATGGTTGGCATTTTCCCGAACTGGGAAAGCTGATTACAGACAACGTGGCTTTTGTCAAAACCATCAAGTTGGTGGGTACACGTGAAAATATGGCGCAAACGGATCTCTCCGACATCTTACCCGAAGAAGTCGAGGAGAAAGTAAAGGAGGCAGCCGAAATATCAATGGGTACAGAAATTTCTGAAGAGGACATAATGAATATACAATGCCTGTGTGACGAGATACTCTCTATTGATGAGTATAGAACGCATTTGTATGATTATTTAAAAACGCGAATGATGGCTATGGCTCCCAATCTAACTGTACTTGTTGGTGAAACTGTTGGCGCACGTCTCATTGCACATGCCGGCTCACTTATAAACTTGGCCAAACATCCGTCTTCCACCGTGCAAATTTTGGGTGCAGAAAAGGCACTCTTCCGCGCATTAAAAACTAAGAAAGATACACCGAAATATGGTTTAATATTTCATGCACAGCTTGTGGGTCAAGCTAGTGTCAAAAATAAAGGTAAAATGTCGAGATCGCTTGCAGCGAAGGCTTCATTGGCGACGCGTGTCGATGCATTTGGCGAAGAGGCAAGCTGTGAACTGGGCGCTACACACAAAGTGAAGTTGGAAGCACGTTTGCGTTTACTGGAAGAAGGGAATCTGCGCCGACTCTCAGGCACGGGCAAAGCTAAAGCCAAGTTCGAGAAATATCAGTCAAAAAGGTAAGCTTTATACTATATATTCATAGAACATTATTTGGTTTGCACTATAATGATGTTAACACAAAGGTTTCGCATATAACTGATCATATGAATTGACGATAAACCTTGGCTGTCTGATGTTGCAAAAATAATGTTTTATATAATTATGTTTCATACATCTAAAATATAAATATTAATAAAATATTTCCTTATTTCTAGTGAGGTGTTCACATATCAACCCGAAGCTGATAATACATTATCTGTTAAAAAGCGCAAACATTCTGATATGGCAGCTGAGGAAACAAAAGAGCCGGAACCAGAGGCGTTAGATGAGGCAAATACCGAAACTGCTCCTTCAACATCCGAAAAGAAAAAGAAGAAGAAGAAAAATAAGAATAAAGATCAAGAGCAAGTACAAGAGGAACCAGCTAAAAAGAAATTCAAGGCTAAAGAGCCGGACTCTGATTAAACTTTACTTTTTCTTAGATTTTATATTTTAGCTGTTAGTCAATGATACCTAATCATAAGAATTTGCTTAAGTTAGAGTATTGCCATACAATTCTGCTTTTATTGAAAGTATTTAATTTTCGAGCCACCAAACTCACACACTATAAAAACCCCCTTGCGCGTAAAGATTTTCATAATCTGAGCCATAAACTAAAATTAAATAAAAGATTGGAGACATCCACATATACGTAAATACATTGTGTACTGAATTTTGGGAACAAAGTTCCTCCAACATTACCAAAACAAAAAAGTTTCGAAATGAGAGAAACTTGTTCAGCTTACTATGGCAGTACATTGACCGAATCCTAAGTTTATGTATATGTACAGATATTTGTATGTATATAAGTAAGATTATGCTTTTTAAATAAGATTTAATGTGAATAAAATAAAACACATGTATGTTAGATGGCATTTGAGAAACAAATGCATGTAAGGATATTTTATGTAAAAAATATAACCAAACTTATTTTTACTAGTCTACGTTTTATTTTAAATAATTTTGAAGATGTAGGGTGTGTTCGAGTCGCTCAATACTACTGCAATATTGCAGTCATGTTACTTTATTGATGCAATGATGCTGATACTTAGATGACTATATACAACAATGATTGCATACTTTATTTTCATGATGCGCATTTCAAACCAAAGTACCAAGAAATTCGACTGAAAATTCCTCTTCCTAACAAATGCTATTTGAAATGCGTATAATTGAGAATTCAAGTCTTTCTCAACAAACATTCTTCTTCGATCGATCATTACTCAGATATGAGTAAACTCTAGAATAGGCTAGGGTTATGCTGAAATATTAATTTGTTTTATTTCTCATTTTAGAAGCAATTCTCGCAGCCGATCACGCAGTGTCTCACGTAATCACAGAACACGTTCACGTACTCCTATTTCTCCAAGCCGTTCACGTAGTCGAAGCCGTTCAATTTCAGCCAATAAGACGTCACGCAAATCGCGTGATATTGGCGGCTACATAGCCAAGACACGAGAAAATGGGCGTGGCGCAGCAGAAAATGGTAGCTCATATCATCGTTATAGTGAAGATGAACGCAATGGTGTGCCAACTGGTGGTGCCGTATCACCAATACCAAAACGGCGTTATGATGATTCTATCTCACCATCGCCCAGACGTAATGTCTCCAAACGTAGTCGACGAGCTGATTCAGCACTATCACGCACGAGTTCACGTCGGGATTAGCAGCAGCAAAGCATAATTTCAACTGCAAATCAAAATAATAGACGTTGAGCTAAATAAAATAAAAATAAATGCTCTATATTGATTGCAGTATGTAGTGCAAGGTAGTGCTCCAAGTACACTACATCCTCTCACTATCTCACTTTCATTTAAATCTACTTGCTACGTATGTATATAAGCAAACATATGAACATGCATATTTGAATCTTAACATTCGAATTTGAAGCCAATTTTGTCGTGTTTTAAGTGGATAAGAATTTAAATTTTTAAGACCAAAAAAAAAACAAAAAAAAAAAAAAACAATTAAGTAATCAGTAAGGGAGTGCAGGAAGCTGTCCAAATCGGCCTGGCATACTTATTCCAGTACACTAGGGTCATTCTAGTTATGCACAAAATCCTGAACTCCCCCATTATATACCTACAACTAAAAAGACGTTTGAGATTAAAAATTATGTAAATGAAGATTAATTTATTTAAAAAAAATCTAATAATGCAGTATTTGTCACAAAAGATGTAAGCAAAAAACAATAACAAAGTCTGAGAAAACCTATAACTTCAGCGAAATAAGTCAAAAAGTTCACATACCTACTTATCATACCCAAAAAAAAAAAAAACAGATCTGTTAAATAATGATTATTAATTATAATGATTGATTGAACAGTTAATTTATTTTCTAGAGAGTGCATTTAATGATTAAAATGATTTTTAATGATTAATATTCAATTGATTGATTAATTGAAAAATAATTATTAATCATTCAATTCGGAAAAAATCGTTAATCACTAAAATTAATCGAAAATTTAATCGAAAAAATTAATCAATTTTATAAATAACTCATATAATTGATTTAAAAAAAGAATTTAAAAAATCTTGATTTTCTACAATGAATGAAAAAAACCAAAATACTAAAAAAAAAATTTTTTTTGTTATAAAAAAAAATGAGAGAAATCAAAAGTAATAAAAAAAAATAAAGAATAACCTCCATATTCATAAAAAGTAAAATTGATTTATAAAGCGTTTTAAAATGACATTTTCATACAAATTTTGATTTATAAGAGCTTATTAAACGTTTTATATTTTCTATGAATAGGGGGTAAATTTTTCATTACCTACCATTAAAAATGTATTCCACCTCATAAAAATAATAAAAAAATTAAAAAGTAGTTTTATTTTAAATATTTAGTTACTTCTGTAAATTTTGACTTCACAATTATCTTAAAAAGTCACTTTTTTTTTAAACATAATCATGGTGTTTTTGTTTTTATTAATTTTAATCGCAATCAATTAAAAAGAAAATAATTATTATAAATCAATGGATTTTAGTCATAATTTAACAGATCTGTCAAAAATACACCTTTTATATTTTTTATGATTTTTAAATATTTTTTTAATACATTAAAAAAGTAGATTTACTGAAAATTGTATAGGTTAAACTAAATTTAAGCTCATTTCAATTACCATAAATACATTTTAGGCCCGAAACGCTATTAACTGTTTACATAAGTACACATATGTATACTTGTCGCCAATGTTTCAAAACTGTACATCTTCTAAAAAAACATAAACTTGAAATTTTCGAAAGCTGACACCTTAATAACTTCGAAAATCATAAACTGGTTTTGCAAAGACATCGGCGTTATATGTATTTTATAGTATTGCGTTTTGCGTTAACGCATCAATGTAAGTGCATACATACATATGTATGTATGTGCAACTAAAGTATTGCTCTTTGTATAAAATTGATTACTTTGTTCTGATTTGATCTAAAAATTTTCAATAAAGCTGCACGAATTGGTTAAAATAAATGTGCGAAAATATATAACAGTAAAATAAATCTGTTTTTGTATTAATTATATCGCACAAACAGTCTTGGGGGAATGACGCCATAGGAGGAGGGCTCAAAGTAAGTAGAGCTTATCATTTCGAATTAAAAAGAAGAAACAAATATGTAAATTTTTTTTTTGCATTCAAAGCTTATACATTTTTTTTCAATGAAGAAATAAAGGGAAAATTGTTGCAACAAAAACAGTTCGAGTAAAAAAAAGAAGTTCAAAGCTGAAAGAAATAAATATATTAGATATTCGAAAATTTTTCGAAGTTTGATTTTTTCTCGATCGATGAACGAAAATAAATGACTCCAAAAACAAACCGAAATTAAATATTTTGAATTGAATTTTGAATTTTTTCGAATGAATCAAAATAAAAAAATTTAGAATTTAAGAAAAAAAGGAGTTTGAAAATTTTCGAAGTTTTAATTTTTTTCGAAGTCAAAGATTATTAGTTTGAATGTATTTTCAAAAACTTTTATATCAAGCCTATTTTTTCTTTGCTTTCTCACCGGGAAGTGGACCTGATCTAGGGATAAGTACCAGAAAGCGAAGTATTCAAAAGTTTTCCTTGTAGTGTGATTTTCTAAAAATTTCCTAAAGATGAGGGGAGTGCCAAAATTGTATTGGTTTATCCCATAGACAGGGTTCTCAAAAAGGTTAATCACGAGCCCTGTTTAAAAATTAATAAAATAACACCATATTATTTCATTTTTTATTTATTTTCTTTTTTTTCTCAATTGATAATAAGTATGTTTTTGTTTGAAACGATAATATAAGGAAGCGCTTTTAAGATTTTTATTGGGTCTAGTATATACCACATAGCATATTTTCGCACTCATATATACCATTTATATTTCTTTATTTTATGTTTTAATATTTTTTTAATAGAAATCTAAATTAATACTTGATATTAATTGATGTTCGAAAGCATATTTTTAAAAAAGTAAAACGTTCGAAAAATCTTTCTTGACATTCTTTAGTTCACCCTATGTTTAGGTTCGAGTTCAAACTAAAAAAAATTTAAAAAGCGAATGTTTTAAATCTTTTTAAGTTTGAACCTTTTTTGAAGTCAAATCAAAAAAAAAAATAGAGCTTTAAAAATACTAATAAAAAAATTTGATGTTCGAAAACTTTTCGAAGTTCGTAATTTTCTCGAATAACCCAAGAAACATTTAGGCTTGAGTTACGTTAGATCTCAAGTTGAGAACTAAGGGGCTTCTCAAACTCAAAGAACGAAATAAACATGACTCCAAAAACACCGAAATAAAGAAAAATAAAATTTACATAGATAAATAGTTAAAACATGCCAATATTGAGTGCGTTAATATGTATGTAGGTATGTCTATAAAATTGTAGTAATTTCAATAAGTGAAAATTTAGATAATTTTTTTTTTTGTTTTCTTTTTGTATTTTAATGTAATCAAATGGACAACAAGCAAAGAAGTTTTAAACTTCCGTACCAACAAAAGAGTCAAAAATATATCAGATAAATTAAATAAAAGCGCGCTTTATTCTTAAATACAATAATAAATATGCATTAATGTACATATATGTATACATATGTAATACATATAGAGTTTATAAACGTCAGTAACAAATCTCTTAACTTTTATGTTATTTTCAATACGCACAAATATACAAACATACATAAGTGTCAATTAACAAAAACAATTTCTACGTATTACATTTGTGTTTTTTTTTTAATAAGCATAAAATTATTACTACATATTTTCAAACTATGCATCTAATCATGAGAACAATTTTACCAAAGTAGATATTTTAATTTATTTATTTGTTTTTAATTTTAGTTTAGCCCTTAAATGCCCGCTGCATCTTCGACAATACAACCAGAACAGCACTCACTATAACTTAAAGGCGAAAAAAACTGAATTTAATATATACCTGAATACGTATGAAAATATTTCGAAATTTCGAATTCGAATATAAAAAAAAATTGAGTCTCCGAGGTGACGAAAAAAATATAATTAAAGCTGATACGCATTAAAAGATTGAAACGTCGAATTCGAATATCGGTAAATTTCAAAAACTCTTCAAAATAAAACCTTTCTGATTTATAATCTTTTTTACTGTACATTTTATTGCTATATCTGCTACTCCTCTCATATCTAAGACTTTGATCATTTCTGTGCTTAATTAATTGTATAAGAAGTTTAACTTCTATCACGCAGTTTCAAAAAGTAATTTTTTTATATGCTCAAAGAAGAAACTTGTTCGAGCTTTTGAAGGTACCCAATTTAACACAACATACATACATACATATAAATATTTTTAAAAAAATGTAGCTGGACATTTAAGGCCTAGGGCATTGCTTTTTTTGTATGAAAAATTCTGTTAATTATATTTTCTGCTTAATTTAACATATCTGATTTTTTTCATGTAGTTATCATGTGTCTCATACGAATTATATAATTTTTTTTTTTCATAGCGTTCTTAAGTACATTATTAAGTATTATTTGACGTACGTCACAATGTACGCACTGAGGTATAATTTTCGAACATTATTTTATGTATAACGGTAGCTAAGTAGAAAATTATGCTATTTCGGTTGAAAGTTCGAAAACGTACAAATTCGGCACACTTTTGACGTTTTTTCAACACACTTATCAGTTTTCGAACTACCAGCCGAGATGTGACGTTCTTTCACTTAGCCAACGATATGATTAGTGCATCTGCTTTTTGCTTATCTCTAAAATAATTTACTTTATTTGCTTCATTAAAAGTAGTTCTTGCTTTTTAATACATATTTTTGTTTTAAACTAATGCATTTACTTAAAGTTGAGCATAATAAAGACTGCTAAAATAACATTGGCCGATGAAATAAATGATTTCGAAATATAATTTTTTAATTAAAAAAAAAATTAAAGTTACTCTCTCGAAACGAAAACTTCCAGATTTGTAAAAAGTAGAAGAGCTTTTAATATGTTTCGAACTCGAAAGTTGGAACTTGGGAACTCAAATTCGATTACAACAATTTGAGCTCAAAACGCAACCTTCTAAGATTTGTGGAAACCATAAAAGTCTAAAAATTTTTCGAGTTCGAAAATCATAACATAGATTATTTTTCGCCTTGTTAGTACCGTGATATACATAAGCCAATAACTTAAAGAGAAAAAGTTTTCGGAACTTAAATTACTTTCAAAGTTATAGCTATAAAAATATTTTCGAAGTTCCAAAGTTTTTGTTTAAATTTTTTTTATTTTGCTTCTTTTTAGTGAGAAATACAATTTTTAAATAAATAAAAATTTAAGTTACTTTGTCGAAACGAAATTTGCCAGATTTGTAAATACCAGAAGAGCTTTTAATATTTTTCGAGTTCGAAAATCTGAACCTGGATTTAAATTCGATCTTCGAAAGCCCGAATAAGCCGATTAGAGCTCAAAACGAAAACTTTTAAGATTTGTGGAAATCATAAAACCTTTAAATTTTTTCAAGTTCGAAAATCATAACAAGGATTTATTCTGCCTTGTCAACACAATGTTGATATAAGAAAAGAGTTGGATTTACATAGGCCATTATTTAAAGCTAATTTCGATCTTCGAAAACAGAAATAAGCAAATTATTTAATGAAAAATTGTTTTCGAAACTCGATTACATTCAAAGTTATGTATATCTATTAAAATATTTTCGAAGTTCTAAGGCTTTTGTTTAATCGCTCATATTTTAAATATATTTACAGAATCCCAACAAACGCAGTCTCTAACGTTAGAGAAATGTTCGTCCTTACGTTAGATAACTAGAGTAATTCCCTAACTATGCTCTATTCGAAGGCAACAGTAGAGAGCTGCACTAGAACTCGATTCGAGATAGGTTAGAGAACTAGTTATAGTTTTCTCGATTTGAAAATTATGTCCCATTTTGTTGGAGAACGCTGTGATTGTCGAGTGTTTCTCGCGACGTCCTCTAATGTTAGAGATTGGAGAATGGGGCTAGTTCTCGAATGTACCTACAATCGAAATCTAGCTTCATGGTTTGTTGGGATGATATCCTCTTATAAACTGCATTTCTTTCTTATTTTGGTACATTTTCGTTTTTTTTTTTTTTCAAAATTGAGCAAAATCGGGGACTTCGAAAATTGGTTTAAACCTACATATGTACATATACATAACTTAAAAAATAATTCGAATTTCGAAAACCTGGACCAAACGTAAAATGTTGTCAACTATACAAAAAAGTATCAGAAAAAAGTCGAACTTCGAAAAAGGGGCGATGTTTCGAAAAAAAAAGTCAGACAGCTGCTAAAAACGCCCAAAAATGTCGGGAGATGTGTTTAAAGGCGTCTTTCGGTCTCAAGAAGCATGATCTGAAAAAAATAATAATGAATTTGATGATCAACGAAAATTTCGACAGCTCATACTACGAATTTGTTATTCGATTTTCGAAGATTGAACATTGAATGCATCTCATAATAGGGGCCATAGTAATTCGATTCTGCGGCAAAAGAAACATTTGAGAGATGATAAGGAAAAGTAGTAAAGGAGCAGAAATAATTTAGTACACATTTTAAAGCTTCATTATAAAATCTGACGTCTGTTATTATAAATAATTTTTTTTTTTTTTTTCACAGTATTAACTTTTAATTACATAATTGCATATTGTTCTTTTTATTTTTATTTATATTTAACTTTTACTTTTAAGCTTATAAATTAAATAAAAAAGAACGGGAAAAATGAAGTAGAGCATAAGACAAGTTCAGAGAAAGCCCAAAGCAATTTTTTAACATTATCTAAGGTAGTGATTCAAAAGTTACATTTGCAGCGTAAAAATTATTAAGTATAACAGTTACATAATAATATTTAAGTAATTATTTATAAACTTACGTTAGTTGACAATGATGCTGTAAACAGTGTATACATTTTATTTATTGTTCTTGTTTATTATTTATTATTAAGTACTTTTTTGGCCCCAAATTCATAAAATAAATTTTTGAATAATTTGTTGTTTCATTGGAAATTCATTAATACAAGTTTACGTGTTTCATCAAACTGCTTACGTGCTTAATGAAGCATTTAAGACTTTATACGAATCGTTTTAGTTTAAAATTTTTGTATGAATTGGGGATATTTTTTGTGTATTGACGGCTGCGTGGAATATCACCTTATTTCAAAATATTATTCAAAAACGCTTTATCCCAGAATCTGTTTGAAGAACAGCCTAGCTTTTGTTTAATAGTCCCATATTTCAGAATTGTATTCAAGAACGACATATCTCAAAATGAGTTTCAAAAATGCCCTAACTAAACAAAAATTCAATACATTTTCTGCTGAGATATGGTGTTTTGAATCAAATTGTGAAACAGTGTGTTTTCGAAAGAAGTCCGAAATAGGGAGTTCTTAAACAAAGTTGTGTAACAAAGAGCTATTGAAAAAATTCGATTGTGGCGTTTTTGAAAACTTATTTGAAGTTGTGTTATCTTCCACTCAGCTGATGATAGACGATTTTATCATATTGATCTTTAACTTGCATCTAGTATGCTTGTAAGTATCTATGCTATGCATTATGTCGTTGTTTAAAATATGTTTCACACTCAACACAGTGGGATATTTTGAGCGAACTTGCTCCAAAATCAAATACAAAGGCAACGGCTAGAATGAAAACAGCGAAACAAGGACCATTTTTGAAAAAAGTAATTAAAAAGCGTTAAGATTGGCAAATACAAATCAAAAGTTGTGATTCCGTACCAGTCAGAAGTTACTAGAAAGCCGTTCCTTACTCTGGTTCTCTGACTGTTAAGAGCACCTAAAATAGAGTAAATAAGGTTCGCTCTTAGTCAAGAACTGAAAGCATTATTTATATAAGCGATTTTCTGTTGACTACATCTAAGTATCTGTCAAACGATAAACTGATAAAAAAATCCGTTTCGAGTTTTTCGAACAATACCTACAACTTTTTTTCGAAATATTCAAAACGGATTTTCAGTGTTTTTTTTTACTACTTTCGGATGGTGTGTGTTTGACCAAAAGAAGTTAAATTTTTTAAACTTTCGAATATAAAAAGTTTTTGAAATGTTTGAAAACGCTTTCCAATATTTTCTTTTGGCTACTTCTGGGTATCTGTCAAACGATCAGCTGTTTAGTATTTGAGAAAAAAATATATAATTGTCCATTTCGAATTTTCGAACACTACATTTTTTCTTCGAAATATTAAAAAACGATTTTCATTACTGTTTTTGACTACTTTTGCAGCTTCTGGGTATCTGCCAAACAACCAGCTGGTGTGTGTTTGACAAAAAATTTATAATTTTCAGTTACGAACTTTTCGAACATTACCATTTTTTTCTCGAAATATTAAACAATGATTTTGAGTACTCGTTTTGACTTCTGGATATCTACAAAACGATAAGCTGGTGTGTGTTTGACAAAAAAAAATAATTTTTTCCGTTTCGAATTTTCGAACATTACACATTTCTTTTTGAAAATATTCATAAATGACTTTCAGTATTTTTTCTGACTACTTATGGTATCTGTCCAACGATCAGCAGAAACTTAAAATGAAATGCCCGGCTAAAATTAACGAATTGTTCTACTTTAGCTCTAATCGTCGCCATGATATTTGTTCTTTAAGCCGAATATCCCACAGTGCGTTAGTGCCAAAAAACTAACAGTACGTTTTTTTTTTTACCACAATTTAAATTTAAAATATAAAAATTAAAACACATTTATTCTTAATACTCGTCTAATCTTACATGCATATGTAAACTTTTGAGTTAAAATCATTTGATAATTGTTAAGTGGTTTGTTGTTATTTTTTATTATTTGTTGTTGCATCGCTAGGTTTAGGCAAAAGTGGTGTTGTAGCGACATTTTCGCGTTCGCCATGATTATCCGATTGATCATTATTTGGATCCGATGTTATTTGGCTACTTAATGAGCCGACATCCAAAACTTCACCACTACTACTGCTTGTCATATTGTGCGGAGGTGGTGCATTTATATGACTTTGTAGTGATATGTCCTGTGAAGGATATACAAAAAAAAAAAAAATGATGTGTGTTATTGAATTTTTGAAATAAAATACTAATGACTACTTACATTTAATGACGGTGAGGCTGTATTGCTTCCAGTTGCATTTGGTGTCTTGTGATGAGCGCGCGATCTTATTTCATCCTCGGTTACTGAGTGCAATAACTAAAAAAAAAAAATAATTATAGAAAAATATGCTAATATTGAATGAGCAAGAAAAATATAACTTAATATTGAACATATTTTTTTGATGTCGAAGTTGGTTTTAGTTCGAAAGAAGATTTTAAAGTTCTTAAATCTTTCTTTAAGCTAATATAACGTCTCCTTCTGCTAGATAAATGTTTTGTTATTGAAAGAGAAACGTTTCTTAGAAAGTCTTTAAGTTGCAAAAATATTTCTTTAAGTTCAAAAAAGTGTCTTATTGGAAATGACTGTTGAAGTTCGAAAAAAATTAATATTTTGTTTTATGTTGGTTTTTTTTTTTGATTTCGAAAATGTTTCTTTAATCTTAAAGAATGCTTTATGAAGTTCTAAAAAAGTCTTAAAGTTTGAGAAAATTTCTTTATGTTCGAAAAATACTTTAAGCTCTAAAAAAAGTGTCCTTTAATTGGAATTTATTATTTTTATGCCTTTTTATTTAAATTTTTATTAGAATATAGATTTTATTTTTATTTTTTCCGCACAAACTTACCTTTTCCAC
Organism: Campiglossa producta; assembly: GCA_964058755.1. Taxonomy (NCBI): domain Eukaryota; kingdom Metazoa; phylum Arthropoda; class Insecta; order Diptera; family Tephritidae; genus Campiglossa; species Campiglossa producta. The sequence continues at coordinate 119,324,472 of CAXKVI010000003.1, forward strand.
TTCATCATCAGTCATTTCACTACTTATTTCCATGCCACTCTTACGAGTCTTTTCCAATAGTGTTGCTTTCTTGGCTGTTAAGTAAAGGCTACGTTTTATACCAATGTAAACGACATCGGTGACAGCACGCACAGAATAATCAGGTATAAATGTCTGTCTGATCTTTGCATCAATGTTCAATGATTGCATGGAGCCACGTATTTGTTGAGATGGTGAATCTGAATAGTAATAGAAATATTAAATTGAAAAATTTATAGACGTTTTTAAAATATTTTCTTGAGTTTGAAAAATACTTGTTTAAGCTCTGAAAAGTGTTTTACATTAGAAAAAATATAATACAAAATTTGTTTACCTTAAAAAACTTCTTTTTAAGTTCGAAAAATTTAATGAAGCTCGAAAGAAGTTTTTGAAGTGTCAAAAAGTCTCCTTGTGTTCGAAAAAGGTTTTGTTATGGGGAAAAATATTTCTCCAAGTTCGAAAAAAAGTCGTAAGTTTGAAAAATATTTCTTTGAGTTCGAAAATTATTTCTTTAAAATCAAAAAGTGTTTTAAATTGGAACAAAAAATTTGGGAGTTTCAAAAAAGATTTTTTATATTCAAAAAAGGTCTGCTTATTTTAGAGAAAAGTGTTGCTATTAAGAAAAGCTTTTCTTTACGCTCTAAAGAGTGGTTTCAAACCTTTTTTTTCAAGTTCGAAAAAGTAGTTTGATTTCTTTAAGTTCGAAAAAAATTTCTTTAGCTATAAAATAGTACATATAAATTAAAAAAAAAAACAGTTAAACTCGAAAAAGAGTTATGTTACATTTTTTCCTAAGTTCATGTTTTTTTTGAAGTTCGAAAAAAGTTTTTGAATTTTTTTTCAACTCAAAGAACGCTTCATTATGTTCAAAAAAGGTTTGCTTATTTTAGAGAAAAGTGTTGCTATTAAGAAAAGCTTTTCTTTACGCTCTAAAGAGTGGTTTCAAACATTATATTCAAAAAAGGTCTGCTTATTTTAGAGAAAAGTGTTGCTATTAAGAAAAGCTTTTCTTTACGCTCTAAAGAGTGGTTTCAAACATTTTTTTTTCAAGTTCGAAAAAGTAGTTTGATGTTCGAAAAAAGTTTTTGAAGTTCTAAATGCTTCTTCCAGCTTAAAGAGGCCTCCTTATGTTAGAAAAGATATTTTATAATTTCAGTAAAATGTTTCTTGATGTTCATAAGCTTGAAAACTAAGCACTAAGCTTGAAAACTATTTCTTTAAGTTCGAAAAATATTTCTTTAGCTATAAAATAGTACATATAAATTCAAAAAATATCAGTTAAACTCGAAAAAGAGTTGTTACATTTTTTCCTAAGTTCATGTTTTTTTTGAAGTTCGAAAAAAGTTTTTGAATTTTTTTTCAACTCAAAGAACGCTTCATTATGTTCGAAAATGGGTTTGTTGTTGGGAAAAAAGTGTTTCTTGAAGCACGAAAAAGATTTATTAGTGACCAAACCATTTTTGGTTAAGTACGAAAGATGTTTTCGAAATTCTAAAATTTCTTATTAGTTTAAAGATGGGACCTTCTCACCTCATTTTAAAGCTTATTCGATTGTTTAACTTTAATATAACTTACCAACAACGACATTCGGTTGTAGAGCTGCAGTGCCGAAGTATGTAAATGCGCCACTTTCGAAGAGTAGCTTCTCTTGACCGACCGTCACTTCGACGCGTCCTTCTAATATAAGTACAAAGAAATCAACAGCTTTACCTTGTTGATAAATGAATAGCCGAGGATCGTCTTTGGCTTTGCCTTTACATTTTATAGCATGGATAATATCTTGATTAAGTAAACGCCTTAAGATTGTTTCAGAAACAAGCTCCTTTTTAAAGGCATCAACAGCTGTGGGCGAAAATAGAGGGAAGCCATTTTAAGTTTAATGTACGAAAACAAAATATCTCTTAAGCATACATACATGTACTTAAATACTGGAAAGTAGCCAAAGTAAGTTGTGGTGATACGCGTATCTTTTGATTTTCACGACGTTCAGCAAAAGCAGAAAAGTCGGGCTTTTTAGCACGATTTCGACGCACTTTTGTACGATTATCTATATACACATCAGTTTCATCAACAATTTCCGCTTGTATCAACTCTTCGATGACATCTTCAAGCGTAACCAAACCAATTGTTTCATAGAACGGATCACCATCACCCTCATTATTGACGCGATGTACAAATGCAATATGACCTATCGTACCATCCTTAAATTGATTGAACATCAAATCGAGTGTCATATCTTCGAAAACGAAATGTACAGGATTTTGATAGAATTCACAAAGTGTGCGCAATGGTGTATTATCATCGGTATCAACAAATGCTAAATCTTTAATGTACAATAAAGTGACAATATTTTTCTTATCGCCATCATAAACGGGTATACGCGAAAAACCAGACTTCATAATATCTGATACCGTTGAAAAGTCTAACACAGAATCAAGTGATAACATGAAAGCATCATCAATGTGTGTCATCACATCGGCTACGGTTTTTTTGCGTAACTCTAAAGCACCCGATATAATGTTGACCTCATTTTTATCCAAATCATTTACACCTGTTGTGACCTTTTAAAAGGAGAAAAAAAGTGTAATTAATTTAATCTTCCATCAATATATTAGCCATTTCCTACCTTCACTAACTCCTTTAGTCTTTCGCGATTGTAAACAGCACCAATCTCTTCACCCAACATCCAATCTAACATTTTAGATATTGGATATGACATTGGGAATGTCAATATCATAACAACTTTTGTAATACCGATTGTTTTTGCGCCAATTGCCAAGCCATGACGTGAACATACAGCCTGTAAAGAGTGTTGAATCAAAGCAATAATACTGTGCAAGTTTTCGGAAATCTCATGCCTCCTCCCACTTATTTCACGGCATGATACCAACTCAACATGAAAAAACGATAATTGAAATAAATGGATAAAGCCTGTAAAACACTGTCAAAATGTTTTTAAGGCCCATATTAACTTCGAAAATAGTTTCTTTAAATTCCTTATGTTAGAAAATGTCTTTATGCTCGGAAAAGTCGTTTGAAGTTCGAAAAAGTTTTTTGTAGTTAGAAAATGTTTCTAGAATTTCGAAAATAATCTCTTTTTGTTTGAAAAAAAGTTTTTTGAACTTCGGAAATAATTTCTTTCGGCCCACAAAGATCTTGAATTTAAAATAGGGTTTTAAAGTTCAAAAAAGCTTATTAAATTCTGTTTTAAGAAAAATGTTTCATGAAGTTCGAAAAAAGACGTTCCAAAAGTGTAAATTAATTTAAAAAAAATGTTTGAAGTTCGAAAGGAGTTTTGAAATTTCTTAAACATTTTTAAGCTTAAATAAGGCAACCTTTCGTAGGAAAAAGGTTTTCAAATTTTAAAAATATGTCTTAAACTCTAAAAAGAGCCAATTAATACGAAACAAATTTTTGAAGTTCGAAAAAGATTTCTCTATGTGAACAACTTTTTTTTAACTTCGAAAGACGTTTTTGAAGTTCTTTTAGTTAAAAAAAGAAAATGTTTCAAGTTCGAAAAGAACTTTTTTATGACCAAAACTTTTTTGTTTAAGCTCGAAAGGAGTTAGATATAAAAATCAAATTTAAAAAATTACAAAAAAAAGCAAAAATCGTTCCTTAACTCGAAAAAATCAGACCAATCAAGTTTAATATAATTAAAAAAAAAAAACAACGAAACTGTAAAGGCACACCAAAAATTAACGAAAGAAAATTTAAAAGATAAAAAAATATGCATATAAGTAATTCATTCATCCTGAGTTGGTATTATCCCGTCCCCAGAGTTACTATTGTCATGTCCAAGTGAATTACGCATAACCAAACAAAAAAAAAACACCAGTACATCAACCAACCTGAGGTGTAATTTCACCAAATATAACAATAGCAAACGTAGAAACAATTACGGCAAATAGACCTGATGTTAAACCATCCAAAAGAATTGTGAATGTAGAATTCACCAACACATTACCCAACAGAATACTACAAAGTAAAAAGTTGCCTTTCTCTCGCACTGGCTGAATTGCTCTGGCATATTGACGTTCGCGTGCCGATCCGGTATTGCAGAGAATCTGTAAGAAAAATGAATAGAAACTAAAGTGTGTGAGAAGCAAATATGTATGATTAAATGTATTTTTTATGATTTTTACAAGCTTTACTTACAGACTTAATGTCAATATACTAGCATATCCTGCATGCATATTAACTAGCTTGTTTGCTACCAAAATTTTGCAATTTTTTCGAAAGTGGAATTATCTTCGAAAAGTTTTATTGAGTTCGAAAAAGTTTCTTGAAATTCGAAAAGTGCCTCGTTAGACTCCTAAAGTATAAATTTATCTAAATTTTGTTTCTTAAAATAATTTTCCTAAATATGAAAAAAGTTTGTTGATTTTCGAAAACAGGGGTTTTAAGGACAAGCAAGTTATTGAAATTAAAAGAAGTTTCTAAAGTTCCAAAAAGTTTATTTTAATTCAAAGAGTTCCTGCTTATATTAGAAAAAGTATTTAGAAAAGTATTTCTTGAAGTTCGAAAAATTTTATTTTTTAAGTTCGAAAAAGGGTTTTAAAGTTCTAAAATGTTTCTTTAAGCTCAAAGAAGGCCTCCCAATGTAAGAAATGGTTTTGTTATTGAGAAAAGTTGTTCTTGAAGTTCGGAAAAGAGTTTGAAAAACATTTCTTTAAGTTCGAAAAAGATTTTTTTGTGCCCACAATTATTTTATAAAGTTCGAAAAAAGTTTTTGAAGTTTTAAAACTTTTTTTTACTCAAAGAAGGGACCTTGTGTTAGAATAAGGTTTTGTTATTGAGAAAAGTGCTGCCTGAACTTCGAAAAATAGTCGTTTAAGTTTGAGAAACATTTCTTTAAGTTCGAAACCGATTCTTTATGTTTAAAATTTTTTTTATCTTCGAAAGAAGTTTTTGAACTTCTCAAAGAAGGCTTCTTTATGTTAGAAAAAGGGTTTGTTATTGAAAAAACTGTTTCTTGGAGTTCGAAAATAGTCTTTTAGTTATAAAAATATTTCCTTGTGTTCGAAAGTAGTTTTTAAAGTTCTAAAATGTGTTTTAACCTCAAAGAAGGCCTCCTTGTGAGAGAAAAATGCGGTTTTATTGAGAAAAAGGTTTTCGGAGTTCGAAACTTAAAAGGTTACAAAATTTTTCATTAAGTTGGAAAAAGATTTCTTTATGCGCAAATTTTTTTTTCAAGTTCGAAAATACTTTTTGAACTTCTAAAATGTTTCTTCAAGCCCAAAGAAAGCCTTTCCTCAAGTCCAAAACTTTTTTTAAGTTCGAAAGAACCTCTAAATGTTTCTTAAGGCTTAAAGAAGGCCCTTTTATATTAGAAAATGGTTTTTTAATTTAGAAAAGTTTTTCTTTAAGTTCAAAAAATAGTCTTTATGATTGAAAAAACATTTCTGTAAGTTCAAAAGTTGTCCCTCGTGAAGGGTGGATACCTTGCCGCGGTACGAGGGCTTAAGTCGATAGCCACAGGGCTACGCTGCCCTTGTGATCATAGCTCCGTACGGCACTTCATCACGAGAGCAGCCTAGCCTCTCTGGCGCGACGACAAAGATCTTCCCCCTCCCAATCCAGGGTGTTATGCGAAACCGTGCCCATTGGACGTTTGCAGCCGGGAGGCAAATCGTGGCTGTATTTGAACGGAGCCTCTCTGACACCGGGTCGCCTCAGAGAGTAAGCATGGCCTTACCGCGGTACGGGGCTCTGCCGCGGCGGACGACACATTTTCCCCTACTCTTCCCTTGACCCTAAGCTGGCCTTGTCCGGCGATGGGTCGTACGAACAAGATGAACTCGAATAACCTGAATAAAAACGAAAAATCTAAAAAACAAACAACGCCAAATTTCACTCCTCAGCAAAGGAGAGCTATGGAGGAGCAGGCGAGGAAGCAACAACAACGCCGGAGGACAACCTCCGTTCCACAATCAAGGGGAGGATCGACAGCGATGGCAACTACGAGTCGGTCAACCAACCCTCTATCGAATAAGATTGACTTGATGGGAGCTAGCACCAGTGCGGTTGCCAACGCAGCTAAGCGGACAACGGCGGATGCTAAACTCCCATCAACCGCTGATATGAAAACCAGTATCTTTACGTCTGTGGCAGCGGTCTCACGACCTGGCCTCGGAGTTTCGAAGGAGAAGGAAGCTGCAACTGAGATGTCGGCAAGGAGAGCGACCGCGATGGCAACTACGGGTCCGCACTCCAGGGAGACATCTCCCCGCCGCTTCACATACCACGAGAAAAGATTGGCTGCAAAGATCCTGAAGAGGTATGAAGGGGTACCGCAGGAATCACTGTCGCCGAATTCCAGTAAATCTGTAGAGCTAGCGAAAGCTGTGATACCGGATTTCCAAAATTCGTACATGCCAAAGAGGTTAAAAGTTAACCCTTTCAAGCGCCAGAGATCGGATCTGGAGTTTATTCCCCCTCCCAAGCGCCATCAGAATACCTCTGGAGCGGGCAAACTAAGCTTTGCTGAGGTAACCAAGGACAGGATCCTTATAGGCGTCCTTGACCGAGGCAATGACCGTCTGGCCATCCCCAAGGACCGGTGGCGTTACGTGCGAAATGAACTCGGCAACATTCTCCTCAACGTTGCTCCGGAGTTTCCGGGTAGTTCGGCACGAGTAACGGATGCGGGGTGGCACCAGGGTCAAATTAAATTACTCGCATGCGAGGATGCAAAAACCGTAGCACTGTACAAGGCAGCAGCTGCTAAACTGGGTGAAGTCTACCAGGGCGCAAAGATAGAGGTCGTCGACTGGAAGGACATTCCAGCTCGTCCAAGGGCAAGGGCGTGGATTCCGGCCATCCCTGACGAACCCGAGAGAATACTCGGGATGCTACGGCTAATGAATCCGTCCCTCCCAACGCATGACTGGAGTGTCAATCTGGTCGGGGATGCGGTAGGGCCCGACAGACAGGTGGTGTTCACCATGAATAAAGAGTCAATCGAGCCCCTCAAAAGGTGCAATGGCCTAGTACACTACAGCGTAGGCCAGATCGTTATCCACGTATATCGTGGTGATGCTCAGCGCGCTGCCTTCTCGGCTGCTCCGGGGGAACCGGAAAACTTATTACCAGAAGAGGAAGCGGAGGATTCCGATGCGGAAAGCATGTTATCCGCCACGTCTCTTGGCGATAGTGCTGTGAACAACTCGGAGATGGAGGACAGCCTACAGGACGAGGAAGTCCTCGACGTCACGGTGGTAGCAGCCAACGCTGAGCGACTAACATCTAACGCTACAGGCAGCAGGACTCCTGCAACGCCACATCGGGCAGTTAATCGGAACAACTCGTCGTTGATAGGCAACCTCCGGGATGGAGCAAACCTCGACGATATGGGGACGGCAGGGAAGTCTGTGCGCTCTCATGTTGGTGGTGCTTCAGATTAATTTGCACAAATCTAAAGTGGCTTCGGCTGCTTTAAGTAGTCGTCTTTCTAAAGGCGACGTGGATGTGGTCCTCATCCAAGAACCCTGGGTCAATAGCTCGAGAATCTGCGGATTGGGGACTAAGGGCTTCAAGCTCATTCGAGCCAGCGAGGAGAGCAAAGTCAGAACGTGTATTTTGGTCAAGTCTGAGTTGAACTCCTTTCTCCTACCTAACTACACCAATGGTGATATTACCGCTATCAGTCTAACGGTCGACAGCACCCGCCTGACGGTGGCGTCGGTCTATATGCCCTACGACGCCGAAGAACCCCCACCACAAACGGAGGTGAAAGACCTGGTGTCAAATTTCTGCACGGGTAATCTTATTATTGGAGCGGACGCTAATGCTCACCATGTCCAATGGGGGAGCTCCGACATTAATGCCAGGGGCGAGTCTCTGTTTGATTACCTCTTAACAACCAACCTGGTGATTTGCAACGTGGGTAATGAGCCTACTTTTATCACTAAGACCCGCAGGGAGGTCATAGACCTCACTATCTGTAGTGAAGGCGCTTATGAGTGGGTCAGAAAATGGCGGGTTCTGGAAGAACATTCTTTCTCCGACCACCGTTACATAGAAATGGTTTTAGACTTTATTGTAGAACAACCAATCATGAAGCGCAATCCACGTAACACTGATTGGCAGTTACACAATGAAATATTAGACAGAGACCTACCAGTACTGCCCTCACAAGCCCCCTCATCAGTAGAGGAGCTGGAGGATCTTGTTACTACATTTACATCGGCGCTCTCAAATGCTCTAGGACAGGCTTGTCCAGTGCCAAAACCACGCGGTAAACACAGGCCACATTGGTGGTCCTACGATTTGGACTCGCTCCGAATATCATGCCGGAAACAATTTAACAAGGGCAAGAGCTTCGGCTCTGAGCCTCATTGGCATGAATATAAAGCTAAACTAAGGGCCTACAAAAAAGCTCTGAGACAGGCGAAGAGAACCTCGTGGAGAAATTTCTGCACTGGCGTCGAAAAGGTCGACGACACAGCGAGACTTAGACGAGTCCTCTCGAAAAGTCAAACAACCATCAGCTATTTGCGAAAGCCTAACGGATCCTGGACCAGCACGGAAGAGGAAACCCTTGAGCTGCTCTTGAATACACATTTTCCGGGGAATCTGCATGATGCACCACTAGCACCTGCAACAAACCTGGCAGTAAATATACCCATCACTGAGGAAAGAGTAAGGTGGGCAGTTAAGAGCTTTGAACCGTATAAGGCTGCCGGGCCGGACGGGATTATCCCCGCGCAACTTATAAACACGTTGGAGACATCAGCTAAATGGCTGGTATTTCTCTTCACAGCCTGCCTGGCTCTCAACCACATTCCGGGCTCCTGGAGAAGCGCCACGGTAGTGTTTATCCCTAAGGCTGGGAAGGCATCCCACTACGAGCCAAAAGATTACAGACCGATCAGTCTCTCGTCCTTTGTACTCAAAACCTTTGAGAGGATACTAAGCGACTACCTTTCAACGACTATTGATAGCAACCTTATCTCTAGCTATCAGCATGCATACACCAAGAGTAAATCAACAGAAACTGCTCTGCACAGCCTAGTATCTGTCATTGAGAAATCGCTGTGTGAAAAGGACTACTGTCTCGTGGCCTTCTTAGATATTGAGGGGGCTTTCAACAATATAAGCCCGGAGGCGATCAACTCCGCTCTAACTAATCTGGGCGTAGATAGACCTCTAACTGGTTTAATTGACCAACTTCTAAGAGGAAGGAAAATAGCTTCTTCACTTGGTACGGTTGAGTTATCACGCTATGTCACAAGGGGAACACCCCAGGGTGGTGTTCTTTCCCCGCTTTTATGGAACCTCACAGTCAACTCGTTGCTACGTGACACAAGCTGGGGGGGCGGGAAGATAGTGGCATACGCAGACGATTTAGCTATTGCATTCAGAGGCAAGTTCCCACAAACTCTGTGTGACCTGATGCAAGTAGCACTGCGAGAGGTTTCGAGGTGGTCCTCTCGCTGCGGACTTAGTATCAACCCGGGGAAAGTGGAACTTGTCCTCTTCACCAACCGGTACAAAATACCGCCACTAAGCCTACCAGAACTAGATGGCACGCGCCTGGGCTTGTCGGATAAGGCCAAGTTTCTAGGCATAGTTCTGGACAGGAAACTGAATTGGAAGGAGAATGTTCTTCAGCGCCAGAAGAAAGCTTGCATCGCTCTTTACACATGCAAAAGAGCCATTGGCAAAAAATGGGGGCTCAGCCCTAGAGTATGCAGTTGGATCTACACGGCCATCATTCGCCCAATCATGCTGTATGGAGTCGTCGTATGGTGGCCGGCACTGAGCAAGACAACATACCTGAATCTGTTGCGGAAAGTCCATAGATCCAATATGATCTGTATAAGCGGTGCGCTAAGGACAACGCCCAACGAAGCCCTCCAGGCCATTCTGGGCATTTTGCCACTTGATCTGGAAGGGTTTCGGTCAGCGGCGGCATCAGCTCTGCGCCTAAGAGAAACCTCCAGTTGGGGTGCGGGTACTATTGGACACTCCAGTATTCTGGAATCTTACAGCTTTCTCCCTCTAAGCACAGATCGTTGTGCGACCACTACAGTCGGGGATAGCTGCTTCAAAATAAACATTCCCAGCAGAGAAGACTGGGAGAGGACGGATTGGTGTCCCGAAACAAATGGTGGCACTTCCATATACACCGACGGCTCGAAGTTGGACGGCAGAGTTGGAGGAGGGGTTTATTCAAGGGATTTGGACCTTGAACTCTCCTTCAGACTACCTGATCATTGTAGCGTCTTCCAGGCGGAAGTCTCGGCAATCCGGGACGCCGCGGCCTGGTTAAGCAAACGTGTTATCGGAGGAGATATCACTATTTTCAGCGATAGCCAGGCGGCAATCAAATCCCTTGGCTCATACACGTTCAACTCTGAACTGACGCTCAGCTGTCGTCGATCTCTTCAGGAGATGGCCCAACAGAACCGCGTAAACCTCATATGGGTCCCGGGACATAGGGACATTGAGGGAAACTGTAAGGCAGACGAGCTTGCCAGGCAGGGCACGACCAAGCAGGTTCTTCGGGATAAAGAGCGCTTAGGTATGCCGTTTGCCACATGCAAACTAATGCTGAAGGAGCACACACTCCGTCAAGCCAACGAAAGATGGCTGCAATCCCCAGGGTGTCGGATATCGAAACAAACCTGGCCAAAATGGGATCTTAAAAGGTCTAGACGCATTTATACCCTAACTAGGAGGGAAATCTGCATATTGATAGGGGCATTAACCGGTCACTGCCTCATTGGTAGGCATGCAGAAAGGCTAAGTGTGCCCTACCGACGATGCTGCAGGAGTTGCAAAGATGATGAGGAGGAGGAAACGGTGGAGCACCTCATCTGCAACTGTCCGGCTTTAAGCGGCGTGAGAACGCGCTTTTTGGGAGTTCCGTTCCTAGATAGTCTAAGCCAGATCGCGGAACTGGACATAAAGGACTTGATGGGCTTCATAAAGTCATCTAAGTGGTTCGAGGAGGAGTAACGGTGTCGGTTTAGGAGTGTCAGTCCCGGGATTCTGCTATGTGGAAAATCCCAACAACTCAGGAATTTTCCATATGGCTGGGTCCCGGGGCTGACTTTCCTTGTGTTGGTGGTATCACAACGGGCCTTCAAAACTGGCCTAAGTGTGCCTCTGCGGCAGCCACTTGAACCTACCTAAGTTCAAAAGTAGTTTTTGAAGTTCTAAAATGTTTTTTAAGCTTAAAAAAGGTCTTCTTACATTAGAAAAAGGTAAGCCTTTAAGTTTGAAAAACCTTTCTTTAAGTTCGAAAAAAAGTTCGAAAATATTTTTTAAGTTTGAAAATATTTCTTTAAGCTCAAAGAAGGCCTCTATATGTTAGAAAATGGTTTTGTTATTGAGAAAAAAGTCTCTTGACGTTAGAAAAAAGTCTTTAGTTAGAAAAATATTTCTCATAGAAACCGAATAAATAGCAGAACGAACTTGTGAAATCAAGTGTACCCCCTATTTGTTGACAACACAAAATCGTGAATATTTCAGTTCGAGAAAAGGTGGACTTATACCACTTGTACTTTAAGGGGCTCATATTGAAACACAGTTATCTTTAAGTTCGAAAAAGTTTTTAGAAGTTCGAAGTATGTATCACACCAATGTAGACATGTATTTACCTTTAATTCTGTGCGATCAAGTGACATCAAGCCCAAATTAAGACCTGAGAACAACGATGAGAAGCCCAAACATAGGAAAATGATGACCAACGCCAACCAAAGAGGCAGAATATTTTCATATGTGGTCATTTGTAGATATTGTTCTGCGCCTTGATGAGCCATCGGTTTGGTTTCGGTTGCCGTTCCCTGCATAAAAATAATTCGTATTAATTATTTTGGAAAAGAAAACAACTGCAACTTGGATGAAACAGCTTAAAAAAGGCTATAGGCTCTTGGATCCAAATTTTTTTTCATACCGTATCCATTGTTGCATCATTTTTGGCGCATAAATAAAATGTCTCACTGCCATTTGTCATGGCTTTGTCCAGCTTGGGCAAGGACATGCGATAGACCGCCGATTCAGTGGTAGTTGATCCCTCGATAGGTTTGTAAAGTAATGTTGCCGGTATTTGACATTTTCCACCAAACGAATTAGGAATGGCAGTAAATGTGACGACAGTATCTGGTGTGATGCCTTTGCCGAAAATACGCATTGTAAATTCGCTATCTTTAAGTACACTAGGCACGCCACCATCATGATACTGAATTTCGTGATCGCTTGATTCTACGCGAAAACCATAAATTTTCAATGCGTCAAGCGGCTGGGTTGTTTCGCGTTTTCTGGAAGGAAAAAAGGAATTTTTAAATAATTGACTGAGATGAAAAAAAAAAAAAAAAACAGGTGAAGAAAGACTGGAGCTCCGTTAGTGTTTTCAACGCTTGCTCAGCCTAAACCTTTTAACTACACCCCCATCCCATTCTCTTTGCCCCGTACTTTCCCGATCACACTCTGCTAGCTGCTAAAAATGCTAGTAGAAGGCGTGGCACCGCCCAGTTGTCCAAAGTTGTGAACGGGTTAGTAAGTATATCAGACCCGAATATCATTAGTCTGAACCGAAAAAAGTTCGATTTTTGACCATTAAATTTTTTTATCCTGCCTGTGGGCGTGGTACTGCCCGCCTTTTAAACAATTCTTTCTAGCCTATGTTTTTCCAAAAAATCACACCAAAATGTGGGCGTGGCACTGCCCACTTTTAAAAAAATTTCCTATGAAGGCTCATACATATATCCAAATATCACTAACCCAAACCAAACAGATTCATATCCGGCCAAGGACTGTCAATTTCGAAATCACTACCAAAAACCTTCGGGGACTATTTTTGTCTTAACAACAACAACAAACAGGTTCAAAGTCATGGCGAATTAAAATTTAATATATTTTTTTTCTGGAGGCGTGACACAGCCCACTTTTGTAATTTTTTGTTTTTCTTCCAGGATCCTTTCCTCTATTATATTACAATGAACGAAAAAGGAGGCGAAATTGTTGAAGATTACCAAGAAAAAATGGAGATAATTTTCTTCCAAACCACTGCCGAGAGGCGACCCCGTTTAGAAAACTTCTACCCCAACTGTCGTGCGAATGGCTTATTTTGACTACGTCGAAGTTTTCCTCCTAGAACTTCTCGGAAAGGGTTGTATGCCCAGTAAAGCGTATCACGGTGTAAGGAGGAAAAAAAAGTTGAAAGTGTTCCCCCCCAGTTTGAACACTTACCTTATGAGGTTTTAAAAAAAAAATTTTTTAATTTTTTTGTCACCCTGTAAAAACAGCAAAATTATTTTTTTTTTATAATTTCTATATTTTATGTTCGATTTTTAAAAGTGTTACATTTTTAGAAAGGTATTCACCAAGGCAATATTTCATCCATAGAAACTTTTAGCCCATCATGCCAAGTTCAGATTTTATTCTATCTTTACTAAAACCAACACCCTGTATTTGAAACGAAAAATTGTTTCCTGAAAACTAAGAAGAAAAGGAATATTTACCTGCATATAATGAGTAAATAAAGGTAATGCATTTATGCTAAATCTTTCTTTGACTCTAATTTGCTGTAACGTTCTCGGCTACTTAGTTTAGCGAATATATAACCTAGGCGTTCCTCGTCGGTAACTACTGTACAAGAATCACTTACTACGTGAGCAAATCGCTCAATATTTTGAGAATGGCATAGAAAATTTAAGGCTATCTTTACTTTATTTCATTTTTTTTCAATACAGGGTGTTGGTTTTAAATAAAATTGAATAAAAGCTAAAGTTGGTGTCGCAGGTTAATGGCTTATATGGACGAAATATGACGCGGGTTAAAACCTTTACAACAAAATATTGCTCGTTGAAATCAAATACCAAATAGAAAAATTATAAGCAAAAACGAATTTCGTTGTTTTTACAGGGTGCCGAAATTTTTTTTTCCATTTTTGAAATCACCAACAAGTAAACATTCGAACCAGGGGAGAACATTTTAAATTTTTTTTTGGCGATACGCTCTAATGCCCAAGAAGGCTTATCCTGAGTTTCAAGAAGACTCTATCTAAACGAAAAATCATTACATCTTGTATCCAAAACAAAAAAAAATAATCTCATGCACCTACATATTTATTGCCATATCTTGGATTTGACCTTCTAGAGTTTTACGAACCAACATTCGGTTGCATGCAGATCATTGCCTTTAACTAAATTAGATATAAATACTTAGTATATCGGCAGACAAAATATTTTTTTAAAATAATTATTTGGAGACTATCCAAAAGATGAAAAAACAGTTGACATGCTAAAAATGTCTCAAAGAAATGTGCACGAAAAACGAGTAAACGCGTACTATATGCACACAATCCACGCGTGTTAGGTGAAACATCTAAGGCAGGGGTGCCCAAAAGATTTAGCTGATTGAGCCAAACGGCAAAAATTGTCATAAATTTAACAACAAAAAAACATTCGAAAAAAATGCTTTCGCACTGAGTATTGATGCAGCGAAGCAACGGTAGTAAAATCTCTGAGATTACACTGAGAAAAAATAAGTAAATTATTCGATTTTATTAATTTACTTTTTTCTCAGTGTAGTTTACAAGGAAAATTTCTGCATCAAATATTAAAAAAATAATTGTGAAAATGCATAATGAAAAAAAATGTTGTAAAACGGTATCAAATCCATATTTCGATAGGAATTATATTAGAAAAATCAGTTTCGGACTACACTGGGAAAAAAAAAAGTTAAATTATCAAAGACGAATACGAATTTATTTACTTTTTCTCAGTATAGTTTGAGTATAATTTTTCCCTATATGATTCCTATGTAAAATAGAAAAATGCCTCCTGATATATATATATAGTGTATTGTTATGTCCAAACATTTTCTGCTGAGAAAAAATAAGTAACTTTTTCGGGTTTAACAATTTTTTTTATTTTTTCTCAGTGTAGTCTGAATCTGATAATTACTATGCTAATTCGAAAAATGCTTGGTGATGCTCTACTGCTTTATTGTAATGTCCAAACATTTTCTACCGCATCCGATTGGCGTGGAATGTCCCATGTTACTGATCTGAAGTAGAAAAATTCTGAGTTTACTGGACATTTCAAGTTTTTATGACAGCTGATGACGATTTCGAATGTAAACTTGACAAGTCTATATAACAAGGTTATGCAAGGAGAGTTCTTGTCAGAAGAATAGAAGCTTATCAGTGCAATCTCTGCCCATGAAATTTCAGGTCATCAAAAACAAATATTGCCAAAGCTTAGATATTTGCTTTGAATGTCGACGAACCTTAAGCCATAACAAAGCTTTTAATTAATTTTTGTCCGTTTCTATGTTTGTACGCGCATCACTGAATTACTAATGCATGAAACTACATGGTTTTTTCCGTTGCTCAAAAAGACTTATTAGCCACTTGTGAAGAAAAAATATTTTTTTGAAACGGTCTAATGTACATACATACTATTGGATGTTTTGATATTTTAGGATAATGTCGTTGAGCATAGAATGGAGCTTAGCGAGCAATATTAAAATTTCGAAAAAAAAAATGTGTAGCGAAACCTCGCACAACCGCTGCCAGCAATAAAAATCCGTCAAACTGTTATCGAGTGTTTACCAGAAAATATTGTTGCGTCATTAACGTATAAAACGCACAATTTTGATATTATATATTTGCTTTCTTTCATTGCGGGATAAAAGACACTTATAGATGTGAGATAATTTATGATTACGATAAGCAGTTCGGTTGGCAGCCAAATTCTCAAGTATTTTTTATGCACTGATTTTTGACATTTTTTAAGTGTTTATTTCACGTGCAAACAACTTGTAGTTTATAAATAAATTTAGTTTCAACTTGATAGAACTGGTTGTAATCGCTTCAAGCTCGATTGATAAAAGGTTTGTTTTTTTTTTACTTTGTTCTGATATAGATTGGGCGTCAGTTACCATGTCGCTATTATTGTCTCTGTCGGAGTCTTAAACTTTTTTTGACATAACTATCTGGCGACATTTTCAACTCTACGCACTTGCGCGACTCACAATTTAACCATATGCATAAAATTATATAAATATTTTGAGCCAACTTTTTTTGTCACCACTGTATACGTGGAAAAAATGCAGTAAAATGGAGCTTGAACTTTAAGTTGGACATCTATTAAAGTATGAGTGCAGATTGCATTCAATTGTTATCAACAGTTTCTGAGTGATGCGCGAACAAACTTTCAGACATACAGACAAAAATTCTAAAATCTGGTGTTTTGGCTCTATAATTCTAAAAACTACTACATTTTTCTTAATATCTATAATTTACTTGTCCCGAGGTGCCTCAGAATCATGTAAGGTATCAAAAAGAAATGGAATGACCCTTGATCTATTCGAGAGAATTGCAATTTTGGAAATAGCATTTAAATTCGCGTAAGAATCGATCACAAAAACCAACAACTGCTATTAAAAATTTAGAAAAAAATATTCAAAATTAATTTTCAAACACATTAGATAGCGTTTTTTAAAACGAACATATTCCAAATGTGTGAAGAAATTGGGGCCATTGCGTAATATAAATAGAACTTTATGTATATGTGGCATTTCGTGCGTCACTTTGGCTTGTCATTGAGTTTTTTGCATATAAATCGGCAAAATCTATAACCAAAACTAATACATGCATGTGAAATATACACATACATATATATATACATAATTGATATAGATTAGGGAAATATGTATGTTTAACTCGGATGAGCGAAAGTGTCCGACAGGTAGGAGCAACAACACCTGCGCGCATATTTTTTTGGTTGCAAAATTGTTTGTAAAAACTTTTTTTTGGCATGAATTCGACTCTTACAAGTGTGGGCCAATATTTTTATTAAATCTTGTTGTTCGATATTTCAATATTGCACGCTACACGCACCATGCTATGTAGAACGAAATGATCGCAAATTATCAAAACATATGCACATTAGACCGTTAAAAAAAAAAAATCGAGAGCGGCTGTTAAAGGAAGAATTTAAAAAGTTTGGTCCATTGCATACCTTTAATTAAGTCTATCCATATACATTTTTTCGTAATATCTGTTGTTATTTCACTTTAAGCATGTAGGAAAATTTTTTTAGCCAAATTTATTGTCACCACTGTATCCAAAGGAAATAAAAATGTTCCTTGTAGTTCTAAACTCCAACGTGAATATCTAGCAGTCCATCGGTAAAAACTGCATTCAATTCTATAAAGCTTGGTTTGAACGATGCGCGAACAAACATACGGATAGACATTTAAAAAATTGTGGTTTCAGCTTCTTTAATATTGACAAGTGACACTTTTGATTTTGTAAGTACATGAAAAGACTAGATGGCAGATGATGTTCCGCCCAAAAAGTCAATCTCCCGCATAAGCAAAATTTCACTGCTTCCCTGGTCATCTATGGTTTTCTATTCTATGGTCCATATTTTTCTTTCTTCTCCTTTTTCACTTTCCATCTTGCCTTTTTTCTTTTCTGCCTTTTTGTAATATTTACCATGAATATTTCCTGATATAAAGTGATACCGAGAATGTTTCTCCCTTTCTCTCCTTATTTTCTGGTGGGGTTAAAGATGAGTCTATCCGTTTTAAACTTTTGACGATGAATACATTTAGATATATGCCGTACGAAAAAGCTGATGGTTAGAGGAAGCTCCACGCCCTCCTATCCCTCTTCCACTTATTTATAGGGGTGCCACGCCCTCTTTTCCCTTTCTCTTAATTTTTACTTGAGTGGTTAATTTCATTAAACTCTTTACCATTTTCAATATTCTACATGAACACTTCCAGAGATATGTAGTACGAAGAATCTCATTTGTATGGGAGCTGCCGCGCCCACATTAATCAGTGATACGGATTGTGAATCTAAACCATTCGAGATTTTTATATATAAAGATTATGCAATGGGGTTTTTGAAATATTTTTTCGAATATTGAGTAACCTGATTTTTTATCTCCAGATGGTTCCACCTCAAACCTATACAAAATTCAAAATTTTACTGATTTTTCCGGTTTTCTTCCCGTTTTGAAAGATTATTTTTACAATATTTTGGAAACTTCTGATTTTTTGAATCTACACACAAAAAAAGAGTTTCCTCATTTCAAGCAAAAATTTCCCTTATTTGGCTCCAAAGACATGGCTTTTTTAATTTAAATACTTTTTACCTCAATTTAAGGAAAAAAGTGTTTAAATTAAGGAATATTTTACTTAGTTTAAGGAAGCCATGTCTTTGCGGCCAAAATAAGGAATTTTTTTCTGAGTGTAAATAATTTGAAAAAAAAAAAAAAAAAATAGGTTAACCCAGGTTCTTAGCATCCGCCAAAATTTGGTATCAGTATTTTTTGTAATGTAAGTAATCGGATTTGTATAATTAACTCATGTTGAATAACTCGAAATCTGGGTTTTTTGAGAAGTCGAGTAAACGAGTTCCATAAAATCTACGCATGTATGTAGGTGTGTGTTAATTTTCTTTAGAAATACTCCTTCATCGATTCTACTCTCTAACTTCCAATCAATCAGTAAAAAGTATAATCGACACAAATCAATGACCAAACTATTTGTGTTGTCATCTTCAATGGGTAAAATTTGAAAGCCAAATAATCAAAATTGATTATCAGTGACAATTGATAATGTCGCATTTGAAAAAGGCTTTATGATTATATATATATATATATACCAGGGCCGTGGTACAGAGGGTACCCATGCCAAAAATCCCAAGTTCGATCAAATGGGTAGGTAAACTCAAGCATGACCAGAAATAAAGTCTAATAGTACATTTACACTGCACCAAATTTGGCGAATTCAAATGAGCCAGTTCGACACTGTTTATACGGGCAAATTTGCATTTGGCTTCATCTTCCCTCCAAGAATCTTTTACGAGGATAAAAAGCCACCGAAAGAAAATGTATAAAAGAAGAGTCAAGAAGGCTTCTGCCTTTTCCTGGTAAAATTCGCTCATTTTCATAAGAAAAAGTAGTTGAAAATGTTATTTACAGCTGTGCATAGTGCAAAAGTTATCACACGTCAATTGCTCAGTAAGGTTCTTGCTGGGTAACTCTTAATGTGAAACATCCGCAGGTTTGCTATTTTGAGGAACTGTTTGTTGTTTGGCAAATGAGATCAAATGTGATGGAATTCCAAATTTGGAAAATGAGATTTGTATGGAAAAAAGCGCCAAATTTGCAAATTTTTAGTGCGGTGTAAATGTACTATAAAACAGCAAATTCATCTTCATCAGCTTAACTAACTATAACTTAATTTTAAACAACTACGCTACGTCTTAAATTAGCGGTAAAACATAAATTAAAATGTGTTGGCAACAAATTAGTTGATTTTTCGGCAGTGCAGACAAAGTTCCAATGATGTCACACAAATATCAATATGTGTGCTATATGTACTGTGACTAGACATATATGTATATATAACTGAATAATTCTATAAGGTTTCGGTTGCAAATTAACGCAGCGTGAAACTGGCGGCAGTGACCAAATAATGAATATGTACAGTGTTGTGCAATGTTATAGAAACGAGAGTTAAAAATAAACCAAGTATTAAAACTAGAACCAAGCACTACTTTTTTACAAAAACTGATTGATATTACAGCCTAATGTTTGTAGTTCAAAAATCTTACGTGCCTCTCAAGTACGCCAAATTTTGTTTTATTTGAATCACCCTAATGTGCATATGTACACACTTTTTTGCCACAAAGTTATCGGTAAGATAAGTCAAATATATTTGCTTTAACCGGCTGATAGATTATGTGTTATGACACGCCAATGTATAAGGACCACTTGAAATTATGTAGAAAATATTTTTTTTTTCGTAAATTTATTTGTATTACACAATATTAATTAAAATCAATATTTATATACAAATTAGGGCATTGTTTGCATTCTGAGATAAGGTGTTCTTTAACAAAATTCTGAAATGGGGTATTTTTAAATAATAGTTAAATATTTAGTTTACTCTTCTTCTGAAGCGAACGAGTCGACTGTTGACTGGAAGATCACAAGAGCACCCTATTCCAAAATATTTTTCCAAAAACGCCCAAAATTGGAATTTTTTCAATAACTCCCTATTCAAAATGCGGTTGAAGAACGTTTTATCTCAGAATTTTTTTCAAAATGTATTGGATTTTCATTGAGATAGGGCATTTTTGAAACTAATTCTGAGATAGGACTTTCTTTAAGCGAGTTTTGAAATAGGGTCTTATTGAAAAAAATCTGAAATAGAGAGTTCTTTAAACAAAATTTTGGGATATGCCTTTTTTTGAAAATTATTTTGAAATAGAGTGATCATTCACTCAAGACTCGATGTGTGATCACTTCTTTTCATTACAGTAAAAAACGTGGTGTAATTCTACATTATCAGAATAAATATAAATTAACTTTATGTGTGTAGTGCTTGAAGAGTTTTAATATATTTTTCTTGTTTGCAAATCTAAAAATTGTGCCATGATGATAACAACAAATTTATAAACATTAGACTGGGCAAATTTTTTTTTAAATTATATTTATTTTTTGTTCAGAAAGACGAAAAAAATTCTGAAACAAATAAAAAAATATTTTTTTTTTTATTTTATAAAATGGCAAAAATAAGTTCTGGGCCAAAAAAAATTTTTTTTCCAAAATTTGTCAAAAACGCAAAAATCAATTTGCAGCTGGGTATAAAAAATTGTAATTATCAAACACCTTCTTCTATGTATTTGTGTGCAAATGTAGACAATATGCCGGCAAACTTTTCGTTTTAAAACGTAAACATTTTCTTCAGATTTTTATTTATTTTTATATAGCTTCTTTGCTTGCTCGCTCGTACACACTTGAAAACAAAGCAAAGCTAAATAATTGTGGAATGTGTACACAAAGCAAGTCACACAGAGAGGCAATTTCGCTTTTATTTATTAAGCTCGTTCCTATACTCTTTACACGGTGGTGGTCGTATAATTAGAAACGACTAATATAAACGAAACATGAATACGGGGTTTCTTAATATCTCGACTCCAGCGCCACCTAGCGGTTAAATTTTGCGCGACAGAGATATTGATTATATATCAAACATATCATACCAAATAGGAATGAAATCGGAACATAAATACGGGTTTTGTAAATATAGCGACTCCAGCGCCATCTAGCAGGAAAAATATATTTCATGTCGAGAAGACGTATCCAAGGAATAAACTGTAAACAATTTTTTTTTATCCCCAATTTCCATAACCCCCAACTCCTCTAATGTTTGTCCAATATTTTCCTGGACCGTGGTACGAACTCAGTTCAGTATCGATTCCAAAAGTGAAAGTAGAACCAGACCATAAACCGAACCAAAAAATAAGATCACTATTCTATATATAGAACTGAAGAGGAATATCAAGGGGGCACCGAAATGATTATAAAATGGTTTGGAGCATAATCACAGAACATTGTTTCGAATTAATGATTACCAGTAGTTCCAAAACCTTCAGAAATTGAAACTATCCGAATATCCGATGCAGGAATCATACCAAAGTCATATAGAAAAAAGTCTATTAAAAAAATTCGAATGAATCAAAAATAGTCCCAAAACTTTTCCGAAAAAATTTTCTCAATGATATTGAAACAATATCTACCGAATGCTTCGAGAAACGACATAGAAAATACTCTCAAAATATGAAAAAGTTTTGAAAAGTTCTATAAAAATAATGACCGAAAGATTAAAACAAGTCTTAGTTCGGGCGAACCGAACATTAAATACCCAGCGGTAGTTTTCAGAACGGGATAACAATAATATAGGCCCCAGGAGGATTTACCTAAAAGTTTATACTATTTTAGCTATTTGTCATACCGAATTAGGTCATTTTCGAAATTTTCGCTATCGAAAGTGGGCGTGGTTGGAGGGCGATTTGATCCATTTTCATCGGGTATACTCCCAACGATACTAGTATGCTTTGTGCCAAATTTCATCGTTTTACCGTAATCACTTTAAAAGTTACGACCAGTCGAAAAATGGCTCCTGAAAAAGGGGGCGTGGTTATCATCCATTCCAGAACAGATAACAAAATAAAGCTAATACCGAAACTAACCGAGGCTGTTTTTAGATTATCCCATAATGGTCATGAATTTTCTCACGATATGATCTTCGAATAATTTTAAACTAGCTCAATTATTCAAAGTTAATTGGAAGGCAATTATTTAAAATTACTCTTCGCTGGTAATCACAACAAATGAGAAGAAAAAAGTACGTCAGCTGAACATGAAAAAACTCACTATACGAGTACATTATATCGCACAGTGAGAAAGATTTTTTGTGATTGGCAAATATTGAGCATACAAGAGACGAGTAAGTTTTTGTCTGGTTTACGGTTAAAAGTAAACTTAGTGTTTACGTTAATTGTAATGTATTAATGGATGTGTCATCGTATATTGCAGACGATGTTTATATGGCAAACCGAAGATCTTTTGTGATAGGCAAAATATGCCAACTTTATAATTCTTTGCTATTCTTTGATTCATATATTTGTTTGCATGTTATTATTTATGTGAAACGCAATTGCTTGTCATCACCGGATATGACCAACATACATACACAGTAAAATAGTTTTTAACATATTTTTCTTATAACCAGCTGTACCAGGGCACAGGATATTGGGGTCTATCAGCTATTCCGACGAAACTTCCCATTGGGAATAATTTGGAAGAGTCGATAGATATTTCATTGACTTTATCGAACTTTGGTAGAGGATTTCGATAAAGTCGATGAAATATTAATCGACCCTCCCGAATTATCACCAACGGGAAACTCCATCGGAATAGCTGACAGACCCCCTTAATAAGTTAATCCACATCATGCGAGGAGACGAGATAGATATAGAGTTCCATAGTTTCTAAAAATGAATGGAGAATTCGTGCGTCGTTTCTGTGGACACGATAACTTGAAAACTATGAACTATGAAAGAAACTTCATCTAAAGATTATTTTCCTGTCAAGAAAGGTTGCTTTTGAAAATGAAAGAAACCGATTCTAAACTAAGCCCTATTTTCGATATCGAATATTTCGAAAAACATATAATTTGATTGGGATAGGAATGGGGATAGGGATGGGAATAGGATGAGGAGAGGGATAGGGACGGGAATAGGATTAGGAGAGGGATAGGTTTACGGATGGGGTTAGGGATAGCGGTAGCGATAGAGGATAGTATAGAATGATAGATGGAGCATAGAATGATGACGGGGGAAACAGTAATTTTTTTTCGATACAGGAGAGTGAAGTTTTGTGCAGGACATCGTCGGTTCCTGTATTTTTATTTTATATTTTTAGTATTATTATTTTTTTTTTTTTTGACAAGGCAATTCGGATAACGACGCTGGATTTACCCATGTGTACATAAAATAATGAATTTACAAATAGTTATTTGCGATTTTTTTTTTTATTTATATGTAAACTAGAACCTGTATTTTTTTAAGCATACAAAGTTTATTTTGGCAAATCTTACCCAGTCGGAAATGGAGCCGGTTTTGCTACGTTTTTGCAAGTACATACGTTCTATATCAAAATTTTTTTTCTAAATGCCCTATCTGAACATATGTATGTATGAGTAAATTTAATATAATTTTTTCAGCTTTGACAGGAAAGTTTCGAAAATAAATCCCATCACTAGTTATCAGGCTTTCTCCACACTAATTGTAAAAAACGATTTTTTTGAAAAGATGATAATCTATGTAGGAGAGATATCGCTCAAGCTACCCAGATAGAAAGTAAACAATACTTCTGACATGTGTCAAAAATTGCATGTGTCAAAAATGACATATGTCATGGTTGTCCCCACAACACAGTTTTTTTTTAATCTCACCAGCGGTAAAAGTAGAGTGTGGTGGCAATTTCGTGACAACTTAGGACGTGGCAAACAGCAGATTCTGTCAAAGCAGACCCTGAATAAATTATTCTATTTGAAATTTCCCTTTGGGTAGTTATGTTAATCGCAAAAAAAAAACGAAATTGCAAAATTAAAAATTCTACCAAAATACAGCAAAAACAACAAAAAGATGACTTAAAGAACACACAAAAAAGCTGAAAATACTGAAGTTGCGAAAAAATTAATTAAAACAATAAACAAAAAATTGCTAGCCCGTGGGTAGACATTTCGAGCTTTAGGTAAGTATGTATGTATATATTCATATCGTCTTTATTCTTTGTTATGGTGTTGGACAAAAAGGAATAACATAAACACAGCACGCAAAATAATAATAAAGTCTTCGTTTGTGTCGACACTCATTAAAGCCGGCTCAAACCAGTTTAAGCTCTTTGCGAATATTGGGCGTACAATTGACGAAGCCGAGTGCAGCGGTCAAATACATAATTGAATTACTATTTAAGAAATACAAATCAGTTGAGTTTTAAATACATAATTTGATTAAGACTTTCTTGTTTTTAATTTAGAAAAATTGTTGAGTCAAATCAATGCGAAAATAATTGTCGATTTGGTTTGATGTTATTAGTGAAGTACTGACTATTCTGTTTTGGGGTTTTTTAATTTAATTTGATTAAACTTCTGTGCGAAGTTTGTTAGTAATATCCCCCTAAATACCAGCGATGATATTGATGAAATTTTTTGTGTGTCCTCAGGTAGGTTTGAGGATGGTTCAGATGCACAATTCGGACCAATGGATGAAGTGAGCGTGGCATCTCCCATACAATTGAGATTTTTCGGTCCATATATCTCTGAAGGTATTCATGGTAGAATATTAAAAATGTTGAAGAAGTTTAATGAGATTAATCTGTAACACCTAATACAAAAGAGGCGGAACGGGGAAGGGGGCGGTTCACCTCCCATACAAAAGAATTTTTCGCACTGTATATCTCTGGTACTGTAGTCATGGTAGAAGATTGAAGAGTTAAGTGAGGTTAATCCATAACAAAGAGGAGAAATGGGAGATTTTTCGTCCTGCATATCTGTGAAAGTATAGATGGTACAATATTGATGGGGAGATAGGGATGGGAATAGAGATAGGGATAGGGATATAAATAGGGATAGGGGGGAAAAGATGGAGACGAAAGAGGAAAAAAGGAGGAAGAGTAAGATGGCGCAAATAATTATTAATTCTACTCTTTCTCCTTTTTTTCCTCTTTCATATCATCTTTTTCCCCCTATCCCCTATAATTGGAAAGGATAATTGAGCAGGATAAGGAATAGAGATAGGGATAGCGATAGGGATAGGAAGAAAATGCTGATATAAAAGAGGAAAAAGTGAGAGAGAGTAGAAGGCGCAAAGAATGGGAAAGGATAATTGAGCAGGATAAGGATAGGGACAGAATAAGGAATATGAATAGAATACAAAGAGTAATAAGGAGAAAAAGACGATATAAAAGAGGAAAATCATAGGGGGTGTAAGAGTAGGTCGCCTCCCCGTTGGTGCACCCTGGGTAACGGTAAATGAGCTACATGGCCTACACGGCTTGTATTGCCGGTTCTACGAGAACGGTGCCAGTACTTGTGCTGTACCCATCGTGGCGAAACGACCCGGGCCGTTTTCTTATATCGACCCGGCCAAGAGCAATGCACTCGGGGTGACCCTGTCTGACATTTGGGCAGGGCTACGCCTCGCTACAACAACAACAACAACAGGAAAATCATAGAATAGATAAATAGGAAAACAAATTCAAATTTTTCAGATTTAGTAGAGTGAACGTCCGGGCAAAAAAATCGTGTATGTGGGCCATTCCATGCCAAATCGACATTTTTTTTACCTGACCCCCTTCGATTTCGCTAAAAGTCTTTTTCTACCCCCCGAAAGACATTTTTCAGAATTTTTTCAAATTTTTTTCCATTTTTTTTTTTTTTAAATCGACCGTTTGGGATCATTTTTTTTTGTTTTTGTTTTTAAATGTAGTTTTCGGAAAAAAAATTATAAAAGCCCAGATAATTTTTTTTTTCGAAGAAAAGTCCGACCCTATTTTTATTTATTTATTTTTATTCATTAAATAATTATATAAAATGAGCCAAAGTTGAAAATTTTTTTTTTTTTTCAATAAAAAAAAAAATAAGAGAGATTGTCGGCACATCTTGTTATTAGCGGGGCAGAATTAGTTGAGAGTTTAAAAAAAATAATAAAAATAAAAAAGGGTCGGACTTTTTTTCGAAAAAAAAAAATTATATATCTGGGCTTTTAAATTTTTTGTTATTTTTTTTCCCGAGAACTACATTTAAAAACAAAAATCTAAAAAAAAAAAATTTATCCCAAAAGGTAGATTTTTGAAAAAATTACAGCATTTAAAAAAATCGTTTTTTTTAAAGTTCATAACTTTTTTTGATTTGGGGAAAAAAATTTGAAAAAATTCTGAAAAATGTCTTTTGATAAAGGCGATAATTAACGAGGAAAATATTTTTAACAATTTAAATTTTTTTATTAAAAAAGATAGTAAAATGGAGTGTCAGTCTAATATTCAAAATGATATGCTAACATATTGTGTCGCGCATTCGTAAGCATATTATTCCTAAAATAGCCCCTTAGCAAAGTAAACAATTGTGAAATATGATAAAAGAGCAACAAACAAATTGAGTCATTACAAATGGGCGGGTTTTTTACACAAATAATTTTTATTAAGTCAAATGTGAGGTGAAGGTAGAGTGCTTCTAGCATGAGGAATTTACTATAGCTCTAAAATAAGAAAAATAATAATTTTCTCTTTGAAAATTTGGTGGAGTTTTGACCGTTTGTGAATAATTTTTCTTTAATTATTCTGTGTTTCTCGGCATTCTGAAAACTATTTTCTACTAATATTTGGGTAGGTATTTTAGCGAAACGGTATGTCACGTAATTTGTATCGGTAAATTTCGTGATTTCTATCGAGTTTCCCGTTCCGACGGAATTTCTGACAGAATTTATTTAGCTCTATTTGTTACCTTTTCACTCGAGAACGAGTTAACTGATTATCGTGCAACTTTATCTTTAAGGTATTAGAAGATTAGAAGTAACATAGGATATTTATTTTTCCGGGAAGTATACCAGTGACAGACCTATTTGAAAAATGTATTAATGATGCGATCTGATTAAAATTTGGTAGCCCCTTTGTGTTAATGAGGCAGGTTCTGCAATTCACTTCCGAGTGAAATTGTGTGAATTGCAGAACCTGCCTGAATATTAAGGAATATTTTTTTTCGAGAAGTGTATGTACCTGATTCCGACTTAGGAATATGGATAATGATAGGGGTAGGGATAGGGGGTGGATATAGGGATAGGGGTAGTATTAAGATAAGAATAGGGATAGGAATTGAAATAAATTTCGAAATTTTTTGTTGTATTTCAATAAAACATATTTGAAAGGCTGGGAGTAAGGCACCGAACCTAGGGAATCCCGATCCCGAATCTCGGGCCTCCGCGTCATTTTTTGTCGCCAAATCCTGAGACTATATTTATTCAAATACTACTAAATGTCCAAAAATGTCGGGGAGGTATCAAAAGACACTTTTTGGCTTCGATTTCAATAATTTGAAAGCGGAAATTCAAGTTTTTGTATCAGCAATTGGCAAAAAAAAAAAAAAAAAATTTACTTGGTCCGATCACAAAATTGGGGCGGGATTCTATTTATGTGCAGAACATCTTTCTGAGTTGAAATAACTCCTAACAGAAATAAAATATCTCATCTTCGCTTTCAGATTATGCATAACGATGTCCAAAACGCGTCTTTTCATAACACCCCGACCTTTGCAGACGGTATCTGCGGTAATGTCGAAAAATTCTGGGATCACGTGATTGCCATTTGAAAATCCCGAAATCATGGGATCAATTAGGTTCAGAAACGTCATATACGAATGAGTTTGAAAAACAACCTATCTGAACGTCGGTACGTTTTCAGCCGAGATATAGTTTCTCGTATTACCGGTTCTACGAGAACGGTACCAGTACTTGTGCTGTACCCATCGTGCCGAAACGACCCGGCCAAGAGCAATACGCGCGGGGTGACCCTGTCTAACATTTGGGCAGGGCTACACCTCGTTACAACAACAACAACTTTATTGGAATGAAATTCATAGCTTCTTTTCTGCACGAAAATGTTGCCATCCTGCTTGACTTCAAAAATTGTAGCCCTGTCATGTAATCTGCGGTTTTCCTGACATCTGTTATTTTATTCGCGCCAATAATTTTGGGATTATTTTCTGATCATTGCGGGGTCATTTTGGGATCATCTTAGAATTATTTTGGGGTCATTGTTATATCATTTCCGGGTCATTTTTGATCATTTTCTGATCATGGAAGGGTTATTTTGGGACAATTTTGGGGTCATTTTCGGATAATTTTAGGATCATTTTGGGATTGTTTTAAAGTTATTTTTATGATCCCAAAATGACCCGAAAATGATTCTAAAATAAGTTATTTTAAATAACCATAGAAAAAGCCCAAAATGATTTGTTGTTGTAGCCATACTTTGCCCTGCTAGTCGGAAGATCCACTTATAAAAAAGTTACGCAACAGACCAGACAAGGGTTGTACGGGTGTTGACAGTCCTTTGCCGGATGAATCCGGTACGTTCCGGTACTCCCTTGCGGTACTGCCCGACTGTCTTGGGAACGATTTCGTGGATTTTAGTCGCCTCTTACGACCGGCATGTGTGTAAGAGTAGGTCGCCTCCCCGTTCGTGCACTCTGGGTAACGCTAAATGACCTACATGGCCTACACGGCTAGTTTCTTGTATTGCCGGTTCTACGAGAACGGTACCAGTACTTGTGCTGTACCCATCGTGTCGAAACGACTCGCGCCTTTTTCTTATACCGACCCGGCCAAGAGCAATACACTCGGGGTGACCCTGTCTGACATTTGGGCCCACATGGCCCAAAATTGATTCTAAAACAAGTTATTTTAAATAACCATAGAATGATACAAAAATAAGACCAAAATTATTTGTATGGTTGTTGTTGTGTTTTTGTTTTGTGTAATATGGTGTTTTTCTTAGCTATCAGGGATATAGCGTTTTGAATCAAATTCTGTAAAAGCTAATATAATAAAAATAAAAAAAATGTTTGTGCAGTCTAATGTGCATACCTACAATCATTCCCATTATTCCTCTCAGCGTTCCAAGTTTTTTATTATTGGCCAATTGCCAATTGCCATGCGCCTCACTCAATATCATCTTCAAGCCTCATACAAAAATTATTACTGTTTGTTTTTTCTTTTTTTTAACGCTTAATATGAATGGATATGGGGCACAGTAATAAAAATAGAAAACAATTTTGATTTCATTATAGGTATGTTTGTAAACTTACCTTATTGCTGCACTTTTGATTAATTGCTCTAAGGATGCATTCGCTGCTTTTCTTATAGGAACATTATCCATATTATATTCAGGTACCCCAACGCCATTACCACTGCGCGCACTACCTGAAGTTAACAATGAATCAGTTGGGAAATCACTTTTACTTTCTATTTCTGCGCAAATTCCATTGCAAAAACATTCAAACATAATAATTAGACATAATACGAGTTTAGGAAGATCTCGAATTGTTTTAGTTATATGATGACGACTGTGACGGCTACTATGACGGTGACTTGGTAGTGGTGGTGGGGGGTTTTGAGCGTTATAATTGCATTGTTGTGGTCGAAGTGGTGCTTGCGGAGTACGTAGCATTGATTTTCCACTTTTTGCATGCGCCGTTGTTGTGGATGACAATAAATGTGCTGTAGCTAATGGTTCACTTCTTGGTAAAGAAAAAAATAAATAGCATCGTGATAAAGGCGACGACGGCGTACAAGATTGATCGGTGCCACTAAAATAATTGTTGTTTTGTAAACAAAGTTTATGTCTAGTCCGTATTTGGCTTTTGTATGATTGTTTTGCTGGTAATTGCATTTTTTGTTTTTACTTTATTTTCTCTAATTAAGTAACTTTTCAAAATTCACTAAACTAATTTTACACACCAGTCAACAATTAAAAATAAATAAACATTACCCGATGTACAACACTTAACGAACAATTTCCAACTGAACTGTGAGCAATATTCGATGTTCGATCTTCGTTGGCTATCGAACATTGCACAATTGGACTTAAGCGCCAATTATACTTCCTTATCGCTTACGCCATGGCCATAGGGCTAATCAGCTGTTCCAACCGACCTTGTGGAAATCAATTTAAACGGTTAGTGATGCTATAACATAACGCTAACGCGTTAACCATATCGAGGCATATGGGTAAAAGTGCAAAAAATTCAAGCAAAAAACTGCTACTGCTAGAACAAATGCCGAATAAAAAAACCAAAAGCTGGAATCGAGACGTATTTTTGCAGTGAACATATCGGTATATTTCTTTTTTGGGGCAAACAACAACAACAAAAGTTATTAAGGGTCAAAATTCATTTAAAGAATTTTTTAAAATCAAAATGCCTTCTATACTATAGAACCGATTATCAAATTTTTTGCATTGGATAGGTAATTAACTTTCATTTGAGGTACCACTCATTACAAGTTTACGTATTCTCATTACAACTTATGTTTTCTCAATACATTTTACATTTTCTCATTATTATTTTTTTTTCTTATTATCATTTATGTTTTCTCATTTTAATTTACTTTTTCGAGTTTTAGTTTACGTTTTCTCATTTTTGGGTGAAAAAGGTGTATTTACGACTCTTTCGAACCAATCTTAGTTTCCTTTTAATGATTTTTTACGCACCCATATGTTTTTTTTTTTTTTTTTTGTTCTATTATTAATCTTATTAATTTAAAAATCAATTCTGAACATGAATTTTTTCAGTGCTTCAATATTTAAAAAAAAAGTTTCCATTGTCAATTTGTTAGTGTAATTTTTTATTTCATACGGAAGTGCCTGAGCTTCTTACCAAAGGGTTTTTGATTTGCTCTTTCATAAGAAACTCAGGCACTTTTATTTGAATTTTATTTTTATTTGAGGGCAAATGGGAGTGCTTTGAAATTTTTTTTTTAATTCAAAGTGTAAATTTGGGAACAAGTGCGGAATACATACATTTGTCCAAAAAAAAAAATTGGGCTTGAAAGAGGGTTTTACGCTGAATTTAACGGAACTTTTCTTTTTTGGTGCACTCGAACGGTTAAAAAGATATTCAAGGTCAAAGGTCAACAAATTTTTTTTCGTTTCAAAATATCTTGCAAACTGGTGAATGGATTTTTAAAATTGTTTGTTCCCAAATTTTCTCTTCGAAATACCTTTCATTCAATGTATACTTTATTAACCCTTTGACACACTATGTACTAAAAACGAACAAAAAAGCAAATTTCGTTCAAAAACGATCAAATACTGAATTTTCTTTTAGAATGGCCATCTTACGATCGATAAAAGTTATGTGAACCATTCCCATTATTAAATAAGCTTCTATCTTCAAATATCCACCAGCTACCTTGCCCAGAACTTCCAAAGGGCCCTAACGAAAATGAATACAAAACAAAAGTGAGCAGTTTTATTCAATATCGATTTCATATTCGTCTTCCTCTTCTTCGACAATAGATAGGGACGGTTTTCTCGGGTCATATAATCGACCGGCCATTACCATAAAAATATTTATATTATCCACAGGCGAGGATTTACAATTTCTTAAAAACATATACTTAGCTAAGTAACAAAAAAAACTTCTTTTTTCTTTGAAACTGTGGCATAGAACACTTAACGTGCCGCCACAAGCCTTCAATTGTGTTCGTGTGTTGATTTGTTTCCGGGTCCTTAAAATTTACCGAATGGTTTACCTGAAAATGGATGAATCCTTCGTCGGATAGACAGTCGTACGCCTTTGAATAAAGGAAAACCGTAAAAATGTCAAAATTAATGTATAAAAATAACCAATACCAACTTTCCAACAGTCGGACACTATCGTGGTGTTCGGTAGTATCCACTCTTTTATAATTTCTAACAGAGTTTCCTTATCTCTTTTCTCTACCGGCACAAGGAAACACCTGTTAGAACCTCGTTCAACACCACCAAACACCCACTGCCCTTGGACTCGGTGTCCCCTGTGGTACTTCCGGCGCCCGAACTTGCTCTCGTCTATTTCGAAGACCACTCCTGAGCCACCAATCTTTTCCTTTTGGTAGACCATCCCGTCATACACCACCTCGCGGCAGAAACTGCTCCAATCGACAGCTGTATGACGGGACAGTTCCAACTCCTCCATAATAAAGTCTTGAGTGACATTTTTCAGCCACAGGTGACAAAACCCAATAACTTTAAAGATAGGTAGCTTTGTTTTGACAAAAAAGGTACCAACTCTCAACGATATCCGTTCGTCGCACTTCTTTGGCTTCTTGCCCTTTGTTTGTTTCCAGCACCTGTTATTGAAATTTATTTTATTAAAATAAATATTTCTTAGCCATAACTACACATAAAGAGCGAAAAACGACGCAGGCTAATAATTAAAAGGAAAACCAACCAAAAATTATAAACAAACTCACTCCATACAAAGCCATCTATGCTCTGGGTGCACTCAACCAACTTTAACGGATGACCCTCTGAACAATTGGAACCAAGCCCCACTCTTGCAACAAAGCTAAAGCTTCTGTTGTTAAGACGCCACCTATTTTACACCCAAAAATTTAAAATAATTTTAATAACGTCAACTTTTCCATCCTGTATTCACTTTGAAAATAACTGCAATTTTTACCGTAATTTAAAGGTTGATTATAGAGTTGCCAAAGTTGCAAGATTGGCAATATAATAACCAGTGTATAAGGGGTTAGTTATATAAATGTGGGCGCGGAATCCATGGTATTTATGTGCAGAACACCTTTCTTATAAAAAATAACCCTGGGCTACGCCATGCCAACTCCGGGTGGTTGCCTCTATGGGCGGGATCCATGGTATTTATGTGCAGAACACCTTTCTGAGTAGGCGGCCTTCGGCCGCGCTTATAAAACATAACCCTGGGCTACGCCATGCCAACTCCGAGTGGTTGCCTCTATGGGCGGGATACATGATATTTATGTGCAGAAGACCTTACTAAACCACTTCTAGTCCCTGTTTTTTACTCCAAAAAAAATAAACCCTGAGCCGATTACTTTTTTACCTTTTTATAATGGAAATACACCATTTTCATGTAGCAATATGTGTATAAAATGAAAGCTTATTGTATTATCTACAATATTTTACCATCTAATAATACCGTTAACGGGACATTTTTTCGTTTTTTAAACAGTTTTATTCATTTCCATTCGTTTTTTTTTATAAAAAAACATAGTTTTCATATAAAAATTTTGCATAAAGGTGGGAGTGTAATACATTAAATGAAAGGTATTTTTATTACCTAAATATTGGCATTTAACATTTTCTAATCCGATAAGTAGTTTGAAAGATATTTCGATTTAAAAAAAAATTAAAAATTGCCCTTTTACGTGGAATTACCCCTAAAGTTTTTATTTGCACCAAAAAAAAAATTATACGTTTCAACTTTTCGCAAAAACCCCTATCGATCCATATAAATATTTTTTTGATTTGCGAAATGTATGTATTCTGCACTTATGCCGCGAAAACATCGGTATTCAGCATGTTTTATGACGAAAACAAGAAAGCGATCCAAAACACGCTAGTGTGTACATGGTATTACGTCAAGTACAAGCGACATCAGACTAATAGCACCTTAAGTCGACTTTGCCATAACTACGATCGATAACAACGCAAAACAGTTCAAAGCGCAATCGACAATTGGTCATCTCTATAAATAAGCACTTCAGTTTTTTTTTTTTATAAAAGTCCATTTTATTACTTTTCCATTAGTTGAAATTTTATTTTATTAATTATGTTGCCTAGTGAAATTCGGGTGAGTTAGTGTCTCAGCAGAGAGCATATATGTATATATATATAAGTAAATGCGGGCATGGGTTTCGTGATCACCTACATTATTTCATCCTCATATAATTAACAAAGTGCTTAAATTTTTTAACAAAATGTGTGTATCCTGGGTGCATGTTTGGAGGTAGTGGTGTGTGAGATTTGGGTGTGGCACTTCGCACATCATTTTTTAAATCCGTCCAATTAAAACTTTGGTCCTGTTTCCACTAAGAACATGGAGTTGTGGTGAACGTTGCTCTCCGCGTTAGGATGAACATTTGACGCAGGCAGCTGAAGGGAGACCGGTATCCCACTTTTGATGGCTGGCCACGTGGCAGTCGACAAAACAAATTAAAATTGATTTTATATCTATTCCCGCTATCTGAGTTACAGCTTCAAAGTTCTATCTATATAAAACGCCTCTGAAATTAAGACAACCTTTCGATTAGACGGCTGTGACAATCAGGAACTCACGCACGCAAATTTATTTCGGTTAGAACTAAAGAAATCCTGCGATAAAAAAAAAGCAGTGCGCTAATCGTCATTTTTCGATTTTTTGACCATAACTTTTCACTAAAACAAAAAATTACAAAAGCCCTTCCGGATTCGTGATGCTGAGGCCAAACCCCGTCTTTTGAGCTATCTCCCATAATTTTAGATAATTTACTAGCAGTTGACCCCTAAAGGAAGCAAATACCGAAATGTCTTCAATTCCACCATGATTTCCAACATATTTTTCCAAGGATGGATTTAAGTTGGAATATCATTTGAGCTTCCTTGGAAAGTGTTCCTTCAATTTTTACACATGGTCACACTCGTATTATCTCTTATGTATATCTGAGATCAAAAAAAATTCAAAGCACTTGGCGTTAGAGGTTATACTAAAACCCGGTTGGTATATCGCCGCCATAAATTTTTTTTTTTTACTAAATTTTACTTAGGAACTGCCTTTTTGATAAAAAATTTTGACAAATGGGCATTTTCACGGTAACGGACGCGACATTTGTACGCTTTTAAGTGCGTCCAAAACAATGAAGACAAAGTAAAAGTTTATATATATTGATATTGTTTTAAAGGGCTGACGGAGTGCTAGATTTTAATATATACGGTAAGGATCTTTTACAAATAAGTACTAAAGTTATAAGCAATTATAAAGTGATACGGACGCGACAAAAAATAGAAGTTTTTCGAGGCGCATTCAGAAATATACAAAATTCAGCAAATTAATGATTTATATATATATACAATATATTTATTAATAAATGCGAACAGATGACTGTTATTCGTAGGTTTATGAAATATGATAATTTTCTCTTAGTTATTTTTAATTGAGTATAGAATAAATACGGACGGGACATAACGGACGCGACAAAATTTTCCATGAGCTACTCTTGCTTTCGTTTAGCTTCTTCCTTCTTGTATTCCTGCCATTTCTCGACGTTTTCTTTCATTTTCTCTCTATATTTCATTAATATTGCTTTTCTTGTTTCTTTTGCCGTTTTTGCCATCTATAAAATTTTAATCTTGTGCAATTCCTACGACTTTATTTAATATTTAAGGTTTGCGGTAACGGACGCGACGAATTTCAAACACCAATAAATTTTATTAATCGTTTTTGCCGAGAGTCAATGACTACTTTTTTTAAGTGAAATAATTTATTTGCTTAAAGTCTGAAAGCAATTTACACTTGAACACTTTGTACACTAATGAGAACAATAAATGCTGTTTTTCGGTAACGGACGCGACATACGAATATAAGCAGAAGTAATAAAAAAACTACCGTTATTCGATCTCCACTAAGTCTGTCTGCTTGTTAAACATTATGTTACTATCAGTAGAAGATTTTTAAATTATAAAAACATCATAGTATTGCTTTGAATAAGGGAATATAACAAGGAAAAAAGTTGGTGTATTTGGTCAAAAGAGTTAGATTTTTGTAAATTATGTATATCCGTTGTATATTTCGGCTCAAAATTAAAAGAAAATAAAAATTCCTTTATATTTATATAGTAAACACATTTGAGATTTATAATTCATCAACAAAAAGTTTTCAGGAACAGTTTGAGTTTTGCACTCGTGGTTGACCTTTTTGTGAAAATACCCAAATGAATAATGTAAAATTTACCACAGTGGCAACTATGTGTGGAAGATGAATCTATGTTGTATTTGCTATCCACAAATGTGGAAAATGGATGTTTGTTCCAAATGTACTCAGCTAACTGTACGCATGTGTGAGTATTTCTTCAACAGTATTTTTTCAATCGGTGCGAGTCAGACGTGTTTTTAGTTGTGTAAGAAATTGTGAGTTAAAATTTATTTTTCCTTTAGTAAGCAAATATGTAGATACTTATTTTTTTTTTGTAACTAAAAATGCTGATAAGCATTTGTGGCAATTTATTTTAAAGCAATGCTTTTTATGTATGTACATAAGTATTAACATACATACATATGTACATACATAGTAGGTATACTTTTATAACCTGAATTTCGTCACAGTCCTCGTTCATTTTACATATCTGTTCTAGAAAATGTACATGCACACACATATACACATACATACATACATCCATACATACATTACGTAATTTTCCCTTGGAAGGTATCTACATATCCCAACAAACAATTTTGTTTGATATCAACTCATGGCAAAATAATTCATGGTAACCGTAGCACAAAAGAGAACACGAAATTACCGTTTTGGCCATAGATACGGTGACCATAATTTTTTTTTGAAAAAACAACTCTTTTTTACTTAAGGCTTGGTATTGCCTTCACGTGAAAATTTCGCTACCCGGCTATAAACTATTTGGGGTTACACTCTCAATATTTGGAATACAAAGTGTTTTTCATGGCGTAATCATCTCTTTGCAGTAAAAAATGTTGCCAACGTCTTAGAAACATTGAAACTGCAATCTCAAATAATTTCAACCAAAGTGCATCAATTGAAAGTAATTTTTTAAGTATATTTTTCCTTTTTGTGAATAGTATTTCTTGATGGTGAGAGACATTTCCTTGTTAATTTAAAACCTACCATAACCACAGTTGGCGTTTTGGCCGAAATGTACCATTTTTGGTACGAGTTTTTTTCCGGGTACGGAATTTCCAAATTTGGTACGTTTTTGCATTTTAACGTACTCAATTTTTGATTTCGCTGAAGCAATTGACCGCGTTAAACATAAACTAAATTATTTTTAAAATATTTTGAAAGATTTTAAATTTTTCATAAAGTTTTGAAATTATTGAGCAAACTAACTTTACAGAGCTACTCATTACATTTGTTAAAAACGGTTACCTGCACAAAAAAGCAGAACAAACACAGAACATTTGCTTAAAAACAGAACATTTTTGTTATTTTCCTTAGAAAAAAAAAAAATACGCAGAACAAGCTCTTTAAAAACAGAAGTGTTCTGCCAAAAACAGAACGGATGGTCACCGTAGCCATAGAGCTTCTGTCAAAAACAGTGGCGAAACAACAAACGCATAAAAACACATGCACAAACGATATACTTCTTTTTCCTGGCTTTTTGCTTGTTTTTTCACGTTTTCTAAAGAGATTATCACAAAGCACTCACTAAATTTTATTTCACACCTATTTGTTTCTAAAAAAATAAACTAAAACTCATTAAAAAACGCAAACGAATTCCGTAGCTCTTCCACGAACAATGCAAAAAAATGTTAACAAGAAAACAAAAATGGTGATAACTTGACAAATCCACACGTAACTGTACTGTAGAAGAAGAAACCACTCTTGTCAAAATAACCAGTAATGATTAAATCATGTATCAACTTGAGGCGCATTTGAGATCGACTTAAAAAACATTTTTTTTAATATGGAAATTTTGCTCATTCTCAAGTGGAGAAATAAATGATTCTCAACATATCCTGCAGTCGAACCAACTAGTTGCGAACTACTTCAATAAGCCCCTGGTATTTTTAATATGGCGATGTTGAAATGATAAAAATTCTAGTTGTATACTGGTATGTTAATTGACTAGTTTGCTGCTTCACTACCCTGCTAATCAGCTCTAGCCATGGTAAAAACAAAATCAAAAATTAGTGCCTTACAGTACCAAAAAATTGGTTAGCACATCACGGCCCAGGAATTTCGTAAGATTCTATCCAAGTGTTGAGTTTTTAAATAAATAGAAGAAGCTAGCGAACCGTCGGGTTGGAATGATGAAATAAAGCTTTTTATTAGCACCAAACAAGAATGGTCGAAAGGTCCTAAACAAATCCCTAGTTTAATAAATAGTTAAATTGACCGGTAAAGTCTTAAATAAATGGTATTCCACCAATTTCTTCAAGAAAAGTGACCTCAGGCGTAGGGAAACTTGTTTATGGTTTATTTATAAGTATGTATAAAAACCGGAAAATTTTGTCGGCACCAGCTCAAGATACGGAGAAACCAATGTAAATATTCTGACCAACATAATAATCAACTACAAAATAAAAACTGATCATTGTGCTCACTTGTATTAAGGTAAAGGAATTTTATAAGCCAGCGTCTATCCACTGACTATACAATTTATTAATATCGTATGACGAACGGAGCACAGACTATGCTTACTGGCGAAGAGGGAGCAAGACAAATAAAGTGAAAAAAACTCGATGCCCAAAGCAACATATAATACTTTGAAACTTCGCAAAAGAATTTGTTAAAATGATATCAGGTGAAAGCATTTCTAAGTGTTACCATATGAATTTCATTTCATTCGCGTTTTTCGTTTTTCTCAGTTGTACCATTGGGACAAGAATTGCGGTTATATTATAACGAAACAAACAGAGACAACGACAACATACCTAAATGAGAGCGTAAAATAGCTGTAAAAAGCCTCGTACTCAAAATTTGTATGAAGCATACAGAAACAGCGCAGCGTCAACGCTGAGCAAATGCAATTTTCTAATTTGAGAGCGCGTTTCGTGGTGAAGTGAGAAATGGGAGAATACAAGATCTTTGGCGAAAAACAAAAACGCTACGCCGAGTGCTCTGATTTATGACGGCGTGTAAAACAGTGATTTTCAATGAGGTGAATAGACTTTCTATGGTGTAAAAATATTTTTCGTTTCGCTGCGCCAAACCAAAAGGTAAATTTTGACAGTTGTAAATTTTCACGTATGGAAAAAGCACGTTCGAAAGTTAATATTCAAAAATTACTGTGGGTAAAAGTAGGCATCGAAATACCAACACATTATTCGACATAATTCGAATAATCGATCATTTTCGCCACGAATTAGCACCTTCAACATGGGTAGAAAAGGAACCTCGCTGAACAAAATTTCCCACCTTTTTATCCTCTTTTTTTTTTTTGGCAAGTGCGACCCAGTAACTTCCCAAGATTTTATGCGCTGCTCCTTAGCAGAGTATGTGCACACATTCGTGGTTGTCAAAATTTGGCCTATCCCCTTGTTAAATTCTGTTCATATACACTGCGAGAACTGTCAAAATTTATTATTATTTTCAATCATTTGGCAAACAGCCATCCCTGCCAACCAGGGCTAGCCATGATAAAAACAAAATAAAAATATACAGCTATGCAATACCAAAAATAAAATTGACTGTGAGTTAAAGTAGGCTTTGAAATTCGATTAATCGATAATTTTCGACACGAATTTTTGGTAAGCGCGACCCAGTTATTCTCCAAGTATTTATCCGCTACTGGTTAGCAGGGTATGTATGTATGTATAAGAAGTTTTGATAAATGAAGGGTCTAAAATTTATCACAGTAGGTGGAAGATGAATTTATGTTACACATGCAGTCCACAATTGTGGAAAGTAGAAATTTGTTCCAAATATATTCCACTAACTGTATACACATCTGTGTATGTATCACGTCTTGCGTCTTTCTTCAACAGCATTTTTTCAATCGGTGCGAGTCAGACGTATTTTTAGTTTTGTTAGAAGTTGTAGGTAAGTTGAAAATTATTTTGAGTTCAATAAGCAAATATGTAGTAGATAGCATTTAGTTTTTTTAAACCGCAAATGCTGATAACCTTTTGTGTTGATTCTATTATTTATCTGCATTTAGTTTCGTGGGAGCCTTTGTTTATTTCACACACATATTTGTTCTGGAAAATATACATACATACATACATCATATATACGTATATACACATAATTTTTCTTCGCTGATACCATGCAGTGAAACATTAAACTAGTCAGCAAATATACGACTATACAACTATCCATTTCTGACTGGTTTTGAACTAGTTAAAAATGGACTAAACTTATACCAGTGAAAATTCAAAACTAAGTAGAAGACTGCCTATACAAATTGTATTACCCATACCGAAACAGCGCGAACAGTGAAGTGAAAAATTGGGTAATGAAAGAGGAAAATGGAAAAAATTTAACGCTTTTATTTCGGTATATCGCACGTTA
The DNA here is from genome assembly GCA_964058755.1 of Campiglossa producta. Classification (NCBI taxonomy): domain Eukaryota; kingdom Metazoa; phylum Arthropoda; class Insecta; order Diptera; family Tephritidae; genus Campiglossa; species Campiglossa producta. Next base: position 119,364,579 of record CAXKVI010000003.1, read on the forward strand.
CCTGACGTTGGCGAAAAAAACTTAATAAAAAAAGTTACAAACAAAAAAAAATTTGTTAACTCAAAATTTAATAAAATTAAAACTAAAAAATTAAAAATCTTAAGTTAGCAAAAAACAAAAAATAAATATTCCAAATTTCAAAAAACTAAAAATTTAATAAAAAAGTAACAAACAAAAAAAATTTGTTAACTCAAAATTAAAAAAAAATGAAGCCAAAAAATGAAAAATCTTAAGTTAGCAAAAGCAAAAAAAGTAAATAATTTACCAAAAATTATACAAAAAAAACTTTTTTACTCAAGATTTCAAAAAACTTAAAATCTAAAGTTAGAAAAAGTAAAAAAAAAAAAAAACAAAAAAAAATTAATAAAAAAAGTTACAACCAAAAAAATTTTACTTAAAATTAAAAAAAAATTGTTATCAAAAAACTAAGAATTAGAAAAAATTTTAATAAAAAAAATTACGCAAAATTTTTTTTTTAATTCAAAATTTTAGATAATTAAAACCAAAAAATGAAAAATCTAAAGTTAGCAATTTGTAAGCTATTTCGATAAGATTTTGAATTATGGCCACTTTTTCGACGGGCTCGACGCCCTCGTTATGTACATATTTTTGCATTATTCTTCTACCCTTAAATGGCCACTAGCAGGAGAGTTACAGTTCAACCAAAAAAAAAAAAAAAAAAAAAATGGTCCGAACAACTTTGTATTCAGTCGATTTTCTGTCTTCCTCGCATGGAATAGTATGGCTTGTTTGTGCTTAAAACGGTTGTGGTTTCACTGTATTTCCGAACAAAATATAATTCATACAATTATATTTCATATATTTATCTACTAATCGCTCATAAATTTTCATTTCATTTAGACATCGCCACGCAGTGGCTCTTTTGGCCGCATGTGGCCCTACAACAACATAATGTGGCCCTTTATTATGTCTTAGTTCGATAAAAAAATTGTTTTGAGTAATTTTTTGTGATTCCAGGAACGATGTTGTTGTGGAAGGTATGCCGTTGTTGTATGGCCCAGTAGGTTGAAAGGCCTGGTAACCCCTCATCTATTTTGTATTTTTAAACTCCATTATGCATGTTTTTTACAAAATCACCATTAAGGTATCGTCATTTCGATCATTATTTTTAATATTCATGCTTTTTCACCTGCACTTATCATTTTACAACCTTTACAACAGCAACATAACCTCACTTATGTAAATATTTTGCTGTAATTAAAATTGTATATAAAAATATATATATTTATATATATATATACAGTCCTGTGTGTGTACATTAAGGTGATTCAAATTAAAGAGAAAGTTTTTTTTAGAACTTTTTCCCTCAAAAGTTAAATTTTGATAAGATAATGTCATAATATTAGCTAGTTTTTATTTTTATAAGATGATCGCGCCATTGCTACGCCAACGTTTCCGGATGTTTTCGAAATTTTTTTGAGACAATTTTGGGGATTTTCGGGACTTTTTTTTGGGTTGTTTCAGGCCTTTTTATAGATTACTTTTGAAATATTTGAGTGCTTTTTGGGGTTCTATATGGCATTGTTCTCAGAATTTTTGCATTTCATTTCATATATTTAAGTCTGTGGTTACAGAAAACCTTACAGACTAGAATACAATATAAACATAGAACTAGAGCTTAAGTTTAGAAAAAAAAAAAAAAAAAAACGAGTTCAAACATGACTCAATGACGGTGTATGGTTAGCACAATAAAGATTACAACAATAAAATATAGTATGGCAAACTTGATTATGATTCAAAGAGGCTGAGTTCTATAGCAGATTTGAAAACGTTTCTGGAAAGGGAAAAATCGAAAGTTAGACTCCTTGAAAGCTTATTATATTCGAAAAGCGCACGAAATATTGGATTAAAATAGTTGTAGTCAGCACTGGGAGCAGTCAAATAGAACGGCAAAAAAGAACGCAGACGCCTATTAGGCACATTAAAAGAAACCAGCTCAAGAAGTGCTGGACAGTCTAATGTGCCAACTATAATATCATAAGCAAACATAAGCAAATGCAGATTTCTGCTGGTAGCAAGTGTATGTAGATTAATGAGTGCACAGCGAGAGTCGTAAGAAGGGAACGGATCTTCAAAATTAAGTGGACATAGAGCAAACCGGACAAACTTTCTTTGAACCCTTTCAATTCTGGCAGAATGGCAGCTGTAGATAGGATTCCAGATGATGGACGCATATTCAAGCTTCGAGCGGACTAAGCAGATATAGAGAGACTTCCTTGTATAGGGATCCTTGAAGTCTTTGGCATATCTGCGAAGAAAAGCAAGATTACAATAAGCCTTTGGAAGTATGTTGCATATTTGATTGACGAAGGTAAACTTAGAGTCAAAAACAACACCTAAGTCTACAATTTCATTGACAGAGGCCAGTTGTTCACCAGAAATTTCATAAGAAGATGTGTGAGGGTTAGACGATTTTGCAAATGTCATATGGAAGCACTTCTTAATGTTTAGGTGAAGATTATTTGCGAGGCACCAGGCCACCAGGTTATTTAAGTCAAGTTGAAGAAGCGCTGTGTCCGACGGGGCAGTTTCCTTACGAAAGAGTTTGAGGTCATCAGCATAGAGGAGAAAATTAGAATATTTAAAGCAGGAGCCAATGTCATTGATAAACAAGATGAAAAAAAGAGGGCCCAGAATGCTACCCTGAGGAACTCCCGAAGACGCGGTGAATGAATGGGACGAACAGCCTTCAATTTCAAAACACATGGTCCTATTCGACAGGTAAGATTTCAGCCAGCATAAAAAACCGGAATGGAACCCCATATGCTCAAGTTTTTCCAACAAAATCTTGTGAGAAACTTTGTCGAAAGCTTTAGAAAAATCTGTATAAATAGCGTCAACCTGAGCTCCATCCTTAAAAGCAGATATACAAAAATTTGAGAAGTGAGCCAAGTTAGTAACGGTAGAGCGCCCAGTAACAAACCCATGCTGGTGCGGGTCCACTCTTGGTCACGAAAGATAGCTTATCCTTAATTATCTTTCCAAAGAGTTTAGAACAGGGCCCGGCAGATGAATTTCTACTGTGAATTGTTATTTGTTTTTTCTCAGTGGCTCACTCGCAAGCACCAAAGCAACATCGTATGTTGTTGAGTCGTTGCTTGTCAGTGAGCGACTAGGCATAACCAACGACGTCCATTGATTGGTCAGTGCGATCATAGCGCTCTCACAAGTGCACCAACAATTTCATTGGTTCTCAGATTTACGGACAATTGTCCTACTATCTGCCGGGGCTTGGTTTAGAACATGCAGACAATTTAGCTATTGGCCTGTAGTATGCAACATCATTTTTGTTCCCCGACTTAAAAATTGGAGTAATCGATGACTTCTTCCACTTGTCAATAAATATACCAGAGGATAATGACAAGTGTTAAAGACGTGGCATAGAAGCGCAGATAGCGAGACGCTACAGTGCTTCAGAACGAAGCCACAGAGCCCATCACTGTCACATTTTACCGAAGGCTTTAAAGTGTACATAGTTAGCTTCCCTCACATCGTCGTCAGTGATAGTAATTGACCCAAAATCCAAGCCCTTAAAAAGGGACGGATTCAAATAATTGGCACTTTGACCAGGAGTGCCTTCTTCAAAGTTAGACTTAAAAAAATCTGCGAAAAGAGCATAGATCATTCCACTTCATACAGATCGGTATGTACATAATTCCAAAAAGCTTTTGGATTATCTTTAAGTCTTCCATCTATCTTTCTAGTCTTCCAAGATATCGATTGTAGAGGAATTTATCGAGATCATTGAATTGTTTGACACTGTGCAAGTATTGATCCCTGAGAACAGTGTTGGAAGTATCTGACTTATATAGCATATTAAACTCGCTGCACTTATTTTTGAGCCTTTTAAGATACTTGTTGTACCAGGGTAACTTATAAGGTCTTGTGCCAAAAAGTGGGACCTTGCTATAAAAAATCTCAACCAACTTAGAAATGAAAGAGTCAAAGCAGGCATTGGCATCCTTTGAACAAAATATGAATTCCCAGTCCAGGGTTAATAGTAAATCATTAAGCTCATCAAGGTTAGCAGAGCGAAAGTTAAGAGAGGAATTCGTTAAAAATACAGGAATAGTATTGAGATTCTGCAGGCTAATATCAAGCGGAATATAATGTTTATCCGACGAACATATTGGAGGACTACTTTCAGAGAGGCTAACTATTAGATTTTCGTCCACAAAAACAAGATCAAGCAGCCTAGAGAGCGTATTAAATACATACATTATTAATTTGTCTTAAATTACAGCTTAAAGTACTATCGACAACGTTAATTTGATAAGATCGAGTATGTATGACACACAGATAAATGTTGTGCGAGAGGATGCAGTAGGTATATTTTCGGTACTTTTTTGCAACATTCTTGAATAATATCCAAATTTTTTATTGCATTTTTTTGGATCATTTCGGACCATTTTTTCGATATTTTCAGTATCCTTTGGCAATTTTTTGAGATATCTTTGGAATTTTTTCAGGAAAATTTCGGAGCTTTTTTAGGATAAAACCAAGCATTTTTTTAGATAACTTTGGGAGTCTTAAGGAACCTTTTTTTGATCATTTTACGATTTTTTCAGGATAGCTTCGGAACTTTTTTCACGAATTCAGTATTTTCCGGATCATTTTGGCAATTTTTTTTTTCATCATTTCGGGAATTTTTGAGCATGATTTCGGAACTTTTTCTGAATTTTTTTTTTTAGTTTATTTCGTTTTTTTTTTTTTTTTTGGAAAGTTCAAAACAAAAAATTCGAAAATTATGAGAAAATACACTTGAAAAAGAAATAATATTTTCCCATACACTTTCATATTGCATTACTTTTTTGGATTCAATATGGCATTGTTCTCAGAACTTTATTTTATCGAATTTTTTGAGATTCTTTCGGAATTTTTTTGCGATGTTTTCGGGATGGTTTGGGACTTTTTTTGAGTGATCTTAAGGAACCCCTCCAGGACCATTTCGGAACTTTTTTGGGATAAAACTTTGTTTTTTTTTAGATCATTTTAGGACTTTTCAAAAACTTTTTTTTTGACAATTTCGCGATTTTTTTTTTCATCATTTGAATATTTTTCGGATCTATTTGCAACTTTTTTTTTGATAATTTCGCGAAATTTTCTGGGATGATTTTGGAACTTTTTATGCACCCTTTTTAAGGATTATTTAATTTTTTGGAATTTCAAAGCAAAAAATAAAGAGAAAATTCTCCTAAAAAATTGTTTTTCTCATAAAATGTTTCCCCAAATCATTTAAAAATAAAAAAATGTGGTTAAGTTAGAGCGCATTTTTCAAAGCTTATTTTCTTACCAATTACTAACTTTTGAGGGAGTAAGCCTAGAAGTCACATTTTTTTAACCACCCTAGTGTACATATTATATGCATATTTACGTCTTTTAATCAGAAGTGCGATAAGATCAGGGTTCGAATTATTTGTTCCCTGATCGAATGATGTCTACCCCTTTTATTACACATTTGTTATGTTTTCCTTACACTTCGATGAAATTAGGATGCCCCGTTTTTAGGTGAGTTTTATCGTTTGTCCTAACTCAAACTCCGATTATAAAGACAATTCCAAAATAGCTGATAAGCAATATTTAAAGTACCCCTTCTTCAATTGAACGTATCACTAGAGAAAAGAATTGGAAGTACTTTTATCGCGGACCAAAAAAACTCAAGCCAAAAAAAAGCTATGCGAAAATATTTAGAATTGGCCTGAATTATTTTAAAATTATTTTACTTTGCAATAATTTACTTTGAACAAATGTCTATTCAAAAATGAAACTTTTCTTTATTTGTCAGAAAGAAAAATGAAAAAAAAAAAATTTTCTTTCTCATTTGATAAAAATATTTTATTAGTAAAATCATCATTGAGTGTGTGTTTATAAATAACGCGTAAAATAATTTCATTCATTAAAAGTTTTAAGAAAATATAATTTTTTTTTAAATATTCGTGTTAGAAATATATACATATTTCTTAAAAATAGTTGTTACATAAAAATTGAGAAAAGATAAAGTTCGTTCTACTAAGCTTCTGGATTCGTGTTAGCCGTGCTCGGTGCTGGCTAGCGAGTTGAAAGTGGATAGTGTCGAACTCCTGGTAGTTTTGGCCCGAAAATTACATTTTTGATAGCCTGCAAATTTTACGGTATCCACTTTTTATACCAATTGCAAGCGGCGTCTCTGCAAAGCTGATGGTTTTCGGCTGAGCAGCTTTTCATGACAGAAATACATTCCAAGGATTTGCCGATCAATGTCTAGCCATGGATGCCACAACTTTTGAAAAATAAGGTAATTCCATTGCCATTTACATATGTAGTATATCAGAGGTATAACTATCGCGTCAATTGCTTATAATATTTTTGATTTTCTTCTCGTCAGCATAAAGCAGCTGGTCGGCAGTGCTTGTGAATTTAAACCAGACCAGTTTTCAGAAAAATTGGTTAAATGAAACGGGTTTCAAATTTAAACCACGAATGTTTTATCAGTTTTCTAAAGAAAAAATAATATTTTGTCCGTTGGCTGGGACTCGAACGAAGACCCGTTGTTGGCAAAATTCAAACTTAAATAAGCTTTCAAAAATAAATGAAAACAAAACAAAAATTGTAGACCGAAATGGTTTTAATTTTGAACCGAAAAGTTTTAATTTTACGCCGAAAACTTTTAGTTATAATTTTAAACCGAAAAGTTTTTATTTTGTACCAAAAAGTTTTAATTTTCAAACCGAAAAATTTTAATTTTCAAACCAAAAAGTTTTAATTTTACGCCGAAAAGATTTAGTTTTAATTTTAAAGCGAAAAGTTTTAATTTTGTACCAAAAAGTTTTAATTTTCAAACCAAAAAATTTTAATTTTCAAACCAAAAAGTTGTAAGAATAAAATAAAATTAAAACATGTAAGGAAAGGCTATATACCTTTCAAGAATAAGCGTTACGATTTTCGCTGTTCGCGCCCCAGTACAGCCTGTGTCAATTTAACTTTAACTCATACCGAAATTATCGGAACTATCGATTATATGGGGGCGATGTGTTACATTGGTCCAATCTCATTGATTTTTAACACCGACACTCCACATTCTAAAAGAGAAATAGCCACGAAATTTCACGTTCCTACCTATCCAATTACAGGAGTTATCTACTAAAACCCGTTTATCGAAACAATCGATTGTATGGGGGCTATGAGTACTATTGGTCCGATCTCACTGATTTTCAATATCGACATTTTCTATGTAAAAATAGCAAAAAATACAAAATTTCACGTTACTAGCTCTTTAATTACAGAAGTTATAGCCCAAAATCCGTTTATCGAAACAATCGATTGTATGGGAGCTATATGTAATGTCGGTCCGATCTTGCTGGTTCTATATTAGAAAATGGTGGCCGCATACCAAATTTCAGCGAAATATCTTAAAAACTGAGAGAATAGTTTGCGTTCAAACCGACAGACAGACAGACGGATATGGCTAAATCAACTCATCTCGTCATCCTGATCATTTCGGTATGGGTCCATCTCTTCTTCCTCTCATACTTACAAACATCGGACCAAAGTTATAATACCATTTCATCTTCGGGAAAGGTATACAAATTTGCACATGGCAGGATTCGAACGAAAGCGTTCAGGAACCACAGCCGACTGCTATACCGCTGAGCTATGCCGCTCATAAAGATTTTTGTGGGCAAAGTTCAATTACCTTCAAACAAGCCAAAAAATAACCTCTCCCTTTTCTAGTCGTAGAAGGAAAAATTTGTCCAATTGTTTGATATATTGAAGTGAAATTTTCTTTATTATGAGGAAATAATTGACTATCACAAAATATTAAAAAAATATGAGCCTCCGAAATAAGATCATATAGGTGTCCTTTATGACTCCCGATTTGATGAAAATTATGAGCCGTATGCTGAAATTTTTCTTTTAACAAAGCAATTTTGGAACAAATTTTCATATTTTGTTTGTGAAAATTTTTTAATTTCAAATAAGTATTCAATTACATCGCGTACGTGCTGTTCCTGGCAATTTTTCTTGCTATCCTGTTGGCGCCGTTCTAGCGGATTCCCTGATAAGTATAACTTCCCATAAGTGTTTCTTTTTTTCATTAGACCACATATATTTAAAGGAATTTCCCCACAAACATCTCATGCAAGCCCCGGCAGCTTGTGGGACAGTTTTCCGAAAATGTGAGAACCAAATTCGCTTGGAGGGCGCTATGAAAGCACTGGCCAATCAATATATGTTGTTTCTTATGCTCAGTCGCTCACTAGCAAGCAACGACTCAACAAAATACGTTCTTGCTTCGATTTTTGCTCCATCGCTCTTTCACTAATACATCCTCACTTTCGATTCTGCCGATCCCTGATCTAATGCCAAATGTTTATGTATGCTTCCCCAATTCCAGTGTCCGCCTTTCATAAATGCATCCGAAAAGCTACATAAAGGAGTCATATTTGGCTCCTATTTAGGTGCTATATATGTACCGTTTCTGTGGCACAGCCGAAGACAGCTTTCCTTGTTTCTTTTTTTATATATATATAATTTCATAAACAAAATTTTTGAAAACGAAATATGAACATTTGTTCCAAAGTTGCTTTGTTAAATGAACACTTTCGGCATATGGCCCATATTTTTCATCAAATATGATCCTATTTCGGATGCTAAAATTTTTCTCATATTGAGGGCTCATATCGGACTCCTGTATAGTATTCTGGGCAACTGCACAAAATTAAAGTATGGTTATTATTAATTCTTAATTTTCACATATGGCGGAAGCAGCAAATTTTTCTCTTGCTTCTGCTTTTTTAAATGTTTTTATAAGGTCTATTTCGTCGTTCTTGTGCGCGAATTATTGCATTCGATTTTAAACCAACTTCCCGTTAAGCTAGGGTTTTGAAATTTGTACCACAGTCCACGCGATGAAAATGATATATTATGAAAAAAAAAACACGATAGGTGGCGAGTGGGTCGCTATATTCTCAAAAATCGCATTTATGGCCCGATTCGGCTGAAATTCGCAACATGTATTATTCGCATGCAAAAAAATATTTTTCTAAAAAAATTCCGCTAGGTGGAGTAATAAAAACTGAAAATTTTAATTATGGACCGATTAAGCTGATATTTAGCGTGTGTATTACTTAAGCAATTTTAAAATGTTTTAGAAAAAATTTGACCTGCTATGTAACGCCTGAGTTGCTCTATTTAAGAAATACGAAGGTGTGTTTTCGGTGTAGTTTAATTCGTTTTTCAACGAACTTCCCGTTGAGGTTGAATCTTCAAATTTCATCGTTTAGTTTTTTACCCCGATGCAATATAACAACAAAGCAATATAACAAAAAATAATAATTCCGATAGGTGGAGCACGGGTAGCGATATTTAAAAAATTTAATTTCTAGAGATTTTGCTTTCGACATTGTACTAACTTGCCGTTATGTTGGGGTTTTGCAATTTTCACCATCGTTTAGGTTTCGGTAACAATGCATTATACGAAAAAAAAAATCTGAAAATTGGCGCGCGAGCCGCAAAAATCTATTACTATTATTAACCTACACAGAAAAAAATGACACTGGTAAAATTAACAATATTTTACTGTTATCCTGAAGTTGACCAAATTCTGTTAAATTCATCAAATTTTAGTTATTTGAACGGAATTTTTTTTTGAAGTAACTGCATTCAATTGTTGATTGAACAGTCATAGATTTGTAAATTTTTAATTAACAAAGTTGTGTAAAACTGAAAGTATTTTTTGGTTTTATTGTTGGGCCAAGACAGTATTTTTGTTGATCAAACTAAATTTTGTATTAAAACAACAACTTCCTCTAGTTGATTCAACAGCGAGGGAACTGTCATTTTAAATTTACTGCATATCCAATTAAATTTAGTATAACCGATGAGAGTTTTTGTTGATCAAACAAAATTTTGTGTTAGAACAACAAAGTCCTGCTGTTAATCCAGCAGCGAAGATACTGTCAGTACACGGTTAAAAATTTGAACCTAAATTTTAAAATTTTTTTAGAAGACATACCTATATGACAAAACCAAATTTGGTTTCAAATTCAATCTATGCCAGTTTTAAAAAAAATTGGCGAAATGAATCGGGTATCAATTATAAACCAAAAATGTTTTAAACTTTTTTTTAAAGATAAACCAATTTTTTGTCCGTTGGCGGGGATTCGAACCAAGACTCCGCATCATGCCCGTCTGCTCTACACCACTGACCTACATCGCATTTTAAGTATGTATGTTATGTGTTTATTGGTCATTAATTTGAGAATCTTTGAAAATTTGGTGGACTTTTGACCGTTTGTGAAAAATGTTCCCTAAATTATTCTGTGTTTTATTATTAGTGAACAAGATGGAAAAGCTACAACAATTACAAGCTACACAATAACAAGGGGGTGCAAGAGTAGGCGGGGAGGCTGAGTAACGCTAAATGACCTAAATGGCCTACACGGCTAGTTTCTTGTATTGCCGGTTCTACGAGAACGGTACCGGTGCTTGTGCTGTATCCATCGTGCCGAAACGACCCGGGCCGTTTTCTTATATCGACCCGGCCAAGAGCAATACACCAGGGGTGACTCTGTCTGACATTTAGTCAGGGCTACACCTCGCTACAACAACAACAAGCTAGCATGATTTCGTAATTTCGGTCTTGCTCAAGGGCACTTGTCAAATGGCTTCGTGTTTAGAAAATTTTCATCACCTATTGTTGGTCATCGAACCTAGAACCAAGAGGAATAGGAATTTCTAAGCCCGCAGTGTATACCTTTTACACCAAGCTGCGTTGAAATTATTACCAGCTTATATCCATCATGTTCACTTTGTATGTATTCATTTTATTAGTTTTTGTTATTCTTCTACCTTATCGACAACTAGAGCGACATCAAATTTATACTAGCAGTGTCAAGAATTTTTAGTACACCCTGTGATCATTTTACTGACAGCTGCCAGTTTATTTTCACAGGGTGGTTTTTCGCTGTGTCCTGCGATTAATATGTATGTATGTTATGAGTTTGTAGTCAGTAATTTGAGAATCTTTGAAAATTTGGTGGACTTTTGACTGTTTGTGAATAATTTTTCCTCAAATATTCTGTGTTTTATTATTAGTGAAGAAGATGGAAAAGCAACATCAATTACAAGCTACCATGATTACGTAATTTCGGCCTTGCTCAAGGGCACTTTTTTTTTTTTTTTTATATTTTGGATGAATCAACCCATATTTTGCATATCATCCAGCCCATTTTTCGCTGTGTATAAACAGTTACTATTTTATCGCTATTATTATTATTAATATCACTTATTGGTATAATTACTATGATTAATGTTATTATTATTATAGTTTGTATTATTATAGTCATTATTATTAATATTATTTTCATTATTACCTATATTATCATGTATATTATTGTTATTATTATTACTAAGTGTTATGAACAACGTAATCGGAACTGGAATAAAATTTTTTGCATATGTATTTGTAATTTTCGATTAGAATTAAGATTGTAATTATTTAACATTTTTTCTAAGAAACAGAGGCTATGGAATGTCATCTGAATCTGCATCATGACAAGTGTGCCTTCGGTAAGATAATGCTCATCAAGCAATTCCTGCTCGGATGACAGTAAGTCGTGGATACCCAAAAAAAAAAATGGACTATAACCAGTAGACCTTATGAGTCTTATATAATACTAACCAAAATATTCTTTGACATTAACACAGAGAAGACATAAATTATGCAATAGGGACATAGAGGACCTCCACTATTTGAAAACAGTGGTAGAAAACAATGAATATACTATGCTTACAGTGCTCCAGCCTAGACAAAATGGATCTAAGAACTGAAGATTAAATTTAAGGCTAGTGTCAGAAACCAGAGGACACACGATGCAAACAAAGAGGGTACAGTGTAAATGACTTGAAACAGTTTATCTCAACGTGACCTCTTAACACAGGAAGAAATAGGGCTCCAAATATTTGAAAATGACTTTAGACACCCGAAAAATGCTAGTTACGATTTCTGTTTGGAATTGAGTTCCGATTCTATTTGACCCGCTTTCTGTTCTTTTAGTTTCGTCTTCATACAATACTATCAAGGATACTTTATAAGAACTGAGTGGCTTTGTTAAAGTAAACTGTTTTCTGGGCCCTATTCTGTGCGGGTCTACTTGCCCACCAACCTGGTCTTAGCTGACCACCTTTTCAGGCTCGATTGTAGTATACTGTTTTGTAAACTTGTATAATCAACCTTTTTTTATACTGCTACAGTATTGAATGAGGTTAGGTTAAGAAAGCGCGTATGGGATATCCAACGCTTCCACTCGAGGACATTTAGTTCATTATGAATGCTCTCAGTGAGTCCCGGGCTGTGGCACATTCGTCCAACGATGTATTTCTCATGAACTTGAGAAGAATCGAAATATCCACTCTCCCACCTCTTCCAGACTGTCGGAAAAACGTGTTCCCAAAAAAAGTAGTCGATCGAACTGTAGTCCTGGGCAGCGACAAAGAAAGTGGTGAATCTACTTATCCTGACAGGTAATGCCCGGTCCTGTATAGGAATTCCTTGTGATAATACCTGTACCTTGGAAGAACAGTGAACTTAGGCCGCAGAACTTGGTAGAATATACTTAGAAAATTGGAACATTGAGCAGATCACGCAAACTCGTTATAAAACTAACTTGTTACAAAAGTACCGACATCGACTGACAAATGTATTGACAGTTTAGCCTTAAGGAAAAAGTTATACTTCAATCAAAAAAGCTGACCACGAGCCCATGAATACTGAACAAATTTAAGAAAAAATGGAACGCCCATTTTAAACAAAAACATTTTTGTTTTCTTTTTTAGACCAAAATGAAGAGAAGGGTGGATGAGAAATTAGATAGTTTAAAAAAATATGTGCCCTTTATAAATTATCTAATACAATTGGACACAGTTAAATACACAAAATTTATAGATATGAAAGAATGGATTTTAGAAAGAAAGAGGTAAGCTAAAAAGGGCCTAAATATTATTTAGCATTCTTATATAAATTTTTGTTTTGCAGATATCCAATGAATGTGCTAGAAAAGATCGAAAACAGTATAATTACACAATATAGGAATTTGTTCTTGGTTGATGCGGTAAGTTCTGTTCCAAATACAATATATTATTAGGTTAACACTTTTTCCATACAAAAAAATTGCGAGTATGTTTAGCATACTCAAAAAAAAAACCAAAAAAAAATTATCCGAGAGGGTCTTTGTAAAGGGGATTTCCTGGTTTTGACAAGGGAACCACTGGATGCGAAATATAAGCTTTGCACAGACGTCGAATAAAACCCAGCGGCTTCGCGGGCGAGATGCTCTTGATCGAATGAGCGGAAATGCTCCGGTGCAGAATATGTTCTTATCGCCAGCCATCGCTGGCAGCAGGGCAAGAGGGAGACCACTACTCCGATGGAGGAACCAAATGTAAACCGCCTCAGCGGGTTAGGGGTTTAGAATATGCCCGAGGTAGGCATACCGGTCGTAAGAGGCGACTAATATGCACATAGGTAATGACGTGCTAGTTCGCCTTAAATAAACGCGCTCAGCATCAAATAGATGTCAAAAATCCTCATGCCCATACAATTTGTATGAGCCCAACACAAACAGCGCGGCGTTAACGCTGAGCAATTGGAATTTTCAATTTTGACTGCGCGTTACAACCAAATGTAGACCTTTTTGCGATCCCTTGGTGTTGCCAATTGGCACAACCTTTCAGACGGTTTAGTGTCAATGAAAAAAAAAAGAAGGAAATAAGTCACCAAGAACAGGTCTCTCGGCGAACAAAGAGCACGCTCTATAGGTCTCTCATTGTACCTGCACTGATATACGGCTCGGAATCATGGACAGTGTCGAAAGAAGATGGGATGGTCCTTGGAGTATTTGAGATAAAAGTTTTCTGGAAGATTTATGGTCTTACCTTAACGCCAACGGCGAGTATCGAAGGAAATCTAACGATAAGCTGTACGAGCTTTGCGCAGATCTGACCATAGTGCGCGATTAAAGCCCAAAGGCTTCGCTGGCTGGGTCATGCTATACGAATGGAGGTTTTCCTATCGACACCCGAAATCGGCAGCCGGGAAAGGGAGGGCTGCGACTGAGATAGAAACAGCAGGTGGAGGATGACTTGAACTCCCTTCCCGGAACCTCTGGGTTGGTGTATTTTCGCGGCCATGCCGCTTTCTTTCTGGGGGCCAACGTTCTTCCTGGCTGGGTTTGATTTCCAAGCTCTCGTGTGAACAGGTATACAAGCCGAGCGACCCTAGCTGGTACTATACTATTCGTGATTAGTTAGATAAAGATTTCCTATGGATACTGGTAGCTCCAGCCGAATCGTGCGCGGGAGGTACTTACCCGACAGTGACAGGAGATATTTGCTTGAGTAGGGGATTCTAGTTCCCTTTTACGACAGGCTATACTCTAAGCACCTAATCCACTAGTGGGTTCGTCGAACCGTCACCACTCATAGCATATATCGTTCGCGACTCTCTTTCACAGACCGACTTACAGCCGTTGTGCCCCGCTCAATGTCCACCCCAGGGGAGTTTGGGTTTAAAGGGCTGAGTTCGCCAGTGTTACTGACCGATTTTCGGATTAGCTTAGGAATTATTTCGACTCATAAAACTGGCCAGTTCGTGACCGTTGTGTCCGTTAATCCTGTCAAAGAGCTCGATCCGTATCGCTCGGTATTACGAGTTTCAGCGAGCTGACCGCTCTATATCCGACATTGTCGGTAGAAGCAGGGAAACCTTTTGCAATATATGATTTCAATATTGCAGTTGAATAAGATTTGTTCGTTTGTCCCTTTCCCATCTTTTACTAAAGGTTGTAACCAATTTTATTTTATTAAACAGAAAGTACCTAAACATATCATGGATATATTTAATACCCATGCTCAATCTGAAGCGAAATGCTACCAAGTAAATTTGTGCTCAGATGATGAGGATGATGACGATAATGATAATACGTCATGTCTCAGTATCGTTGATGATGATGACGATGTCATTATCGTTTCCACACCGCCTACGCAACAAAAACAAATTGCGCCGAAAGCCACAAGCACAACAGCTCCTCCACGCCTAGAGGCGACAATTTGTATAGATTCCGATGATGATGACGATGATAATGATAATACCACTACTACTATAGATTTAAATACCACACTTTCGAGTGAAGATTCATATTATCATGAAGAGAAACTTTTCAAAAGAAGAGGAGATTTTAAAAATGAAGAGCTTGAGCAACAACTGGCTGCGGTAGATAAAATAGACGACCTACTTAATAAAGATTCAGATATGGATGCAGGAAGTTATGCGGAGAGTGAGGAGCTAATATATATGGGAACACAAAATAAAGAAGTTCCTAAGCAACAAACACAAAAAGAGGCTGGTCAAGAAGCCCAGAAGGATGTAGCAAAGGTCGATCGGACGACTGAATTACGCATCGAGGAGCAAAGTGTAGAAATCAACAGCAAAGTGCAGAAGGAAAAAGTTGAGCTACAATCTAAGGCGGCGGCGAATCAGGTGCTTGAGGCACTGGCAACGCAAGAACCGCAAAGCCGGCAATTCCAGCACAAACTAGAAAATGAGCAACGAAACAATGAAGTTCAGCAAGTAACGAGTAGAAGTGAGGAGCATGTAGCGAGTGGAAGTGACGAGCATGTAGCGAATGGAAGTAACGACAAAGTATCGAGTATAAATGGCGATCAAGTAACGAGTAGATGTGGCGAGCAATTAGCGAATAGAAGTACTGAGCAACTAACGGGTAGAAGTGGAGAGCGAGTAGCCAATAGAAGTGGTGAACAAGTAGCTAGTAGAATTAGCGAGCAAGTTGATTTAAGTGATACAAATTTAGAGCGTATGGATATTAAAAATCTAGAAAAAATATATGAAGACATGACTAAAGAATCTCAAATCAATATTGCAGAACTATTGCAAAATATAAGTTTGAGCCCATGGGAGTCGCCATCATCAAATGAAAATATACCAAATAATAGCTTAAATAATAACGGTATTAACAATATGTACCAACAAAAACGACACGCTTCGCCACCTCCCCCTCCTCCTCCTTTATATCCAAAATTAAAACCCATTGATATACAACGGACAAATATGCCACCAACAGCTACTGCTGCTGGTGGTTTACCAGCGATACCGCCTTTTAAAATCAATTTGAAAGATCCGCGTATACGAAAATATTTAGAAAACAATAAAATTGTGCCACCAAATGCACCACCTGCATCTGCGGTAGCTCCAACTTTTTCAAATGTGCCAAATGGAGGTGGCGTGAGAAAAAATTTCGAATTACAAAGAAGTGCACCCCAAACATATGGTGAGTATAAGCGTTTGCAGGCTGAAAAGAGACAAATAGAGGAGCGAAAAAGAGCAGAGCAAGCGAGAAGAGCGGAAGAAGCGAGAAGGATGGAAGAAATGAGATTGGCTGAGGAAGCGAGAATTTTAGAGGAGGCCAGAAGAGTCGATGAAGCGAGAAGAGCAGAAGAGGCGAGAAGAGCAGAAGAAAAAGCTCGCGCGAGAGGATTTGCAGGGTTAGCGGAAAACTCAGTAGAAATGAGAAGAGCATCCCAAGAAACGGTAAGAGCAGAGAGCGCGAGATATTCGCCGGGTTTAAAAAATGCTACTTTAAACAAGGGAACTTCGATTACTGACACGCCAACTAATGCATCAAATGAAAAGCTGCTCTCGAGCGCAAATGCGATTGTTGAAGAAATACCACAGTTGAAAGATGAATTTTTGAAAACAATAGGTGAAAAGCTATTGGAAGATGAACGTTTTCTCAAATATTTTAAAAAAAATGCAACAACAACTACTGATGACGATCAATCACAAAAAATTAGTAGAATGAATAACATAATATGCAGTTATGCGGAAAAAGAGAACAGCACTGCGGCAACAACGGTAACAGAAAAGCAGGAAATGACAGAACCAGCAGACACTAAAACCATAACAAAGCTAAAAGCGAATTTGAACAATATAGCTAAAGTTGAAACGCAAACTGATTTTAAAACTATGATACTAAAAACTATATTACCATATAGTGATAAAATATTAGATGTTTTGTTTAGTGAAAAAACAGCAAGCGCAACAACAAAACCCGAACAGCGTGAGGCAGAATCGACGACTACTACATTATTGGAGAGCAATGATGATAAACAGAAATCCAATGAAGACGCGGAGTTGAAAACAAAAAAAATTAAGCGTAAAAGAAAAGTTAAACAAAAGGAGGCAAAACCAAGCAGTCGCACTTTTAAACGCATACGCACAATTTCATCATCATCATCCTCTTCGTCGACGTCGTTGTCAATGTCTTCCATAGCTTGTGCAGGCACAACCGAATCGCCAGCGTCACCAACTGCAAGTGCGACAAACGTGACGCCACCATTTAAAACACGCAACATAATGCACGCGACACAGCAGAGTTTTTCAATGTATCAACCAATATTAAAATTGAGACGGCTCTCAGCTGAAACTATACGCAAATATACAGAGCGTTCCTCATCGTCTTCTTCCTCTGTGAAGCATAATAAAACAATTAATATAGAACTTGTTGAAGATTTAAAGCAATCAAAGAAAAAAGCGGATCATTTAATTGAAACAAAACCGGCAAAATTAAATGTAAAATATAAAAATGTTGATAGTCGTATGACAGATCAAAATACGACTTTTTGTAAACTCTGCAAATCGAAACCGTCCGATCTTACAAATCATTATAAACGCGTGCATAAAACCGAATCGTATGTGGCGCGTTTGAGTGCGAAGAGCTTGAAGAATTTAGAGACAAATACACGTTTTGCGCAGCTACTCACCAAATCGGCGTTGAATAGTAATTTAAAAAAATACTCGCTCTCATGCGCATTCTGCAACGATGAGATTGAGGAAAAATTTATTAATTTTTATAAACATTTTGCTACGCACACGGGCGAATATGCGTTCCAATGTGGCGTTTGTAAGCTAGAAAAACCATTCGAGTTTGATATACAATCGCATAAATGTCATTCGAAGACGTGTCGCAATGCGCGTATTAAATTGCTCTATCAATATCCACCCAACGTGTTGGTTATTTATTTATATGCTTGTAAAATATGCAATTTTGTGCAGCTGAATGAAGCCAACACGTTCAAACATTTACGCGATCATCACGATAAAAGACAAGATGATTCCAATTTTATACGTAAATATATTTTGGCGGCCATCAACGATCAGGAGGAGGAGGAAGAGGCGTCAAGTGACGCAGCTGCATCAGAGTATTCCACTGCTGAATTAGATAACAAATTAGAGTTTCCAAAAGATGATGATATATTGGTGCGTAATGAAGCGCTATCTGAAGATATGCTGCAGCAGCTACAACAGCAAGATGCAAATGTGAACAAAAGTGAACAGCTGATGAATGATGTCGCAGACAGCATGCTACAAGCGCGCCAAGCAAACAAAGCGGCGGATAGCGAAGAGGTTAAGCATAGTTTAACAGCAATGGTGACGCTGCCAACAGGTGACGCTGGTGATGAAAAAATGTATGCAACAACAGCCTCCAATACAAAACAAGAAAACACTATGCTGCCTTTTCAAGCATGCAAACCAATACCATTTATTAAAAGCGAATTCCCAGACACAGATGACTTGGTACAACTACCGCTACCTATAAAGCAAGAATTGACTAGTGTTAACAATAAAATGTTGCTTTTCAATTCAACGCACAAATCGTATCGTCATTATCCTGCTGGCATCTTCTATTTTGGCCTTTACAAATGTATGGCCACTGATTGTTTATTCTCCACGGATTCACGTCTCGCTATTTTACAACATTTAAATCGTCATCGTAAAAGTCAATGGGCACCAGATGGTTATCTCTTGTGTGCCTATTGTCAATTGGATGCTGAGTTTTGTAATACGCCTGAAATGTTAATTGAGCATATACAACGTAATCATCAACAGGCGCCATATCAATGTTCAATTTGTTGTTATCGCGCTATAACGCCAAATCATGTGTTGGCGCATTGGCAGCATAAGCATCAGCAGCAAGCGAGAGAGAATTTGGTGGTTTATAAATGCGCTTTAGTGGATGCTGTTGTGGATATGAGCAGGCCGCCTGAAAACATTGTCGAGTTGTTAAATGACAATGTTGAACCTTTCGTTTGTCCTTTTAAAGGTATGTATACATTTATTTTGTACAACCCTATGTTTAATTAATTAATCGTTTTAAACTAAAATTTATTAATCGAGACTAATCATCGAATAATCACTTGATGGAACTAATCAAAGCTGTAGTCATTAATCGATCAGAATAGCTATTTTCGAATACTCTAAATAAAAAATTATAATTCATTTTAATCTGATTTTTTTTTACTCAATTAATCCTTAATTTTATATTTGACAGACACTAATAAATTAATCGAATAATATTTGATAGCCAATAATCATTAAAAATGAATCTTTGAAAAAACCAATTAAATTAAACTTGAGGCATTAGTAAATTAGAATAATCATTTTCGATTAATCAAAATGATTAATTTGCTGACTATTCGCATTTTGATTAATTATAAAAAATTTGAATATTAATTTGAATTTTGTTGACAGCATTGAAAAACGAGTGATTAAAAATATGTTAGTTTTTAATTTTATATTTGACAATAATCAATTAATCCAATAATATTTAGTCGCAAATAATTATCATCGATAAATTAAATTAATAGGCAAATTAATTTAAACTTGAGTCATTAATAAATCTTAATAATTTTTCGTTCAATCAAAATGATTAATTTACCTTTTAATCACATTTTGATTAATTATAATAAATTGATTAATTATAAAAAATTAAGCAAACTAATCCGAACAATTGTTATCAATTAAACCATAGCTATTAATTTAAAACTTGACCCATTAACCAATCAGAATAATCTTTTTCGTTTAAACATAATGATTAATTTGCCGAATAACCACATTAGAATTAATTAAAATAAAATCAGATTTCAATTAATTTTATACTGTCTAATAAACAGCTTTTAAAAATGATTAATTCAAATATTTGACAAAAATCAATTATACGAATAGTATTAAATCATTATCGATTAATTAACTTTTATATTTTTTTTATTATTTGAATCTGAATGCCAAAAGAATGGAATAATGGGAAAAATGATTAGTTAAAAGTTCATGTAATCAATTAAAAAATCAGGTGAAAAAAAAAAAAAAACAAAGTCAGCTTTGAAATTTCAGCATCAAAAAATTATCGATTTAACAAAACGATTAGTTTTCCGATTAATCACATTTTATTTAATTATCTGAATTCTAAAGTTCGTTTAATGGACTAATTGCACATCTCCACTAAAAAACACTAAAAAATTAAGGCTAATTACAAAATTTGAGAAATAACAGTTATATTTGGTCCTTTTGGTCCACATTTTCATTAACCAAACTTTTTTGTTTCTATTTCACAGATTGCTTTAATCATTTCAATAGTATTGCTTCGATACAAAAACATTTAATAGACACGCACAATTTGCACAAGAAAAGTGAATATTTTGCAAATCTAGAGCAGTATGCGTGTATATACTGTACGCAGAGAATGCGCGATTTTGCAATGGTCAAAATACATTTAATTGAATCACATCCAGATCAGCGACCTTACGTGTGTGAGAGAATGTTACTGCCAGGAGCAGAGGTACGTACATATTTATTTTTAAAATGGGTCAAGCTATTTGCGTGATAATCGCGCGTATGCAAAAAAAAGGTGGCAACCCTAAGTGGAAAAAAGTACCACGCAAATAAATATTCGTTCATACCCATATTGACATCTCACTGAATTGAAAAATAAATATAAACAGTTGGCAAACACGTAAAAATATTCACCGTGGCAAAACTTGGGTTAAAAGTCGGTTTGAGCCGAAAAAGAGCTAATTTTTTTTATGGAAGCTGTATTTGAAATGCATATGCCCTCCTACCAAATGAAAAGATGCAAACTGTAGATGTCTAGGGAGGTATAATTATTTTAAAAAGGCTGTTACCTGTTAAAAAATTGGGGTTTCCTGTATAGTTTGCTTGATTTTTAAAGTTGAACTGCCACCTTAGCGTGAAGATGTGCTGTAACATTACATTTTTTGAATATGGTTGCCACCTGTTTAGAAATAATTTTTTTTCCCCTGGGAATTTTTTTTTTATTTTTTAAATTTTTGCCATCACTTGAACAGCCTTGTTCTGAAAATTTGTTATTTGTAATACTTTTCATAAAAAACGTTGCCACCTGCTCAAAAAAAATTAACATGGATTTTCAATTTAATGGGAGATGGTTTTTGCAGATCATCAGATTCATACATGATAAATGTGTAAGAATGCTAAAATTTTTATAGAGGCTGCCACCTGTTTAAAAATATTTTTTTGTATTAGGAATTTTGTTTTTGTTTTTAAAATTTCAGTAGTGACTTGAAAGGCCTTGACCCGATAATGCGTTAATTATTAAATTTTTTATGAAAAGCGTTGCCAACTGTATAAAAAAAGCCTTGGCCTGAAAATGTGAGAGTTGATAATTTTTTTTATAGAAAGGGTTGCCACTTGTTTAAAACTGATTTGTTCCTATTAGGTATTTTTTTTTTTTAATTTTAGGTGTCATTTAGTACTTTATTAAAGATATAATTAAAAAGGGTTGCCACCTCTTAAATTGTTTTCTTGGGCAGGCTATTGGTAATTCAATTTATAGGTATCATTTGAAACAACATGTCCCGAAAATTAGTAATTTTTTAACATTTTTATAAAAATGATTGCAACTTGTCTAAAAAAATTGTAATCTGCAAAGAAATTTTTTAGCAGAGTATAAGATTTACACCATTAACACGGTCCTGGATTTTTCAAAAACTTTTCCGAAAATGAGTTATTTCTTATATTTTTTTTAAAAAGTGCTGCCACCTGTTTAAAGTTTATTTTTTTCCTATTATGTAGATTTTTTTTTTTAATTTTAGGTGCCATATTAAAGCCCTAGCCTGGAAATCAGTACATTAATAAAGAAAAAAAATTAAAAATGGTTGCCACCTGTTTAAAATTTTTTTTTTCTATGAGGCAGTCTATTTTATTTGTTATTTAATTTTGAGATATCATTTGAAAGACCTTGTGCCGAAAATGAGCAATTGTAGAGTACAAACAAAAAAGGGTTGCCACCTGGTTAACCAAATTTAAATTAAATTATGTATGTATATACAAAAAAATTTGAGCAGAGCATAAGGTTTACTCCTTTCTCGTGACTAAATCTTTCATTTCATTTTTTTTAGGATGACTTGCCGGAAAATCTAAAAATCACTTTTGTACCATTACCAGAAGTGCCATGCGAGAATATACAGCAAGTTGTAGTAAAGCAAGAATTGGATACAGCACACGATACAACAAACGCTTATGAAGCTCAAGAATTCGAGAGCGCAACAACAACAAGTGAAACAGATACAACGCTTCCCACGGAGAGTGAGCTAAAACCAAATATCGAGCAATTACTGCAAACCGCTGAAGAGTGCGTCAAAGTTAGTTTATTAAAATTAACAAAAAGTACTGGCATCGCGCCCGATCTGCTCTATCATTGCCCACAACCGACATGTGGTGGATTCTTCTCAAGCTTTGAGCTATGGTATAGGCATATGAGCGTGCGTCATTGCTGTTTAATAAGCGTATGCCCACATTGTCCGAATAATAAAAAAGAAGAATTACCATTGGCTGATTTTCAAATGCATTTCCAACAACATTGTTGTCATTTGTATGGCTGTTATTATTGCGGTGAAACGTATACGAATGAGCAGGCAGCAAGGGAACATGTTAGTGGGGAGCATAATGATTTGAGTGCGACAAAGGCGATAGAAACAACAATCGAGCAAGTGCCGTTATACTTTAGGCATGCATTCAATGTGGTGATGAAAGCTGATGCGCATGCGCAGTTGCAAGAAAAGGAACGTTATACTTTCTTGTTACAACTGCAAGCAGTTATACAAAAACGTTGCGCTTACATTGAAAAGTTATATTATGATTCATTAAAAACGCAATGGATTGTACCTTTTACCGCCTTATGGTTGGAAAATTTTCCTAGTTTTAAAAATAACGATAGTATTAAACGTAAATGTTTTGTTGCCGGCTGTACATTTCAAACATATGATAATGAAATATTTTATGAACATTTGCGTAAAAGTCACCTTATTGGCGGTAGTAAATTTGTATGCGCCAAATGTGATTTTCGTGTATCATGCGAAAATTGGGAACCCATTATAGATCATATTAAAATGCATGTACTTAATATTTATATATGTTGTGTATGCTCATATTATCATCATGATCGTCAAAAACTCTATGAACATTTACAAAATGAGCATCGCTATCGTGATGTACCCATAGTTACCGTTATACGTTCTCCCGAATGTGTACAAATATCGTTAGCGATAGTATTTGCTGAATTGCGTAAAACTTTTTCAACAATCAAGCAATGTTTTATTTGTAATGAGTCGAGCTCAACATGGCCAGCATATGCGAAACATTTGAAAAAATCACATTTGATAACATTACAATATTTTTGTGAACTCTGTCATGTGCCACTCAAACTAACCGAATGTGATGCACACTTTGAGAAAGAACACCCAAACATCGCTTTGAGAATAGCTTGTCAAATTGCAACAAATAATCAATTATCGATTGTTGCCATAAAACCATTTCAATTGCAAATTCAAGCCTCTTGCGCAAATGAGCCACCATTTTTATATCAACAAAGTAAGTCAAATGCTGTTGCAAACAACAACAACAACAACAACGCGAGTATTGTAAAACAAGAGCCGGCTGATCATATTGTCGCTGATGCTGATGATGATTCTGATATTGAAATGATTAATGATGATGATATTGTTATTGCTCAAGATGCCTTAAAATCATCCACACAACAGCAACAAAGTACACCTGCTATACGTTGCGTGAATGTAAGAGCTTTGCAGCAACAGCAGTCGAATCATTCAGCAGCGCTACAAACGGAAGTGCTACAACAAGCACCCCAACAAGAAATACAGTACGCACAACAACAAATGCAATATGCGCCACAACCAATGCAGTATGCGGCACAATTCCAACCACAGCAACAACTTTTGTCGCCACATTCACAACTCTACTCGCCCCAGCCACACCTCTTGTCGCCACATTCACAACTCTACTCGCCTCAGCCACAACTCTACTCGCCCCAGCCGCAACTTTTGTCGCCCACGCCTTCCAATTTTATAAATTCGACAACTACTTCCAACTTTATAACTTCACCAAATTCGAATTTGCCGCGAGTCGCCATTCAAAGTCATGATCCCAACTTTACTGGTGCATGTCATTTGAGGCCAGTTAAAATTGTGATACGCCCGAATACGGCGGCTAGTCCGTTAGAAGTTTTAGGTAAGTTTATTGCCACTTTTCTTCAGCACAGTTGACCCCTTTAATTTGGTTACTCACCTCCTACTACTCACCTCCCAAGAAATGTCAACCTCCAAGAAATAGTCAAGAAATATTTTCCGCGTCAAAATTTTCTTGTGCCAATACTCAGCCATTTCCGTTACCAAATTATGTCAATTTAGGTGATTTTCGAAGTTTTCGATATCGAAAGTGGGCGTGAAAAGGCTTTCATATGTTTTAATATTTGGTAAAAATTTTAACACAACGTATACGTAACATAAATTAAATTTACGAAAGGGGGCAAATATGGGCAACCAAAATTTTCGGGAATCGATAGAAAATATTCCAAACTTTCATTTTATTGTAATTTGAAGGTGTAACACGCTGTAACACAAGCTTTTTGTCTATCCAAAGTAGAAAAGGGTTATCTTTGTTTAAATATTTGGAAGTGACTTTTCGTCATTAAATTAAATTTTCGTTATTAAATCAAATTTACGAAAGGGGCAAAAATGGGCAAACAAAATTTTCGGGAACGATAGAAAATATTCCAAACTTGCATTTTATTGTAATTTGAAGGTGTAGCAATAGGCTTGTTGTCTATCCAATACGTAATAACCCAATAAACATTTGGGGAAGAAATATTACATATGAAATATGAAGATTTTCAGTTTTTCGAAGATCGTGACTAGGGTGGTTACAAGGTACATGGGGGAAAAGAGTGGGTACTACCTTTTATTTCATTTTCATGCGAAATACTATATTTAACTAGCAATTTTTTTTTTTTTTCTTTACAGCTAATCCACCAAATGCTAATTACAACTGTCACAATATCGAACAACGGTAATCTGCAATACCAAAGATTTAAGATCAAAGAACAAATAAAATGTTTGCAGAATAAATAAACTCAATTATAACTGAGTTTATACTCGCCTAAAAGATCCTCAGCAGGATAACCAAAAACATCTATAATTTAAGTTATTAGCTTTTATGAAACTATTATTGATTATAAAAACAAATCAAAATTTTTTTTACTTATTTGAAAAGTATTCCAATTAACCAACAAAAATTAATACATAACATATGGTCGTTTCAGAATATTTTTGTGTGCCTTCTTCTAAATAGAGTTAAAAGTTTCGTTTAGGTGTGAAGTTTAATAATAAAATATGAGTGATCTCTACACCTTTTTCAGTTTATATTCAGAAAGTTCCAATTGATATTCAGAAAATTAAAATTGATATTCAGAAAATTACAATTGATATTCAGAAAATTAAAATTGATATTCAGAAATCCAAATTTATATGAAAATATTTTAAATGCGGAGTACAAAGTGATTTTCTGAATATGAATTGGAACTTTCTGAATATCAAATTTAATTTTCTGAATATCAATTGTAACTTTCTGAATATGAAATGAACACTCTGAATATGAATTGCAACTATCTTAATATGAATTGTAAATTTCTGA
Source organism: Campiglossa producta (assembly GCA_964058755.1). Lineage (NCBI taxonomy): Eukaryota > Metazoa > Arthropoda > Insecta > Diptera > Tephritidae > Campiglossa > Campiglossa producta. The sequence goes on from CAXKVI010000003.1 coordinate 119,390,455, forward strand.
ATATCAATTGCAACTTTCTGAATATGAAATGGTAATTCTGAATATGAACTGTAACTTTCTGAATATTAAGTGTAATTTTCTGAATATTAATTGTAAATTTCTGAATATCAATTGGAAATTCTGAATATAAATTGTAACTTTCTGAATATCAATTGTAATTTTCTGAATATGAAATGGAAATTCTGAATATGAATTTCAATTTTCTGAATATCAATTGTAATTTTCTGAATATAAAATGTAACTTTCTGAATATAAACTGAAAAAGGTGTAGTAAATAAAAGCAATTTTTTCGAAATCGATTTTCGAAATTCGGCTGAAAAATAATTATTGCTAACAATACCGCTTTCGCGATCATGGACCTCTTTATTTTCAGAATAATAGGCTGGGCTGTATTTCAGTTTTGAAGTAAAAAAATGGCGTTTCCCATTTTTCGAAGTTAGCCTCCAAGTTCGAAATTGGTTTTCTAATTTTTTGTTTAAAAAATTGAAAAACACAAAATGTGGGCTTGGCCTGCTTGCCGTTATTATTTGATTGGTGTCCTTTTTCTATTTAAAAATGTATGTATGTAAGAAGCGCTATACAGGACTAATCTCACTTTCGAAAAAATTAAAAGAATTATAAACGCAAATTGAGAACAATAAATTTTTTTTAAAAGATTGCTTAATTCACTCCTTTTTTTAATATTTGTTTTGAGATAAGATGTTCTAGCGTTAAAAAAAACTCCGCGATGCTGAAAATTAGTTTTTCTTTTATAGAAAAAAAAAATGCGTTGATTAGTTTTAAGAGCTCCCATACGCAAACCTAAACGCAACTTTTAATACTATTAACATTTTTTTTTTTTTTTCTGGAACGCATTTATGAATGTATCTACTAGCGTGTATCACGTGTATTATAAAAACTATTTTGCAATTAATTTTTTATACTTAAAATAAATTAGTATGTGAAAAAATATGTGTACAAAGGCTTGAATTTTGTAATATACATATACGATTCATTGTTGTTGCTCTTTGAAAAAAATTAAAAATTTATAATATGGGTTAATAGATTAAACATAAATAAGTACCTAGACTAGAGTAATGGGTTATTCAAAAATTACTAATACATATCAGCTGACATAACTGCGGCTGTTTCAAAATCTTTTTCAAAAACTGCATTTCAGAATTTCAATTTTTCAGCAGCGCTATATTTCAGAATTTGATTTCAAAACACAATTACGCAAATCACAACCTCTAGTATTTCGTGCTATTTGTCTTTTTTTCAAAAAATTTATATTGGAAACCATGGAAACATACAACGATAGACGAATACGATACCCCTTGTGAATTGCCCAAAATTCGCAAAATTTTATTCAAAAAATGTCCTATCTCAGCTGAATTTTCGTTTATATAGAGCGTTTTCAAAAATCATTCTAAGATAGGACTTTTTTTAAAAAGATATTTTGAATTATGTTGATCTTTGAATCAGCCGCCGTTTATGTGTTATTGAAAATCGCACATTACGACTACCATTTTTTTCATTTTTCATGTTATTAGCTTAAGTATTTTTTTATTAAAAACATTACTATTGCCTTTTAAGTTTATGCGTAATGTGAAACATAATAATTATCATAAGGTATGATTTTTCTTTTAGAAATTGAATCCAAAATATGTTTATGTTTAAGCAATTTTTTATTATTTTTATTTTACAAAGCAAAATGAATGTATATACCTATAAATATATAATAGGTGGAAAATGTACTAAAAAATCGTGCTAATAAAACAAATCGGAATAAAAGCATATTTTTTAATTAAAACTTTTTGCGTTTAAATTATTATATTAAAGGATTGAAGGAGTAAGTATAAACAACCACAAACGAAAGACAAAAAAATGCTGATAAAATTTGAAATAATCCTTAAAATGCCTTTTAAAAGGTTCCTTGGGCCTCCTCACCAGCTACATGGAGTCCAAACCAAGGGATGAAACCGATTAAAATAACGTTCCCGTTTCGGCTTACAACACAATAAATTTTACTACTACAAAACTCATGTACATATGTAGCTTCAAACTAGGTCCGAATTTTCATAACCGAAAACGGAGCCTTTTAGGACTGCTTTTTTATAATAAATTATTTTGCTACCTTATCACCTGAACTGCTGATAAGGAATTTTTGTTGTTGTCCTCTACCTGTGATCCGTGATTTTGGCGATTATTCAGCTTGTTTTTCAGGGGCCTTATCATGTAATGAGATCCGAAAGGAAATGCGATTCGAAAGCTGTCAAGTCACATACATTTTTTTTTTTTTTCAAATTCGAAAGATATTTCTTTCGGATCGGATTACATGATAACCCCGCTGGACCGAATGCAAAAACATTATAAACACCAAATGACAAATAAATCCGTAAACGCTCTCTTGTAGTGCTCTTTACTCTCTTTACACTCCTTATTCGGAGCACTCCTTTGTGGGAATGTTGATGAACTCGCTTGTTGCTCCTACTTACTTACTTACTGATGTCCTGATGTTGTTGTTGTTGTTGTAGCGAGGTGTAGCCCTGCCTAAATGTCAGACAGGGTCACCTCGATTGCACCACTTTGATCTACCATTGTTTTATTGACATTTATTTCAAGACCAGCGGAGGAGCGCTCCTTACTTGGTTAGCTGGGAAGCAACACAGGAAATACGCAACGCTCTTCTTTCCCTTTGTTTAATCGGCATAAGCTGGTTCTTCTTTAATTTTTCTCATCTATGTATATATAAATACGCCACATGAAAAACTTTCGGAACCTCCTGTGAGCGAACCGTTTGACCGATTTGAATGAAATATGCACCGATGGAATGGAAATTGAAAAAAACTGAGGTAAAGGCGGTATATTTTCAGGGGCGACCCAGTATTTTATTGGTCGAATTTTCGATCACAGGCGATACTAGTATACTCCTAATTCGCAGTCGTCTTATGAAATATTCTTAAGAATAATTTATGTTCGCAATCTCAAATTGAGGGTTTTCATAGTGAAAATAAGGTGGCTAAAACCTCACAGCAGCAATTTCAGGTTCCCAATGAACACGTAACAAGGGGTGTCAAGTGCCTTCCATCGGAGTGGTGGACGAAGGCACCGGTGTTAACAGATAAATGCATGAAGTGATCTGATGATTCCACCTCATCATCCTACATGCAGCTTACACAGGCAGTGTCCCTACAATATCCCAATCCTAGTAATTCCGATAATCGTTTCGGAATTGTGACTAAACTAACCTATCCAATTTCTCATTGTCTAGGGTGTCGTTCCATAATTCTAATTTTTAAAGAGCCATCTATAGTTTGTTGCAACGCGAAGCTCTTCCACGTAGTAGGTGCTTTTCGAGTTCATCCGTATCCAATTATTTTTTCAGCAGTTATGAAGCTCTCCCGAGATGCATTTGCTCCCAGTGCTCATGAGATCCGTTCTGCTCACTTGCGCTCTCAAAGAGCAAGGTGTGAAAGACGTGCTGCGAAATAAATTGGAATTACAGATGTTCAGCGTCCAGTTGGCCTTGGGGTTTGTGTCGTACGGAGGTGGGAATGAATCTTGGCTGCTAGGTAATGAACCGAGTCGTTATTAGGTTCTCAAAACAAAAACTCTGGAAGCAACATGGTTGATCTGATTGGATTTTTTTCGATTGTGGACGACAGTCTTGTGGCTTGATGTGCTGAGCTTTTCGACTGGATACCAAACTCACCCTCTTTATTCACCTCGACTCTAAGGTCGCTGTTGTCATATTAAACTAAATTGATCAATACATTTTTTGTTTAAGATAAACATATATACATAGTATGTATTTTTAATTCATTTTCAATTGACTATTACAATATATATAGTATGTATACATATAGTATCTAGCATATAGAGTCTATATTATAGAGTGAAAGTATTCTTAAGTTATTAGGGCATATAAATTTATATTGTTTGTTTTTTAGAAATACCAAAAAATTTAAAACTTAAAAAGTTATGTATGTATGTATATGCATCAGATAAAAAATCAATTACGAGCAATTGATTCGTGACTTAAATGATAGTTGTTACGTAGGCTTATATAATAACATTTCATTAACTTCAAATTAATTTTTATTAACTAATTGAATAAATAACTTATCGCCGATAATTATTATCTAAACTTAAGTATGTATGTATCTAAGTATTTTAATAAAATTTATTTCACACTCACACATTCCTTATTTTGCACGTTTTGTTTCATTAGAACCGGCATCTTTGGGGATACTTTCGGGATTTTTTCGTTTTCCTTGCGTTTGCACTCTGGTCACAGTTGTACCACCGCCACTAAAGAGGAGATTATAAAGGAAGAATATTAATACTGTTTTTAAAATTTTCGGTTAAAAGTTTTAATTTCTCTTTGTTCTTAAATTCCTACAAAAAAAATTACATTTTCTTGCGCTGCCAGGGTTAGAAATTTGCTACGATGTTGGTTTATCCTTCCTAAAGGGTCACGTTCTTTATAGGACTTAACATCAAGGTCTGGTGACAGCAGCCCGCCAACTACCGCGATATCCAAGTTCGTTCACTTTCCGAACTTAAGCTTAGCTACCATTCCCAGCCGTTCTGCCGCTGGAGTAGTGCCGGTCGAGGAGGTTGCTTTCTTCAGTCTCCTAAGTTCGTCTTTACTGTACCGTCTGTCTCATCGAACTGTGGGGTTTCTGATCCTGTTTTGAAAGTTGGGCTGACCGTACCCTATTGATTACCGGTAAAGGACTGCCACTTCTCAAAATCTTCGGAGAGCGTTTTTGTCGCTGTACACACAATCAAGTTGAATCACCCACAGCGATGTAAGCGGTGAAGCTACCTCATGGATCTGTCAAAGCTTGTACAATTATTTCTCATCCATCCGCTGAAATCCGTTTAACCCTCTATACACCTTTTTATCCTAGTGCAATATATCGGTGTAACACCACCCATCAATCGTCCCCGGTAGCATAACAACCCAGCCGAAACATTTCTCCACAGCAGCTTCCGAGAGTTCTAGTCTCTAAATCCAGGTATAAATAGTCTATATATCAATATGAGAGTAATAGGTTCCATTTTGCTTGAGTTGGAATGTAGCCTGTAGTATTCTGCATACTCTAGCATTTTATATATATATATATTTTTTTTTGAAAACCGAAACCTAAACAGGGGCCCTATTCTGCATCTCGATTCGAAAGTGGACTCGAATCAAATTCAAAAAGTGAATCAAATTCAAAAAGGCTTAGAATCGGATAAATAATAAAAAATTGTCACAGCTTCGTGCAAAAAAGTTTGTTTTCTCGAGATTACTATCCCTGTTAAGTCCATGTCTAAATTTTCTAGATTTTTAGCTCGAGTCGAATGAGAAATTGCTAGATATACCAATTCGAGCAAAATTAAGTTATCGAGTTACAGAATAGCCCCATAGGAACGTTATTTTCAATCAGTTTCATTTCTTAAAGATAAATAATAGGGGGTTTTTGTGTAACGAATTGGATCAATAACTACAGAACGAATTTTTGCAAAATTTTGACAGTATGCTCTTTGAATCAGTCCTAGGGAGGACTAGGCTATATATCTACCGCTAGATGGCGCTGGAGTAGCTGTATTTACACAATCCGTATTTATGATGTAATAAGAAACTCCTTTACAAAAAAGAAACCCGGCAGGTGGCAGTGTGGCCGAGATATTAAAAAAAAACCCCTATTTATGGCGCGTTTCTCTAAGATTTGCCGATAAAGTCAAGAGCATTTGCTGGTTAAACTTAAGAATAGACCGAATATCGTACTTACCCTTTTGTAGGTGCACCAATAGCGAACTTTTTCTGATTAATACAAGTTTCTAGAATGTACGTCAACATATTATCATTCGATTTTGCTGACGCTGATGATGCTGCAGCTTTATTAGCAGAACTCGGTTGTATTTTGAGAGCAGACGATGTGGAGGCGCCACCTTTCTGTGCTAGCCCACTCGATGGCGAGGGCGTTGATAATTTAGGTGACCCTAAACGCTTTTCAATGGAAACACCACCGCTCGGCTTGCGCGCCTCACTTTGTTGCGACGCTGTAGAAGTTTTCGTTGATGTTTGTGGTTTCGTTGTGCTGCTGCCGCCGCCGCCACCATTTTGTGTTGTTGTTTTAACTGGTGTTATTGTTGTAGATGTGCGGCCGGTGGGCGTGATGCCAGATTTTATTTGTTGAACCGTAAGATTTTGTGGTTTCTTTTGTATTAAATTCTTATTACGTGCATTATTTACAGCTGCTAAAAGTTTTGAACCCATTTCATTATTAGCATTTTGTTGATAGGAATTTTGTTGTGTTGTTTGTGGTGTAGATGCTGTTTTCGAAATTGTTTCCGTTGTTGATTGCTTTGTTTTTTGTGTTGGTAATGTTTGTGTTTTAGAAACAGGACGATTTGGTGGTGGTTTTTTATTCGTTTCATAATATTTATTTGTTGGATATGGTGTTGCAATTTTTGTTAAATCGTTTGATTTATTGTTGCTGCTACTATTACTTGTTGTTGTTAGTTTATTGCTAGCTGCAGCTTTTGTTTGATTCTTTAATAGATTAAAATTAGTATTGCTCGTATTTTTGCTAGCGCTGGTACTGGTCGGCACGGCCGTTAGAGAAATACTTGGTGAGATATCAGTATATTGTTTGGTGACGCTAGATGTGCCTGGTGGACTGGTGGTGGGTATAATTTGCATTGATGATTTATTATTGCCAGTTGTTAGATTTTTGTTTGTATAAATACTGTTGTTGCTGCTGTTGCCCGTTGTAGCTGCTGTACTGCTACTATTTTTGTATGATTGAAAATTTGTCATACCACCGCTGTGCTGAGCATCTTTTGTTTGTAGTTTTTGATTTGGCGTTGAGCGTCCTTCGTTTGCACCCGAAATACTAACATCATTAAAAGTTCTTTTATTACCAACTTGTGGTAACGGTGAGCTACGTGCGCCACTACTTGAATTACCCAAATTTCCAAAATTGTTTTTATTTGAACTAATATTTAATGGGAGTGCTGACGCATTATCTGTTGAGGATGCAGATTTGCCGGTATTTTTATCGCTAAGCTGTTGTTTTTGTGTCTGTTGTTGTTCCATCGACTTTGGAGACGGACTATTCATGTTTGTCAACGAACTTTTCTCAAAATTCATGCTGCTCAATTGCGAATAAAGTGGATTTTTAAATGCTTGCACTGGTACTGGTGGTATATTGCCCGATTTAGTTTTAGTATTTGTTGTTGTATTACCATTTGTAGAAAAATCATGCCTATAATTAACAAGGCTTTTCAAACTATTCTCATACATTTGATAATCAAAATTAGCTTGTTGCAAATTGTTTGCTGCTGTTTGATTTGCTGTAGGGGCATAGTTTGGCGGAGTATGTTGGCGTTGTTGTTGCTGCTGTTGTAATGTTGAATTATTTACATTGTGCGCCATATGATTGTTGGCATTGCCCAAACCAAACATACTTAAATCTCCGAGCGCGCTGAGTGGATTTGCATGCAATGCGCTCTGGTGCAAGTTGGTTAGATCTGGCAGAAGTGAGTTAGTATTTAAATTTTTTTGCGGATTTTGTGCAAATGCTGTATTAAATGGTGTTGTGCCCAGCGATGTGCTCATATCCGGATAGGGAAATGTGCCTTCAGCAAGTCTTTTACGCATTTCTAAATATTGCTGATTGGAGGTAGTGTAATTGCCCAAATGCGATAGATACGGCAGATATGGTGAAAGGGATGCTGGAGAGAAGTTGCCATAATTGAATAGGGCTGACATTTGCTGTGAAAAATAATAAGAGTTATGATAAGTATTGAATTTCTTTTTATTTCACTATTTTTATTTTTATTTATTTAAAATTATATATAGTTTTTTCTTTTCTTTATTATATAATTTTTTTAATTTTTATTTTACTATATTTAATATTTTTCATGATTGATTGATGATGATTACATTTGGTTTTTTCACATCACTTTACATTAATTATTTTTTTATATTGATTCAAATAAATACTTACATTAAAAGCAGATAATGGGGATCCTAAATACGGAGGAAACTTTGGCGCTGCCGGGTTATTTTGTAATCTGTAAAAAAAACATCGTAATTATAGATAAATGAAAGGGATTAGTTTTTAAGCAATTGGTACGTCTGTATTGCGTTAAGTTTCCTACAACTAGTTTGATAAAAACTTGCCGTAGCGGAATTTAAATTGGCTACATTGAAAAATCTTTTGAAGTCTCCCCTTATGATCCACTCCCGAATTTATACCCTAACTGGAAAGTGATATATCTGGTATACTTAGAAAGTATAACTAAAGCGGTAATAGATGCATGGGATTGCTGCTGGAAGCTACACCCCTTTCTATTTAGTTCTTGGTATAGACATTCTTTCTGATAGAGCTTAATTTTCTATGAAAAATGCGTGCAGTGTGTAATTTGAACTTATTTCAAATAAAATAGTGAGTTTTTTCATGTCTTTGTTGCAGTAACAGTTATTCCACTTCTGATTTATGCGAATGTACATAAAGCTCCAGCCCAGATACGCAATAATTTATGATGAAGTAAAGCTGTATTGACTTTCTTATTAACAGTGAATCGCAAATTATTTCTTTTGTTTTAAATACCCAGTTATTTTCAGATACAATACAATTTTGTCGTTACTCACTCGTCCGGATTTGGCATTTCACGAATTTCTGCAAAGAAAAAATATAAAAAGTTCATTTAAATTCTTATCAACATCAAAGCATCAATATCAGAGTCGGAGCATAAGGGTGCTGATTACATGGTAGAACGACGACAAAGTTGGAACAACATTCAAGAACCTTAGTGGAGTTATAAATTGTTGCAATCAAATCGAAACCACAATTCCAATTGTCTTTATTGCAGTATGGTCCTATAACCAGCGCTCACAGTAAACTTGAAAAATATTCAAGTAATAATATTCATAGTAGCAATCGACTACCCACACAACTCTTATTGCCCAACTCTAAATAATATGTAACATTTTATAACCTGAATTCATTTGTTGATCTCTTTCATATGCAGCCCAAGCATCTTGCTTTTCTTGTTCGCTCAGCTCTTGTTCCACTTTATTTTCGAGTAAACTATCATGCTCATGATATTTATAGACCAAAGATGGATAATTTAATAGCAAGCTAGCTAAAATACTATCTTGTGGACAGTCTGGCATAGGCCTATTTTCATAGTCTGGGTTCGTTAAGCTAAAAGAAGGAAGAAATATATTTAAGAAAAAAAAAGCTGAGCTTGTGTAATTTAAAAAAATATTTTTTTTTTACGTACCTATATAGTTCAGTTAGTTCCGCCATGCTGTAGTGCCGATCGATTTGTTGCTCATCAACAACTCGAAAACTCATTGCTTGTTTAGTCACCGATCTTGAGTACACCTTTTCTTCCATTGTGCCCTGAAGATGGAGCGTAAAAAAAAATAAATTTATTATTATTTCGTGTAATTGTAAATAGATTAAACGATTTTTATCGTACCATAGCAATTAAGCGATATATATAGCAATTTTTCTTTTGACCCAAGCGAAATACACGAAAAATATTTTGTTGATCATTAGATGGATTCCATGACGTATCGAGTATTATAACCCTATTAGCGCCAGTTAAATTAATACCCTGACCACCAGCTCTTGATGAAATCAGAAAGACACGTGCACGTTTATTTGCCATCGAATTAAATTGTTCAATCATTTCATGTCGTATCAATTTTGGCGTTTTTCCATCGAGGCGATAGTAATCCTTGCCAAGTATCCAGGTATTTTTCACTTGATAGCCTTGGGACATTTCTGAAATAAAGCAAGAAATAGAAGAATATTTTATAACAATCAATATTCTAACAAAAACTTACTCAATTCATTTAAGGTGTCGGCGTCTTTATCGTTCATCTTTTTGAAAAAGTATTCCACAACATTTAGTACTGCTACAAAAGCGGAAAAGATTAGACTGCAATATTGTTAAAAAAAAAAAATAAAGAAATAATATTAATAAGTATTCGCTTATAACATTCAAATTTATTGCACAGACAACTTGCCATTTTTCGCCTTTTTCTTCGCACATTCTTAATATTTCAAACATTGTACGCAATTTATTGCTTGGCAAAATGGTTTCTAAATCTTTTTCAGCAAGTAAATTACGCCACCAATCGTTCGTTACAGATATTACACCAGTTTGAGAATCGTATACATCATCTGGTTGCTCATCGTCGGAGTGCACAGCTGTTGGAGGTTTTTTTGAATCTTTGCGATGTTTTTGCTGTGAAGAGAGTAGAGGAATTTTTAAAATTCTTTTTTCACGCTCTTTGTTCGTTTATAATACTCACTGCTGTAGCATTTCGCCAAGCATCTTCCAATACTTTAGGATGAGTCCAAATCTGGGGATGAATAAAAAGAAATATTTTGTGTGGAAAGATATTAATGAGGTAAGTTTTTGGAGTAAACCAATTTATGGTGGGTTGGACAAACTCACCTTGCGCAAACATGTGTAATCTGTTATCAAGCCCTTGCCTCGATCATCCTTTTTAGATATTATAGCTAATATATGCTCGTAAAGAACAGTCTGTGTGAAACAGAAAAAAATTGTTAAAACAAGAAAAAAATTGGAATAAATTGTCATTTAGATAACAAGGCGAATTCATACAGGTGTGTTCGAGCGAATTAAGATCTACACGCACGCACACGCTCTTTGTGGCTAAAAATGTCAGACAAAGCAACAACATAAGAAATTTTACAGCTTCGATTCGATTTTCAAGGAAGAAGAAGAAACCATATGGTGGGAAGATGCCACCTATAATGAATTCGCCTTGTTTAGATAACAAATGAAACAAATTTTTATTATTAAAAAAAAAATTTCCAAATTTTTAAATATTTAAAAAATTTTAAAGATTAAGAAAATGTCATTACAAAAATTGGTTTAAAAAATTTTCATTATTAAAAAATTATAAAAAACTTCAAAAAATTTTATAAAAAATGTGTTTAAAATAAAACTCAAAAGAAAAAAAAAATTTTTAATAAAAAATATTATTAAAAATTTAGTATTCAAATTCATAAAAAAGTAAAAATTATAATAAAAACTAAAATTATTAAAAAATAAATAAAACTAGAAAAAGTAAAAAAATATTATGAACTAAAAAGAAAGTATCATTAACATTAAAAAAATTTATAATTTAAAAAATATCAAAAGTGCAAAAAAAAATTATTTAAATAAAAATTATTTAAAACATAAAACATTCCTAATAAAATAAAATTTGTTGAAAAACCAAACGAATCTTACCTGAACCTTTGTCATTGGTATAAAGAGCACATATTCATATTTTTGCGGCAAAAATGTTTTTAGAAGCTCAGCTTCTTTTCTCTGAAAAAAAAAATTAGATGTTAGAAGAATATGATAAAAAAAAAATTTTGTATTTTACCTGCACAAATTTAGAGAGTTTTTTGTGTAAAACAAACGATCTTTGCTTCATGACTTGTATATCTCTTTTGCCTGAATCCTTGTGCTGTCCATTCTTTATGGGATTTGCATAAAGATTTGCAAACTCTTTTTCGGTACCAAGAAATAATGGTTTTATGAAGTTCACCATGCTATAATCTAAACAAATGATATAATTATTATTATTATTATAACTATCATCGGTTAAAAAAAAAAAATATTAAAAAGCTATAAATCTCGTTAAGGTATTCGAAATGATCATGAAACTATAGACGTATTTGAAATATACTTACACTCTTTCAAATTATTCTGTATTGGCGTGCCAGTCAAAACTATACGTTTTGGTGTTTTAATCTGCGTCACCGCCAGACTTATTGCTGATTTACTGTTTTTAATAATATGACCTTCATCACAAACAACTAAATCAGCACCTGAAAAATAAACAAATTTGGAATTATTAGCTTTTAAGACTGAATCAAAATAAACAAACACATACCTGGACTTAGCAAATATTTATCAACATCATTACGTATACTATCCAAACGAGCCTGAGGAATGCCGCGATTTTTATACGAATGATAAAAAACCAATGTGCGAAAGGCTTCATAACCAATTAGTAAAATTCCTGCTTTATTTATTGTTGATGCCGACCAATCTTTAAGAATTTGTATTTTATCATTGACGTCTCTGCAAAATAGGTAACAAGAAAGAGGTTAAATTTTATTAAATATTCCAAATTTATAGTGCATTACTAAATACTTACGATGTATCATTAAATGTGTAATATTTTGGTTTGAGTGGGCCCAGCCAACGTTCAATTTCATCTGCCCAATTCATAACCGTACTCTTGGGGCACAACACAAGTACTTTAGCAGTTTTTAATTCTTTATAAGAAATAACTGTGTGTAGTAACGCAATAAGCTGTAATTTAGATATGTATTAATTATTATAGATATGCATACTCTTTGATATTTACCTGTAACGTTTTGCCCAGACCCATGCAATGCGCCAAAATACAACCCGAACCGGTACTCTTTTTTAACGCCTCAATTCCACCATAACACGAATCATACATAAATCGTACACCTTCACGTTGATGTGGTTTTAAATGTTTCACAATATCTGGATGTACTTTTATGAATTGTTTTGTTTCTTCATTGTAATCTAGTATTAAATTACATTCTTCTTGTACATCTGGACGCTCTTTTATTAATTTTGTTAACGTTTTATGTTTCCTTTCTAAGCGACGTATGCGTTCAGCTTCGTTTCGTTGTGCCTCGCGTGTAACGGTTGCCAATTGTTCGGGTCGTAGCATTGGTTTAATACGTGATTTCGTTTCTTCGACTGCTTCAACATCGGATGTGGAAGATTCGCTTTCCGAACTTAAGCTTATCGACTCACATAGACGATTCATTTTCTTACGCTTCTCTACAACAGAGAGCATTTTCTCCAATGATCTTGGATGAGTGTGTTTGCTTTTTGTTGTGGTCACCATATCATCTAACATTTCACAATCAGAATTTTCTGACGAATTTGATTTATTTTTATCTGTTAAATTGCTTTTGCCATCAGTTGTCTCGTTCAGTATGGATGATTTTGTATTATCAAATTTTTCACTTTCATCATCATCGCTTTCATTAACATTGAACTTTTTCAAAAACCTATCAACTAATGGTGCAGCATCACTTCCTTCACTACTCGACAAAATTTCTTCAATATTATCACTGACATCTGATTCTGTAGCATCGCTATTCGAATCGCTTAGCAATTGTTTTTTTACATTTTCATTGCAACGTTTCAAAAATTGTGTTTCTGTTATCTCTTCTTCACTCTGAAAAATACAAACAAAAATTAAGGTGTGGATAGGAAATAATTACAGATCAAAGGTTCGCCAGCTAACCAGCCGTTTTAGTGTCTACACTTACTTCACTTAAGCTCGGATCTGAAAATATTTCCGCTTGAATATCATCATCTGTGAAGGATTCGATGATATCCTTATTTTTACTATTTACAGACTTGGCTTTGACTCTTTCATTAGCTGTTTTGCCAGGTCCAAGGTTAGAGCGCTTGATCAAGCCATTAAGATTAATTAAACTAGAAAATATTTAATAAAAAAGTAGAATTTAGTGAATAAATTAGCGAATTATGTCATTTGAGCAACTCACCGTTCGATTTCTTTGTCGCCTGCATCTTGTGGTGCTTTCTTATTATTGCTTAAAGCCTTACCATCTGAATTTTCTTTGTCACTTTCATTTGGCGATACTTTTCGCACCACAGGACTATTACTATCAACAAGAATTTTACTATCGACAGGACTTTTACTATCAACAGCATTACTGCTTTTCTTGCTGCGATGCCATGTATCATCTAAATCGCTTTCCATACCATTATCATCAGCATCACTTTGACTGTCGTCATTTGTAGTTAGGTTTCTTACATGTGAGAATGTATCATTACAAAACGTTTCAGTTTCAAATACTTCAGATTGCGTATAGTCAGCTAAAGCAACACCATCATCATAATCTGCTGCTATACATTCTTTCTTACTACTAACGTTACTAATTTGTGTTGATGCAGGTGAAGCCATTACGGAATTCGAAATTCTTCTACGTGCGCGTATTGTTTTTTGTGACTTGATTGAGCTCTCAGAAGCGCTCAAGCTATCGTCGTCACTTGTACTACACGATGCCGTTGCTTTTAATGAACCTTTTCTATTTGTTTTTTTCAGGTTGCGTATTTTACGCTTAGAGACGTGTTCATCGGTTTGTATAGATTTTTCTTCACAACGAAATGCAGTAGCTGCACCAACGATTTTCTTAAATATCTCTAATTTTTCTTGCATATACTTTTGTAGTTTACTCTCAATAGTTGACGTCGATGAGGTAAATGTCTCACAATCGTCACGTAATGATTTTGCAAATGTTTTAAGTGCATGCAAATGATTAATTACAGTAAGCTTTTCATTACAATTAAGTTCGAATGCATCATCGAATGTTGTATGTTCGAGCGGTTCCGAACAATATTCCGTTGGTGAGGGTACTGACAATAAATTCATTGTTTTGAATTCATTGTTACCTGCTGTATTAGTACTTTCTGTTGCCATCAACTCATTGTCAGCTACATCACTTGATTCGTGGGTCAAAGTGACGTTAGCTGCTTTTAGTTTGCTAGCATCTTCGTCGTCACCTCGAAATTCTTCTGTGGTAATCAGTTCATCGCCTTGCTCCTCGCACATAGCTTCCATGGCCATTTGACTTAATTCCTCATTAAAAACAGCAATTTTTGTTATGTTTTGTTCTTCATCAACCCGCGCCTCCTGCGAATTTGGGCCCATTTCTTGTAGTATTGCATTAAGGTTTGCTTCTGCTTGCGGCATGACTGTAACATTTTCGTCTACTTCCTGTACTACTGTATTTGATTTTGTAGCATTTTCGTCCCCTTCTTTTACTATTGTACCTAATTCGTTTTCATTTTCCGGCATTATTGTATTATATTCCACTTCTGAGTTTGCGTTAACCTCAATTTCGGGTGCCATAACATCATCACAACCTTCATCCCCCATAAGCTCCGTTGTCGTGTAACTCTCTGGCTCCTTATCTGCCATTTTTTCATCTTCATTCATTAAATTATTAGGTTCAGCGCTGGTGGTACAGCTTTCATTTAAAATTGCATTTCCTAATTGGCTGATACTGTCTGCTGTTTCGGTTACTATACTATGCTCCATTGGTTCGGAACAATTTGCTTGCGGTGTTGCTATTGATGTTAAACTAATGGTTTTGAAAATGATATCTTCCGGAAAGTTTATGTCATTTTCATCATCTTGTGTTTCCGTTGTCTTGCTTGTATCTTCTTCAATTTTCTTATGCTCATCGTTAGTTTTCGTAGCTAAAGCTTTCAAATCTACATCAAATATTGCACTTTTCTTTGTTTTCTCATCTGCAAAAATGTCTAACATGCCCGTTGTTTGCTCTGATTCTCCATCATTCGTTGTATCAGCCTGACTTTCATTATCTGGACTAAACATTTGTATATTTTCCAAAGTTTTATCTACAAATTCAGTCACAACCTTCATAGATATGGATGAGCCTTTGCTGTCTAAAATGTGTTTGATTAATAGTTTTTGCAAATTTTCTGAATTTGTAATTTTTTCTTGTGATGTATAATTATGATCACTCATTATGTTGGATACCTGTTGATCATCATCAGTATTTAAAATAAATTCTTTATTTGAAGCATTTGGCTGTTCCGCACTTTGATTTAGCAGCGAAACATCCAATATATCGCTTGGTAAAAAATCATTATCGTCATTTTCAAATAACTCATTCTGGGACGATATTTCTATTTGCGAATTGAAATTAACATCTTTTTTGAAATCATCTACAATATAAAAATCTTGTGCCATCTCTTCTGCCATCAATTTTTCGGATTCGCATGTAAATTCTAGTTTAACATCGATAGACTCGTTTGTTGAAATGTGGCTTGCATTATGCGCCTTTCCCTCATGTTCTGTTTCAAGTACATTCTCAGGTTGTTGTTCTACCTCAGTCTCTGGCTCTATCTTTATCTCTCTAGTCTCAAATTCTTCCTGCAGCTCAGGTGGCTTATTATCCGACTCAGGCGTTTCCTGCCGCTGAGTATCAAACTTATTATCTAGCTGTGCATCAACCTTTTCCTCCGACTGAGTATCAACCTTATTATCTGGCTGGGCATCAACCTTATCCTCTGGCTGTGTATCGGGTTTAGCCTCCGGCAAAGTAACCAGCTCATGCTCGGTCCCAGTTCCACTGCCAACAGCTGGGGATGGTGGTGCCAAATATTCTTCATTCATATCGTCCGGTTCGTAAACACACTCGCTTTTAATAGCTGTGGTTGGCTCTTGCGCCAAAATGCTAGTTGGATCATCGGCAACTGCTGCCGCAATTAATGTGTTTAAAGCACTTTCTAAGCTGCGATCTTCAACAGCAGCAATTGTATTATCATTACGCATATATAGCTCGTTTTCAGTGGTATCCATCTCATGATCATCATCTTGCAAAATTTGATCCAATTGTTTTTGCTCCTCCATTTCATCCAGTGCATCAGGTTCATGCTTGGTATGAACGCCGCTTGCCTCATTGTTATCATTAGTTGTACCACCGCCGTCTCTGCCGCTAATATTGCTGTCACTGTTACCATTATTATAATCTTGATATATTTTGTCTATTGTTGAATCATGTCCAATATTTGGACAATTTCTCAAATTTTCTTCCACCTCTTCTTGACTCAGAAAGTTATCTTCATCAAAACTTAACAATGTACATAAAGTTTCAGAAACTTCCTGATCGATATCTCTCGCCAGCGCCATTGCTTTTTATTTACTTTTATATACTCAAAATGCCTGAAAAGCAAAAAAATATATTTTCACAAATGTTCACACTTATTTTGCATGATGTTTTATATTCTTTTACCAAATATGCACGGCTGCAACTACATATCTATACTGTTTTTGTTGAAAATAATTATCCCAAAACGTTGTAAATTTCCACAAAACAAATATTTTCTACAAGAAATAAAAATTTTCCGAAACAAATGTTTTTCCAGTTTTTCATCGAATAGCTATTGTTGCTTATCAATCAATTGGGAAGAAATGTAAGCAGGGTGTTCAATGTGCATACGTTTTTTGATTCAATCGGTTTTGTTTAAGCGTTCAGCAGAATCAATCCGTCAGTACGTCGAAATAACTGACAGCAAAGTAGACTGCGAGTGTTTGTATGAGTAAAGCTTTCGGCAGAATCAGTCCGTCACGTACGTGCCGGAAAAGGAAGAAACTGACAGCCGAGTAGGATGTGTGTATTTTGCATGTAAAACGCTACATTGACAAAGTATCAGTCAACGGATCCGGTATCCTTCGCCAATTTTCTACTTTGACGGAACGTCAGCTGCGTGACAAATGTCAAAATCAATTTTACCGCCAATTTGACAAACGGGATTGTAAAAATTGTGACTATAACAAGTATTACTTGAATATTTTCCATGTTTTTAACCGAAATTTTGCTTTTGTTATGTTTTTTTAATAATTTTCGTTTTGCGCCAATTACTTTGTTGACATATCTGTGTACTTCAACATGACGTACGTCAATCGCTATGTGCCATCCCTGTACGGCACGTACGTTTTGTCACGACGTACGTCACGTACGTGTCGTATTGACGGACTGATTCTGCCGAAAGCTTAACGCCAGATACGACGGATACGTCAAAGTAGAATTTGCTACTAATTTTGACGTACGTCACGTACGTGACGTATTGGCGGATTGATTCTGTTTCCCGCTTTAGAGCCTGTGCACATTAAAGCGGGCTACTCACCTGCCAAGAAATGTCAAACTCCATATAAAAAAACGGTCAAGAAATGGTCAAGAACTGTTTTCACACGTCAGATTTTCTTGAGCCAATACTCAGCTCATAAGAAAAAATACTACAATTTTCGATGGTTGGCAATGCAGGTTTACCTCAAGAAATAAATATGCTCGTATATATTTCTTGAGGTAAACGTGCAGATCCACGGCAAAGGTGAGTACATATTTCGCTAAACATATTTTGTACATTTTTATAGGAGTAATTTGCAAAAAAATGGAAAATTTGGTAAACGTCAAAATTTCTTGACCAGGCACAAGAAATATATATTCGCTTTTTTCTTGAGGCATTTCTTGGCAGGTGAGTAGCCCGCTTAAAAACAAAGGCTTTCACAGCAACAAAATTTCATGGCTATAATTCTATAGTCATAACCATACAGCGGGTTACTCACCTGCCAAGAAATGTCAAACTCCATAGAAAAAACGCTCAAGAAATGGTCAAGAATTTCACACGTCAAATTTTCTTGAGCCAATACTCAGTTCATAAGAAAAAATACCACAATTTTCGCTAGTTGGCAGCGCTGGTTCACCTCAAGAAATAAATAAGCTCGTATATACATATTTCTTGAGGTAAACGTGCAGATCCACGGCAAAGGTGAATACATATTTCGCTAAACGTGTTTTATACATTTTTATACGAGTAATTTGCAAAAAAATAGAAAATTTGTCAAGCGGGCTACTCACCTGCCAAGAAATGCCTCAAGAAAAAAACGAGCATATATTTCTTATACCTGGTCAAGAAAATTTGACGTTTACGGCATTTTCCATTTTATTGCAGATTACTATTATAAAAATGTATAAAACATGTGCAGCGAAGTATATACTCACCTTTGCCGTGGATCTGCACGTTTACCTCAAGAAATATATACGAACTTACTTATTTCTTGAGGTAAAACGGCGTTGCCAATCATCGAAAATTGTAGTATTTTTTCTTATGAGCTGAGTATTGGCTCAAGAAAATTTGACGTGTGAAAACAGATCTTGACCATTTCTTGAGCGTTTTTTTATATGGTGTTTGACATTTCTTGGCAGGTGAGTAGCCCGCTTTAAACGTCAAAATTTCTTGACCAAACACAAGAATTATATACATGCCAATTCTAAAATTTCTCACTTTGCGGTTTTTCTCACTCTCATATAATTTGTGAGCAAAAATGTATGAAAAGGTGAAACGGTTTGCACCGGTTCACTAGTGAAAAATTGTTTAGAATTGGCATGATATGCTCGTTTTTTTCTTGAGGCATTTCTTGGCAGGTGGGTAGCCCGCTTATCATACGATAGGCAATTATGACATCGAGCACGGGGAGTCACTATCCCGATGCCAGGGAGTCGCGTGTGCTTTTTCCTATATCCCGGAAAATCTCTAAGGTCTATCACTTAAGGCTTGGCTTCCTCAAAAAGCGGTGCCGCCATGTAACGTTCGCTATATAGCGCCCGCTACACTCACCGGCATTAGCGACACCGCTTTTTTGTAAACTTACCCACAAGTAGCGGTCAATTCAATTTATTTGAAAGTCGAAAATTTGCACGCTTCTTTCCGTTTTTTTGTTTCTATATTTTTCTAATATTTGTTTACAAAACATTAAAAAAGTTTGATTGTTGTTTCAGCAAAAAATTTTATTGAATTGTCACCGCTATGACAATTACGGTGAGAAAAAACGGTGACTGCTTGCCGCTTTATTACATTAGACTCTGTAATTTTTCGGTTTTTTGACTTTAACTTTGCACAGAAACAAAAAATTAAATTTTCGCTTTCGGCCTCACATTCCTCGCACCGAGACGCGTCTTTCTAGTTCACGTGTAAAGGATACAAATACCGACGTGCTACCGTAGCGAGGGTATGAATTGTCGTGTGATGTGTTGCTGCTGTCGCTTAATATGCACGTGCCTTTATACTTAGCGATGGTAACGTCGGGCTATCGATGCCTCATTCGCTATCGCGTGCCTTCATTAATCGATAAATTAATTCCACAGGGTTGTTTTATCAGATGTTTTGTGGAAATTTGTTGTCAAAAAAGTGATCTGTTAAATTTTGAGAAAAAAATCAGCATGTCTACAAGAGTTCGTCGCAAAAGGAAATTAAAGAAGACAACATTAAACCGAGAAATCAAGATACCGAAGAGTATATTGGAACAAACCTTGAAAGTGATAAATGATCCTCAACATGATGTTTGGAAGGATCGAAATCCTGCTTGCCAAAGACCTATACATCAATACGAAAGCGAAAAAACAGGCTTGCGTTCTGAAGAGTATTTTTCTAAAATGAGTTTAGCGCGAACGTGTTTACTACAACGAGACCTACGTAATTTGGGTAAAACAATAGCTGTTTCGAATCCGATTGGTGGTCGTATAATTAGCAGATGGTATCCGCTATTTGTAAAGGTGAGGTATATTTAACTAATTTCGAAATTATTTTGATTAGATTTGATAGATATGTATTCATTATCATTTGTCCTCGTATACGACTTGACAGATTTAGACCATCGCTATCTGCCACGGCAGTCATCTTCCACCTGTTTTTTCCATCTAAGTTGAGGCTGGCCTCTTTCTCTAGTGTCGAGTTCAGGTTGCTAGGTATACGAAAAACCTTCCGGGCTAGAACTTGTTTGTCCATTCGCATAACATGACCCAGCTACAGGAGCCTTAGACCTTTAATTCATATCCATAATACGGAATAGATTTCACGTTCGTATTGAAAATTCTCAGCTAGGCAAGTCTATTAATATCGCTTGACACAGCGCTTCCCATGTTGTCAGACATTCAACTTCTTCTGTGCCGTTTACACGAAGCCTAAAGTTTCGAACAGTACTAAGCCCGCTCGCTACCATTATTGGTTTCTGTGCTTATCTTCAGACCAACGTATTTTGCCTGCTTGTTTGTGGCGCATATCATTTACTATAGCTCTATGCGATGTGATATCGTGATAAGCGACGAATTTATATGGCGTGATATCAAAATCACACAACCCTAATGTAATGCCAAAGAGGATAGATTACTAAGAGTAGTCTCCAACCATATTCGAGCAGAGCTACTCGCAAGAAGCAAATTCGGTATTTTCTATGACGGTCTTGCCCAATCCGCTTTGGGTTTTGAGCTAATCTCTTTGGTAATGCTATATGATTTATGTGACATGGTGATATCGTAGCAAGGGACGTATTTATGATATGATATCGAAATCACAAAACCTGATAAGCGACTTATTTATGTAATGCGATATGGTTTATGTGACGATGCGATATTTGGATGAATATCAATCCAGGAAGTTCTGTATTTTACTTTCACTCGGATTCGCTCACTTTTATTTTGTATTCCTTTTTCAGTATGGCGTACTTTGTTTGGCCCAGAATAATCAGCGACTTTTGAATATGTTTTTGCAATCACTCAACTCGTCTAGCAGTATTGAAGGATTCCTGGAAAAATATACGCAACATTCGAAGGCTTCAGAAAATAATGAAACATAATAAAAAGACAAAAAGTACTTACCTAATTACAAAAACAGAAAATATAAAACATATAAAAATGCAATTCAATGCTGCTTTTTATTTTAATTTTTTCTTTTACATGCTAGTATTACATATTTATATGAGTTCAAAGTGGTGATCTAATAACTTTAAGGGCTAAAACGTATATTTCAAATAACGTTTGTATGACGACAGCTAAGTGGAGGATCGCAACGATTCGCTTGCTGGTTGAAAAACGTCATCTCAATGATATAGTACGGGTGTTTCAAAAAAAGATGAATATAGCGTTTTCTTTAATAGCGATCCTGCAATTAGCAGTCGTGGTATTTTGAATTATTAATTTGCTTTTAAGTAAACCTAAAATAAAGGGATTTTATCTTATTACTAAGAGAATATTAGTACATTTAAATGTCAAAGCAACACACCTTACAATTAATATTTAATAAGTATGTTGCATATAATATTAGAAAATTGAATGAATATCTTTAAGTTTATAGCCCGTTAATTGGGGATTTTTTTCTTCTCAATTTAACAATTTGAAATTTTTCATTTTATTATGTGCAGGGTGTTTTTTTTTTTATTTCACATATTTATAAATAAAATAATTAGGTAGAAACTCGTTCTGCAACTGTATGATTATAAACGTGAGCGAACGTCTCGTACGTTGTACGTTTAAACCAGTGTACGAAAATAAACGTTATTGTACAGTACTATTTCGTTTTGTTTATTACTTTCATAGTTCAAAACAAAACAAAATCCAAAAGCTGAGTTCACTTTGAAAACTGTAAAATACATTTTTTGAAATTTACATCCAAAATAAAAAACAAAACTAAAAAAACATTTTGTTTTCTATGAACATACATTCAAACACTTATATTTTTCTTCAATCAATTGAAACGTTTGTGTTTATAAATTTTTCTTTGTTGGAATTGTCACAAACAAAAAGCAAACGTTTCGAAAAAGTAATAAACTGTACAAAACTTAAATGACATGCTACTCGATGAGCAAATGAAAAGTATTTTGCACATTTTATTTTCTTACCCTGGTTTAAACTACCTTCGATCACCTATATATTTATAATGGAAACGCCTTCTTTAGACTGTTCCGCTTTCTTTAATCCGTTAGTTCGACGGACGTCTCACGTAATTTATGATCGTGCGATAGTCGTTTCGTTAAAAAATATTTTTTAAATATGACGGTCTCCAAAACATTTTTGATTTGTTATCGCTTTTTTTACTTTTAAATTTATGTTTAAAAACACACCCACTATAAAGTATACGCATTAGCATGTACAGTAGAGCTTCTAGTCAATAGAACGGTTTAAAAATACTTTTTTTGTAAAATACAAGGAATGCCACCGATTAAAATAAAGTTCGGTTTCGGTTACGGTTTGTTCTCCAATATATAGTAATAAATATTACTTCCGCTATTTATGGAAAAACATTTTCTTCAAAATAAGTTTAAAAAATTAATGAGTGATGCTTTCTGAGACGGCCACAAAACATTTTTTATCGGATGTTGGCAAATTTTTTTCGATGGCATCATTCGCCTATAGTTCAATTCTTTCGGAATTTTGATATTGAGGTCAAAAAGTGTCTTGCTTAACCATCTTCCATGAAAATTATTATATGTGTCCACAAAAAAATTCAAAACCGTTTTGAACCGGTTCCGGCTTTTGAAACGGTTTCGGTTTTGAAAAATGAATCGGTTTTAATCGGTTACGGTTTCGGTTTCAGCCCTTGGTACCATATGCCATCATTTGAATTCGTCTTAAATCCAGCATGTTCGAATTTACTGTAAATACTCTCAGTTAGTGAACAGCACAATTTGTTCGTAATGCGTTCAATAACATTAAGTTTATAGCCAATTTAGATCAAATTATAAGAATAGGTGTTACCGTTCTAACGACTTGAACCCCTACTTCATATTTAATATATTTTTATGTTTATAAGTATGTATTAATATTTGAAGTTTGCGCTTTTCCAAAACGCATAATTGCAAAGCAACAGTAATTTATTTTTCTTAAACTTACTTCTTTCAAGTGTTCAACTTACACAACTTTAATGTTGAATTTGTTTTACATTAGTGGTGCAAATAGAATGTCACTTTATGTATGTATAAGCTTGACAAGTTAAAAATATCATAGACTGTTGCTTTGCATTTATGCGTTATAGAAAATACATTTTTAAAACTAAAACTATTGGCATCGTGTATATTTAAAGGCACAAATTCTCACATCGCAGCTCTCACCTGCTTTCATGCCAATAAATATACTTTGAAAGATACAACATTGAAATATAATATTTAAATGTTAACCTTACAGGATCTGAATACACATTTGCATTTGGTTGTATAACATCAACCGGTTTACAAAGTCTAAAAAAATTTTATATTTTCAACCCTGCTATACTGCAATATAAAGCAAGAGATATTGATAGGATAATCTGGTTTTTGTGTTAATATTTTTACGAAATACGTAGCGTTTTTTTCTATTTTTCTTGTGATTATGTATGCATTAAGTATTTACGTATCAGTGTCTATTAAGTGCTGGATCATTTTTATAAATTGTGTTACATATTTTGATATTTCTATTCAAGTACCACTTTTGCAATTCAACAGTTTAGTAGCAATCATCTTCCATGGAAAAATCGGATGTATCTCCAGCATAAATTGAGCTGAAATATAAAAAAATATATTTATATGATTTTGTCGTTAAACAAATGTTTAAAACTCACTTGACAGCACGGCATGTGAAGAAGACGATACGTTTCAACTTTTTATTGTAAAAGAAATAATTGAATGACCACAAGCAGCCAGGTTCTCCAAATGGATCAGAGCTTAAGTCGGGATTGTAGCTATAAATATCACAATCAGCTAGATTTATTTCATCGTCAACAGCTGTCCATAAGGGTTGGCGCAACACTTGATACTGATCGCCAGCTAAAGCAGATAAATTCGAATGTACCGAATTCATAACCCATTGAAGCGAAGGCTCCTTACTAAATTCATGAGACTGTTGTATAGAAAAATAGGTATTTTATTAGATTGTACATAGTTAAACCACTACATATATGTTTTTAGAAAGGACTGTAGCTATTTTGTTAAGGTCTTATAAAGAAACCCTGTTAAGTAAGTCGGTTGTCGTTGTGAAGAAGAGTGCAGGTTCGATGAGGAGATGGAATTACTTCAGTCTGAGTTAAGCTCCGTGTGTGTGTAGAAATTGATAGTATTTTCATCGCACATTCATCCTCACCAACTTAGAAGCGTCGCAGCCTACAAGAGCTCACGACAGTCGGGAGCTCTTACATGGCAATAATTCTCATCCGTGTTAGGTATAATCTAACTATAATGTGGTCTATCAGCTATTTCGACGGAACTGCCGATGGGGCATAACTCACTACCAAATTCCGGTTCATCATCATTATAATAATTTTGCTCAATTTTGCCAGACTTCACTATTCAGTTGTTACTTTTCCCACATTTTTGTATAAAGAACACCTTGGCTCGTCTTCAAGCTGTTGGTATATACAACAACAACAACAGGCCCCTAAACTGACCCCTTTACTCTAAGGTGCAGTGTTATAAAGCCAAAGGCATTAAGCCATATGGGCTTATAACTCAATGGAGTGTCAAATAAGGCCATTTGGTTTCATTTCCATGCAAGGAATGAAATAAAGCCATTATGGTGTTATTTCACATTAATTATTTTTTTTTAAATAATTCATATTTATTTGATTTGTTTTGTTTATCCGTTCAAAAGTTATAGCTTAGTTTCTTATTTAACTCATTTATGAATCCAGGTTTTTTCAAGGCCTTTCTTAACTAAATACAGTATCACGGAAAACAAGAGACAAAAATGCTTTCAACCTATTGAAAAAAGGCGGTTAAAATGCAATATAGAGCGCACCTACCGCAATAAATGATAAAGAAACGTTTCCAGGACAGCAACAATAAAACGTTTATAATCGATGACCTGTTTTCAATTGTAGCGCTACGAATGTTTAAACAGTATATTTTCATTCATATTGAATATTTAGGTGAAGGTAGCGGCAGGGGTGGCGGGAGGGGCAACGCGTTGGGCGCCGCGCCCTTTCATTTTTTTTGGGACTTATTTCATGTTTTTTGGGAGTTATTGTTTAATTGTTAAATAAATAACAAATATTTGGACTTGTATAATTTTCTTCTTTTGGCAGTTTGTAGCCGTAACAATTACACAGTTGTTGTTGTTGTTAACAACAAAACACTCCCCGAAGGTTTTGGGGAGTGATGCCGAAGTTGACAGTCCTTGGCCGGATATGATCCCGGTACGCTGCGGTACTCCCTTGCGGTACTGCCCGACTGTCGTGGTAGCGATTTGGTATGACCAGTGGAACCTTCTAGGTCATGGCATCCCTCCATCAATGAGGAAGGAGAAGATGGGTAATGAGAGGTGAGAGGCATCATATCCGCAGATCAACCATCGAGTTAGCACGTCAATTACCTATGTGCATATTAGTCGCCTCTTACGACCGGTATGCCAACCTCGGGTATTATTCTAAACCCCTAACCCGCAGGGGTTTTGCCGCTCAACTATTATGGTGATATTGCATTTGGAAGTATGCAATATGGTCATATGGTTTAATTTCTCGTTTCATTGAGATATAAGACCATATAGCTTTATTGCCAATGGCTTTATAACACTGCACCTATTTCAAGGAAAAGTAGTTGGTTCCATGTTATATGAATGATAAGCTACAAATATTTTGGAAAAATAAAATATTAAAGAATTTCCAAAACTTACCTTCGCATCAGAAAAATCATAGTCCGGCTCAAAGGATGCATTCAATGTAGCAATCAAGTAAAATAGAGTTTTGCGTGAAATGGTATCACATAGAATTACGCCCTCATCACCAGATTGGCTATTGTTGCGATGGAAATTCGGCGATAAATCAGCTAAAGTTTGTGGTGGCGATAAAGCTTGTAGATCATGTGGTCCAACGCCGTGTGTATCGGCGGTGAAACGCTTATACAAAGCCTTGTCAGCAGCAACCATTTTGCATGAATAGCTCTCAATGCGACCAAAAATGGTACTACCGCCTCCAGTTTCTATGGACAATGCGTTATTAATCGCTTCAAAGCGTGAACTTTCCAACAACTTCATGATGGATGAAATATTAAAAACGTTCTTTGAAAATATGAGGAGATGTGTAAGAAAGTGATCCTCGATTTGTTTGTGACAACACTTGCAAATGTGTATTGTGTGTGATGAAAGTTGAAATTTTATATATTTTTTCGATCCTGTAGGCTTCACGTAGATATTATTATTTCGCTCCTTTATTGTTATATCTTTTTATTTAACGATGCATATAACTTATAGGTCTAAGTAAGCTGACAAAAGACTCACGCAATAACCTTGCTATGGTCAATTTAAGCACAAACTCTTATTCTCGCCGGGAGACTAGCAAGTCGGAGTCTGGAAGCGTTACACAATTGCTGCTGCTGCTGTGGATTGGTTTGTGTGGTGTTCAATATCATGGCCGTTGTCAAATTCGTTATGGTGTTTTTGTACATCGTAGATGGATGAACTATGAGTCTCTTTTTAACTATAACGCGCTTTACATTTATGTTAAACAATTTATTTTGATCACACTGCTTAGTAAACATTACACTTTGAGCAACACAAAAATGTCTATCTTTATTCTATTTATATATATATTTTTATATATATAGCAATACCAGTTTAACACTTGTATTTGTTTTTAAATACAGTTTATTATATAATCGCTTTTGTGTATCAGAAATAACTCCGTCTAGGATTGTCTTATTTGGCCAATTGTTTAGCTAAAAAAAACTAAACAAGTTGCAGCAAGTACACACAAAGGGTGAAACTATTCAAAATGGCGTAGTATGCGCTTTGGTGCTCCGTCGTTTTTGTTGGCACTATATATGTGTAGGTATGTATATGTGGCACCGATTTTCCAATAGGCAGTTATCCACCTATTTAATGGTTATATATACACTCTTCCTTCGTCCCGTCGTTTCCTCGTATTTCTATAAATGTTCAAAGTCACTTGAATCACTCATTTTTGCAGCATATATTATTGACATGGACATAATTAAGCGCAAATATATGTACATGGAGCCAAAGAAATACAATCAATTTGTTCCACTTTACACTCTTATCTTTTTGTTATATTTTAATCGGTTCGCTATGACCTAATTAACTTTGTAAGCAAAGAAATATGAATTGAATTGACAAAAATTCCGCTTTTATTGGATTTACAAAATTTTTCACAAATCAGGCGTTTGTTTTTTTGCGATGAACGAATGATTTCTACCAATGATGACTTGATCCGAAACTTACCGAAACTTAGCGCTCTCTGAGAGCGCTCGAAATGAGTAATTTTTTATAACAGTGCCCAATGGTGCCAGTACTGCGAAGATAAATTTGGGCATTTTGATTTACCCTTTGGTTCTTTTGCCTTTTTCACACCAAGTCATGTAAATGTGCCAAGAAAAGGTATACTGTATGTATATTTTTCTTACAAAGTACTATTTTATAGTTTTTTTTTTTCTTAATTAATCTTACTATTCGAAGTAAATAACCAATTTACCATCGTAATACCTGCTCAATTTCAGGGTATTTGTTTCCTTTAGGGGTCAACTGCTAATAAATTAGCTAAAATTATGGGAGATAGCTCAAAAGACGGGTTTTGGCCTCAGGATCACGAATCCGTAAGCGCTTTTTTAATATTTTGCTTCTCTGAAGAGGGTAATTTTTTATAAGCGCGGCCGAAGGCCCCCAACTCAGAAAGGTATTTCGCACATAAATACCATGGATTCCGCCCCCAATTTTGGTATCGGACCCGGGTCATTTTTCGGTTTTTTGACCATAACTTTTCACTAAAACAAAAAATTAAAAAAGCGCTGCCGGATTTGTGATCCTGAGGCCAAAACCCGTGTTTTGAGCTATCTCCCATAATTTTAGCTAATTTATTAGCAGTTGACCCCTAAAGGAAACAAATACCAATTTCAGAACGAGTTACCTGCTCAATTTCAGAAGGAGAAATTTAAGTAAATGTTGGTCACCAACAAATCCTACGACATATATCCCTGTGATTGCTATTTTATACACTTATTTATTGGGTTCTTAGCGCCTTTTTAACTGAAATCCCAAGTCACAGCAAAAACAGCCAAATATATTTTGTCTGGTAACCAGATTTTTCCCTGCTTCTACTGGCAGATGTTCCTAGATTATGCAGTGCTGCCAAGTAGCAACACATAATCAGTACCCCTGATAGGTGGACCGCGAGAGAGTTTCGCATCAAGTCATCTTTGATTTCTACTAGGAAATGAATTATGTAAATAGATGAACCCTTTTGTAGGTATGTTCTTTTGCAGGCTGTGGTCGCCCGAGAGCGTTCGGTTTTGAATTTGCTAACCAGCAGCGGATAAAAACTTGGGAAATTACCGGCAATCGAAATACCAACGCATAATTCGATAGTTCCATAATTTCCAGCCCTAACTAGCAGCTTCAACATGGATAAAAAAGGCTCCTCGCTGAACAAATCTATCCAGCTTTTTGGGAAACGCGACCTGGTAAGTTCCCAGGAAATTATCCGAAGATGGTTGGCAGGGAGGGTTAAGCCCAAGTTACATAAAACATTGCAGGTTCCACTTTCACACAAAGTTTGTGGAACGTTAAGCGAAGCGAGATTTTGGCAAATGCTCAAAGCCGAGGTGCACACTTCTCAAAGTTTCATAAAGTTTTATGAAACTGAGGCTTTATTCTGGCGGAGCTCTTGTGGATAAAAATCGAATAGATCATGAGAGAATTAAATCGTTTTTATCGGAATTTGGCAGTGAATTTTGATGAAATCGATGTCATCTCTATTGACTTAATACACAATTTCCCGTCAGAAGCTGCCCCGAAATACCTCTGAAACCATTTGATTTATTTCACGATCGACTGCGTTCAACCATCCTTTTAATTTTAGAAGGTTTTGCCGTCTATACTAAATAGTTTAATCCGATTATGGTAGGTAGGTATCTATTTTTTTTTTTAATTATTTAAAAATCTAGGGCGTGTTACCAAAAAAAATCCCCGTACAGCAGTTAGATAAAATTTTATTTGGACAACCCTAGTAGTTGTCAATTACATTTTACTTTATATCTTCGGCATTTATAGCCGGATTTTAAAGTGTGATCCATAACTCTTTTGTCTCCAGGGGGTGAATTCTGGTTCTATGAAATGATAAAATGAAAAGAATTTTCATACAAAATCTGTGAAAAGAAACTTCAAATTCATACAAATTTTTTTTCACGTTATCATATCATAGAACCAGAATTCACCCTCAGGAGTAGGTTTGTGATTGTCCAAATGTCAACCCCTGTACAAAATTTTTCAAAATCGACCTTAATGACAATCGTTAAATGAATTTCGTTAAAAACTAACAGAAACCAGATGCAGATCTCATTTGACACTCTAACGTACCGTCCCTATGACAGTTAAAAAACGACCAACAAAATTTATAAATTTTTCGCGATATTTTCTTTTTTTGCGTATAGCTCGAGACGCCCCATAAATGTCGCCAACGAGGTGTGTGGGCGATTCCATACACGCGCTCCCAACCTTACCTTATTTAACTGAGTTACCTGCAGAGTGTTTATACTCAATTTGTTTATGTTACACTACTTTTTTATTTTAAACTTTCACTTCCCGTATGTTTGTACACACTCGTAAATGTACATATTTATCGTATTTTAATTTGTTATTCTTGCAAATGTTTATTTCTGGTTAATTAGGTTGGAATTTACGAAAATAAATTTTGTTAAAGACTTTGTATGTAAATGTGTACGTTTTTCCAATTTAAAGGGCTACAAACTCAATCAAAACAAATCTTCAATTTCATGTACTCAAGTACCTACTTTTGGACACGTGTTCATAGGAAGCTGTGTTCATTTAGGAAAACTATCCAAATACTATAAACAGTAAAAATAACTCTAAAACAATTTGTTTGTATATTTAGTGAATTGTATTTTCTCCAACTTCACATCGTATTAGCATTAGGCAGTTTAATTTGAATTTTATTTTCAGTATTTCTGTTCCACCTAAAAATTTTATTCCTTTTTGAAAATGTTGAGTTCGTAAAAAAATTCGCCGGAGGGTAGGTAATCGACCACTGAGTGAAAAATTCAAACTATTTTTCAAAAACGTTTTACCTCCGAATTTTTTAACACACCCTATTCCAGTATTCAAAAACGTCCTATTTCAACTAAAAGAAGTATACAATTTTCGTTGGTGTAGGGCGTTTTTTAAAAAACGATTTTGCACTCAGTTCGGGATAAACGGCCCTGGAACTCTGAATGGTAATTTTTGGAATATTTTCTTCTTCGGAATTTTACAAAATTACAACTTTTAGAAAATGGGTTTTCAGTTTTTTGCGATTTCCAGCTATCAGCTATTACGGCGGAGCTATCTATCGATTTTCCCAAATTATTCCAAACGCGAGCTCCTTCGGAATAGCCGAATGACCCAAGTATATACAATATTATGTTAGATCTAGGTTTTTATTGATGTAAGATTCGAGCAAAAATTTATTAAATTTATTGAATAGGTACTGTCTAAAGTATCCACTTAATAAAAATTAAATATAGGTATTTTTTTCTTAGCTTAATTTACAAATAAATATATATAAACAATAATCATGCGTTATGGACTAACTGCTAAAAACACACACCGGACGAACAAACATAAATCACAAACGCTGCTTATCACTCTTGATCGGGAATGAGCTCAGATGCCCAGACGTCTTGTGGCCAGCCGGTGCGTCCTTTGTTTGATCGATGAATATTCTGTGAACAGAAAAACAGAGCAAATAAAATAAGAGCATAAAAAAATGTCCACTATAAATTTATAAGCGAAAGGGATTTTCACCGTTTTCTCATCCACCCTTTAATTTTAAGGTTCAATATAAGTCAGTGGCGGATCCAGGATTTTGGGAAGGGGAGGTTAAAATTTTTTCTTTTAATTTCGGAGACATTTTTTATTCAGTTTCTTTAAAGCTTGTTTTTCAAAAAAATATGTGTCTACATTTGTTAGTATGGACAATCTCAGATTCAAGGTATAACGTATGTAACTCGTTTCAAATGTTACCGAATGTGTATTACGTAAACGCAAAAATATGAGTTGGTTAGTTTGCTGGCAGTTTTACTATTTCTTTGTGTAACTTTTCCTGTATTTTTTTGCACAACTTTTACCATATTTTTGCGTTTTTTTTTACTATATTTTTGTGTAATTTTTACTATATTTTTAGGTAATTTTTTACTATATTTTTTGCGTATTTTTTACTATATTTTTTGTGTAACTTTTAGGGCCGCTTGCATAGAAGCCGATAACGACTAACCAGAGTTTAGTTGACGTATTTTGTATGGTTAGCTGTCAAGTTAATCACCGATTAGGCATTATTGCCTTTTATGCAAGTGTCCCTTAGTATATTTTTCACGTAATTTTACCGTTTATTTGCGTAGCTTTTACCAGATGCTGGCGTAATTTTTACTATATTTTTTGTAGTTTTAAGTATATTTTTTCGCGTCCTTTTCACCCTTTTTTTGCGTAATTTTACTTTATTTTTTTCGTAACTTTTACTGTGTTTTTTTGTGTAATTTTTTCTATATTTTTTGGGCAATTTTTACCATATTTTTTGTGTTGATTTGACTGTCTTTTTTTGTGTAAGTTTTAATATAATTTTTGCGTAATTTTTACTTTATATTTTTTTGGATAATTTTTTTACAACATTTTTTTTGCGTATTTTTTACCATTATTTTTGTGTAATTTTTGATATATTTTAAATGTAAATTTTATTAATTTTTTGGGGTAAATTTTACTATTTTTTGTATAATTTTTACTATATTTTTGCGTGATATTTACTATACTTTTTTTGGTAAGTTTTACTATATTTTTTGTGTAATTTTCACTTTATTTTTTTCGCGTCACCTTCTATTTTTTTTGTGTAATTTTTATTATATTTTTTACTGTATTTTTCGTGTATTTTTTACTGTTTTTTTTTTTTTGCTTCACTTCTACTATACTTTTTGTGTAATTTTTACTAAGGGTTTGAACCTGAAAACCACCCCAGTGTACTCGTTTTTTAATTTTTTTTTAATTTTTGAACCGAATTCTACTTGTCAGGTTCCAAGGATAAATGCGTATAAAAAATTGACTGTAAAAAATATGACTTTTTGGATCCCGGTGGGGGTTTGAACCTGAAAACCCACACCGTGGATCCGCCCCTGCTATAAATTTAAAAACCAAAAAATCATATTTTTGGAAAAAACACATCCTTCTGCAAATACCAGGAGACCTTTAGACCAAAATAAACATAAGTATTTCAAAATTGAAATTTTTTTTGAAACGGCATTCCAAATTTCATTTTTACAATTGAGTTCTATGAAAAAATAAAAGTTTGAAATGCTGTTTTCCCAAAAATTTTAAAAAGTAAATACATCTGTTTACTTTGGAACCGGCGATATATCAGTTTAATAGAAAAAAAAAATTTTGGCGAATTAACTTTTTTAGTTGAAGCTTTTACAAAATGATAAACATAATTTTTTTAAATGTTTTTTTTTTTACCTAGTTTTATTAATAAGTAGGATACTAAGGAATTATAATTTATACTTTTTCTTGGTTAGCGCGACCCAATAACTTTCCAAGATTTTATACGCTGCTGGTTAGCAGGGAAGTTTCCGGATTTTTTCATTGCTTAACGTATTCGAAACTTATCAAAACCGATTTTTTTGATTTATTTAAGTATATTTAAGTTTTCGCTCCAACTTTGTGGCTTTTATTGAGAAATCCATTAAGCTCTTGAGATACGAAACGAACAAAAAAATACTTTTGTGGTTTTTATGTTGCCAAATGATTCAATACAAGCAAACATCAAATTGATATCAATAAACATTTAATTGTATTTGGTTTTAATTTTGTGGGAGTGCACAATTATGTTAATCGCAAAAGATGAACATTTATCCTCCCCCAAACGGGTAAAGGCCCATACAATATTTTATACTTATACATTTACATTAGGGTGATTCTAAAAAAAATTTTTTTTAGGCATTCCCTCTCAAAAGTTGGTACCTCATTGAATAAAAAATGAGCAACTGTAACTTAGCTCTTAAAGGTTGCTCTTTCTTTCTCAATTTACAATACATTTTAGATAAAAATTTAATAAAAAAGGCATTTTATATTATGATGAAAATTCAGCCAAAGTAGGTAAGTTTTTGTAAAAAAAATTAAATTTTTAAAACCAACTACTTGTGTTTGTAAAAAATGGAAATTGTGGAGGTATACGGAGATATATCCTTAGAAGACTTCTTTTTTTTCGTATGGCATGTGAGTCATTCTAATATTCCGATATTAGACAGGAACCAAACACAATTGCACTTGTAACATACACTTTTGTACAATGTACATACATATGTATGCATGAATGTTTATTAGACTGGCTCTAATTTTTGTTCCTATTTTTTCAAACAATCGTAAAAATTTCCTTTTTGTACCTATACCTATCGGCAACTCTAAAAAAAAAACAGTAAGAAAAAACCTATTTATTTTTCAAAAACTCCTTCAGGCAGGTTCTGGCAATTCACTTCCGAATAAAATGTGTGAAAATTTAGAAATTCCTATGTAATTTGACAAAATTTTCACAAATTTTATTCGGAAGTGAATTTCAGAACTTGCCTGCTTATTTCAGATTTGAAAAAAAAAATGCTTCATTTCAGCATTTGATTCAAAACGCAAAATCTCCACAAAAATTTATTGATTTTTCGTGAACGAAATTCTGAAATTTGGCCTTTAACCAAATTCTGAAAAAGTGCGTTCTTTTACCAAATCCTGGGATAGGGCTTTTAAAAAAAATTAAATAAGGTGATCTTCCATTCAGCCGTCGATATCATCTTTTATAATAAAATTTCGATTCTGAAATGTTTTTTATAAAAATCCTCTTACAAATAACAAAAATTATATTTTTTCAAAAAGTTAAAGCGCTCACATAATAACATCGAGACGTATCGTTAAAATATGTAATAGTAAATAGAGCTGTTTGAAAGCCATAAAACAAAAAAAAAATCCCTTTGAAATCAGTCTAATCTCTGTACATCTTCCCATTGAGCACTTTCATGCGGAACCAGCATCTGCTTTTGACTGCCAGCGTTTGGGCAAGTGTCAAGTGTGCGGCTTATCTGTATCTGCTTTTAGTGTAATGGGGAAGCAATTCAAGTAGATACATATGTATCAGGGTAATTAATGTACCAAACATAAAATAACATTAGCTTTATGACACCCGCTAACTAAAAAACACCCGTTTTTGGCAACAAATTTGACAAATTTAAGTGATCTTACAATTTGACCACAAAATAATTAGGTAAGTACGGGATTTTGTAATTAGATCTTTTAACACTATTTTAAGTGAAAATAAAGTTGTTACCATTGTTAAATGACGACGAAAGAAGTTTCAGACCCTAATATTAATTTTTCAGGCGCACTTTCGAAGCGGCAAGTTATCTTTTTTTTATAAAAATATAAAAAGGAATGTCTTACTTTCATATCATGTTTCAAATATGATCTCTTTTCACTCGAACTTTTCCTATGCAGAGGCCTTAAATCTGCGCTAAATCCTGTTTTCGGGTCCTGGTCACCATCCAATACTTCCACGAGATACTTAATATATAAAATTGCCAATTTTAATGTTTTTATCTGAAATGAAAAGATTAAAAGCAAAAAAAATAAATAAATAGAAAGTATGTAAGTCTAAAGGGTGATTTACACGGGTCGATTTTTCTAACCTTCATCGACCGTGTAAAGTATTTAAGGGTTGAACAAAAGTGGTTCGATAAAAATCGACCAGAAAATCGACCCGTGTAAATGAGCCTTAACTTGGGGTGAAACATAATACATAGGTATCTAAGGCCCGGGTTTTCAGTGCAAGTGTAAATTTCAGTGCTAGTTTAAACTTGTTTTAAACGGTCAATTTGTATAAACTTTTGTGCACTCTGTTGCACTGAAAACCCGGGCCCTAAAGTTTGTTTATCATAGGTTAACCCCATGTAGGAGTTTTTGGGTCCTAAATCCACATTTTAAGGGCGTATACGAAATTCTGGTTATGTCCTTCGAAAAAGCCTCCGCCCAGTGCGCGGCGTTTTGAACCATTAGTCAAGATAGGGTGATTTTCCACTCAGTCGCCGATGTACTTAAAGAGCTAATTCCTCCAAGTAACTTGCTCGTATATTGGTGTATAAAAATTTTAAATGTATAAAAATAGATATATACATTTGTTTCTAGATAAGTACCTACACACCTATTTGTTTATGCTATAGGCATTCATTGTTTTTTTTTTTTTATTTACCTTGGATAACTTAGTATCTGATGGTACATTGGGAATTTTATCTCGTAAACATGTAAAAGCATTATTTATACTTTGTGTTCTTCTTCGTTCTTTTTTGTTGGCCGTATTTCTTTTCTTAATTATGCGCACAGGAGGAACAGCTACTACTTTCGTTGAAGTGGGTGTGAGAATAATCTCATGGAAGTCTTTGCCCGAATCTTGAAAGAAATAAAGGAAGTGAATAAAAAAACGGATATCACAAAGAACAAACGGTTTAAAGTAAACAAATTAAACAGATTATAATTTTTTTTTTTAAATAAATAAAGCCCTATGAGTTGGTAGAATTTTGAGATGCATATTCACCACGCTAAAACTCAGAATTTTACTTTGCTTTGTCAAAATTTATAATTTCCATGCATTTTTTGGCCTTATTTTTTTTTTTAATCTTACCATCAAATTTAGGCGATGACTCGGAACAATAATGCGGTGATCGATAAAATGAGTTTGAAGTCAGATTTGCTCCTTGACATGCGGTCGATATGTAGCAGCCCGGATTATTGCTAGAGTCAGAACAATACGATGTACTCCATTGCTCTAAAAATCATTACAAAACTAATATTTAATTAGGGGGCCAATTAGCAATTCCTTCGGAACTCGATGGAAATCACGAAATTTATCGAAATTATTTACGGAATTCCGATAAATTTAGTGATTTTCTATCGAGTTTCGAGCGCCGACGGAGTTGTTAATAGGTTTTTAAACTTAAACTTGTCGGCGCATTTCAACCTCATTGTGCCATTTCAAAATCGGCCACATACATATGCGAAATTTTTTTTGGTTTCTATTTATTCGATTTTTTAGAATTATAAAAAAATACTGTAAAAGTTTAAGAGATTAGTCTAAATTTTTAGAGATCGATTGTTTGCTGGTTTAGATTTTTTATTACCTATTAATATTTGCCTTAAACCTACCAAACCGCGGAAGCAGGCGCATATCAAGAAAATATTTTCGTGAGGGGTCCAAATTTTTTTTCATAATACATAACCATTTTGATTTTGACTGAAAGAAGGAAAAGACTTAGCTAAAGTTTCCAGACCCTCCCCTGAATACCGGTCTGCGTGGAAGAAACAAAGTTCCTATAGTTTTGTAGGAAGTTACATATACATATAAACCACAAAAAAGTACAAAATACAAATTTCCGTCAGCGGGTTCGTTCCCAAGTAATCAGGCTTTGAACATGGTTTTTGAATATGGTTTTTCGTAGCCAACGTTTTAAAATTTGTGTCCAAAAAACAAAAATCAATATAGAAAAAGATAAATAATAATTTCTAACATCGAGTTTTATTCTGAGCATAATTTCCTGAGTAAAAATTAAAAAATCATAAGGAAATAATTATACGGTACAGAAAATTCCAAAAATCACAGATAATAGGTAATTATGTTGAAGGAAAATTCATAAATCTTGGAAATAATGATACAGGCGCGTATCCAGAAAATATTTTCAGTTCAATTTTTTTTTCATAATAACCATTTTGACTGGAAAATAGAAATAACTTAGGTAAAGTTTAATTTTTTTAGTAGTGCAGACGCGAACCAAATTTATCAAAGCCTAGAGAAAAACAACAAATAATAAATAAATTGTCTTTGAAAAAAAAAAGTTATTTGAAAGGAAAAAGATTTAGCTTTAAATAAAATTTAAAAATGTCCAAAATTGGAAAAAAATTATAAAATTCTTTTTTAATACAATTTTTACTAAATTTTTTCAATAAATAATTTTTTTTTATATTCGAATATACAGCTTGGTCGAAGATAATTTTTCAAAAAAATTACCGTTTACGAGAAAAAATCGTACACCCGGCATATTTATTGACATGAATATTGAGAGCTACTTTAAAAGTATCATTTTTTGGTTTCTCAGTTTATAAAAATTTTCATGTATACTCCTTTCTTCGCTTTGAAAAGTCCTCGTGGTTTCAGCATTTTCTCCAAATGTCCTCGAGGACAAAGATTAATTCTTTCTTTAAAAACGCAGAATTTTTCGAGGACATTGGCCAAGTTTTTTCTTAAATTTTTTATAAAAATTTTCATTGATACTCCTTTTTTCCACCTTTTTCCCAAATTGTCCTCGTTTTTTTACGAGAATACTCTTTGAAAAGTCCTTGTTGTTTCAGGATTTTCTCCAGATGTCCTCGAGGACAAAGACTAATTTTTTCTTAATAAACGCAGAATTTTTCGAGGGCATTTGGCTTAGGTTGGGTGATTTGCCCCTACCTGGTTACGTCCATAAGGATAATAGATTTTCTAAAAATGATCCCTATGCACTGAACTTTGAACGAATTTTTGGTATTTGTTTCCTTTAGCACCCAACTACTAAGAAATTAACTAAAATTATGGGAGATAGCTCAAAAGACGGGGTTTGGCCTCATGATCACGAATCCGGAAGAGCTTTTGTTACGGCTGACTCCACGGTATGCATTTTTTCGCACGTTTTCAGGTACAGCCTAATAAAATTATAGCAACTACATGAAAACTTGCAACTTTGATTGCAAATATCTCTTCAGAGAAGCAAAATATGAAAAAAGACAAAAACCCGTCTTTTGAGCCCTCCTCCATAATTCTAGTTAATTTATTAGCAGTTGGGTGCTAAGGGAAACAAATACTGAATTTTTTTTCATAAATATATTTTTTTAATTTAACTATTTTTTATTTGTGAGATTTTTATTAACAGCTGCAGGATAATGAGTTTTCTAAAACATTTTCCAATTCACTTCGTTTGCATTTTTTTTACATATGTACCTAAATAAACGAAAATTAAATACTTGAAGTGTCGCTGGAAAGCATTTATTTTCTTTCTTTTCTACGTTCTCTAGGTTAAAAATTGCTTAATAATAAAACGTAGTCCGACGGAGAATAGTAAATATCAGCATTTGGTGAAAATGAGTAAATAGACACCTGAGATTTTTTCCCTTATAGGTAATATTTTTTTTTATATAAATAATTTTAAATCACATACGCTCCATAGCCGAAACATCGTTAAGTCGCAAATCGTTAAAATATATATTTTCACTGTTATAACAGTTAGGTGATTCTCGACATATCTGTGCATCGTATCTGGCCATTATTGATCAAATTCACTTAAGTGCACTACGTAATACACTTTGAGATTATATTATTTAGGAATATTATTTCAAAAACTGAATAAACGAAGTAACACTTTCGTAGGTATTTTATTTCGAAACTCGCGATAATATGTTAATTTCCCGACATTCATATTCCAACAGTTTTCGACGAATATAAAAACACAATTGAAAATCATGTGTAAATTTGTACAATGATTATTAGGCACTTTGAAAATTTAGCTCCAAATCTTCCCCAATGCATTATAATATGGCCATAAGTAAATAGATAAACATACACACAAATATGTATGGCGTACTTCAACCAATCAGAAGTTTTCTATGGCTACCGTTGAATGCGATTGGTTGTATTAAAAATATGTATATTACCATGTTCATACTAACACAACAGCTCAGTGTTCGAACTACCGAACTAATCATACTGAGATAAATGCCGAATTCGTGGTACTTCGTCTTTATTCAAACATGGAATTTTGGGAGTTTTTAATGAAATATAAAGTCAAGCAAATATAATGATGTCCGTCCAGAAAATGAGCCTCATATAAGAGGACTTCTTAAGAAAAATGTTAATCTAGTCCAGTGTTTGTTCTTAACGTTAAAAAATTTGATCGTACAAATATTGAAGTTAACTTCTTAGGCGGCGATGCAATGTTTCTATGGACTGAAATTTTAAAAGGAAAAAGAAAAGGGGACGGAAGTACGCAGCGGAAATAGAAACATTGAAAGCTGACGGCAAGTCGTGAAAACTGCCCTAAGACTTTTTTCCTTCGGTGTTGCCACTTCGGGTGGTTTACAGGGTTGCCACATATCTATTATTTAATATTGAGCAGCATATTCCAACATTTGTATCAAATGAAAGGCATCTTGTGGTGCATTCCAACGAAGATATTTTCCGACAAGGGTGCCACCTAACAGAATTTTATTTATTACTTCGTACATTGACCAATAACTCAGGAACGACTGAAGCGATTTGGATCAAATTTAGCATATATGTACATAGTTAGTATGCTTCATTCTCAGACTTTCTTGTTGTTGTTGTTGTAACGAGGTGTAGCCCTGCCTAAATATCAGACAGGGTCACCCCGAGTGTATTGCTCTTGGCCGGGTCGATATAAGAAAACGGCCGGGGTCGTTTCGGCACGATGGGTACAGCACAAGTACTGGTACCGTTCTCGTAGAACCGGCAATACAAGAAATTAGCTTTCTACTTGGGCGTTGCTACTTCGAGCGGTTTACAGGGTTGTCACCATATCTTAATATTTTTATAATATAGGGCAAAATATATGTAAAAAGGTAAAGAAATATTCGGCAGTATATCAACGAAGATATTAGCAGGCAGGGTTGCCACCTAACACCACTTTATTTATTCCTTCATATATCGACCAATATCTCAGGAACGACTAAAGGGTCGAATACATAAAGCTTTGTTAACCTCGCCTGACATTTGCTACCTCAAAACTTTGTGTCCAACTTTAGAGGTATGCTACAATGAACGCCTTGACGCTTCTCTTTTATACAATTGTTTTCGTTATTTATTTCTTTGCATTCAGACTGTTTTGGTTAATATATTAATTTAATAGAGAAAAAATGAATTAATTATTATTTCCTCCAACTTTTTATTCTTTAATTAAAGCAAAGTCATCAACATCTGATTGTCAAAGCAAGCAAAATTTGAGAGTTTGCCAAATTTTAACCTTGCTTCAACTTTGAGGTCTCCAATTTGCCATGCTTCGTTTAAATACGTATACTGAACTTTTCTGTCAAGGTCAAAGTTTGAGGTAAAGTCAAAATAAAGCTTTATGTAACTGACCCTTAAAGCGATTTGGATCAAATTTAGCATATGAATACCTAGTATGCTTCATTCTCAGACTTTCTACTTGGGTGTTGCTACTTCAGGGGGCTTACAGAGTTGTCGCCTATCTCATTTTTTAACATGCTAATATGGGTATTAAATTAAGTGTTTTCTGCCGTACACCATTTCAGGCAAGGTCGCCTCTATCTTTGGAACCTATTCTGATTTTTTTTTAACTATCCAAAAAGTACCACTTTGTTCTGTCATGTCTCGAGCTACTACAGAAACAAAAGGTTAATCTATATGCTTGTCAAAATAATTTATATATTGATTTTTATTTAATATCAGCTAAGTGAACAAATTGATTGCCAAAAAATGTAGCTATACAAAAATAGAAAATGAATATAGACAAATCGGCTATAACAATTTGTATTTTCGTAACTACATTTAATGCAATAACAATTTGTTGCGGACGTATACCGAAAAGTACCAACATATCGATCATAGGATTTCGCTGTTTTTGTTTATAGAAAATGGTTAAATCTGATACCACGACCAGCGCAAATGGTATGATTACATAAAATGTTTGTGCTTCATTTTCCTTTAAGATCATAGATGCCATATATGAGATTGTGACGGCTATTATAACATGCAATTTATATTTTAAATATGTTTTCTCCTTTTCCTGAATTTGCTCTTGATTTCTGGTGTTTTCAAAACTTCTTAAAGTTTCCTCAAATTGTTGAAATTGATGTTGCTGCTGCCGTTGTTGTTGTTGTGGATAAAAGCTTTGCGTGTGCATGCGTTGCAAATGTTCAGGAATATTTGGTTCAACTTCGGGATCGGAATATTCACATTCTGGCTCCACGGGAAAGCCTTGAAATAGAAGTTAAAGGTACTTTTTAATCATTTTTTTTTAATTTTATTTATTTACTTACTGGCACGTTTGTTCACCAACTCGCTGTCACCATCGCCACCCTGCCTCTTGTTCAATTTCTCTAAACGACTTTTAGCATTTTCCAATATTTTTCTTCTTCGTTGATCTCTCCTAAGTTTAAGTTTTTCTTGCAAATCATCTACCTCAGGTGACTCTTGCAGTTCCATGTTTTTTTAATAATAACCAAATGCAATAAAGCAAAGAAATTTTTTTTCAACGATGAGCTTATAAAACAAATATGACAATTACCGATTTTTCAAATGTATCGACTTTACTTATACTCTGTTCACATTCGAGCAGCAGGTGAAGTTAAATTGATCTTCCATAAAATATCAAACTTGATAAAAAAATAAAATAAAATAAATGCAAATAAAGTAAAATCAAATAAAAAAGATTAGGTATAGTAAAATTAAACAAAAATAAGAGTAAAAAACTAAATTAAAAAAAATTTTAGTAAATTGATTAAATAAAAAGAAATGATATAAAATCAAATCAAATTTAATATAATAAAATAACAAAAAAATAGAAATAAAGTAAATAATATAAAAAATTTGGTATATTAAAATTAAAAAAATAAGAGTAAAAAAAAAAGAAAATTAAATAATTAAAAAAAATTAATTTAACTAAATTGATTAAATAAAATGAAATGAAATAAAATCAAATCAAATTTAATATAGTAAAAAAAAATAGATTAATATAAAATATAATAAAATAAAACAAAACAAGGTAAAATGAAACCAAAAGAAATCAAACTTAGTAAATAAAATAGATATAAATAAAAAATAAAAAAATAAATTAAAACAAAATAAAAAATAAATTGAAAAAAATATAATAAAAAACCAAATAAATAGTCCCAATTTTTTCCATAAAATTCTTCAATATTTGACTGTCGGAGAGTGCTTCAGTCTACCTGTCGAATCAGCTATTTTGGCAATTGACACGACATTTCGAATTTTCAATTTAATTCAATATATTTAGAAGTGAAAAAATTCCCAAGGATTTTTTATTTCCATATAAGGAATGAAAAGGCTCGGAATTCTATCTAAAATTGGGCTGCATAACTCAAAACCCTTTAACTTTTTTCCCATTTTACCGAAAAGCATATCTTTAATTGCAAAACACCACAATTTTTTCTTAAATTTATATTAATACATCTCGAATTCTGTAACTTACTTACTCTATTCAGAAGCTTTCAAAACAACTCCAACTTAACTTGTATTCTTTACTTTACCTATTTATTAAAATAAATTAAATGCATATTCTCTATTAACAGCTCTTATAATTAAGTTATGTGCCATTTTCATCCAACAGTTTGAACTGAGGGGTCGTCTCGTATTGCCTTAGCCAAAGAGGACTCACTAATATTTGTGATTTTATAAACTGCGAAGCTTTAAAACAATGTGCACTACAAAATTTTTTACGATCTGTGATATCGTAAACCTTATTTTTAGTGGTGGATATTGAATATTTTTTTGTTGGCACACTAAAATAAATCAGAAATTATTGTATTAATTGAGCAATTAGGATTTTCACATATTTACCTTTCTAATTGATTTGCACACAAGGGATAACCGCAAAACAGAAGTATATGGCGCTCTTCAACAATGTCGTCATAATGGCTTTGATTTATATCTTTCAACTATAAGTAAAGTGAATAATGGGAATTTTTGAAAAGTAAGAAAATGCAAAGAAATCAAAAATAAATATTTAATAAAAAGTTAGCAAATTTGCTAGCTCAAAAATGTATAGGTTATGGAAAACCATAATTCAATTAGTTAGCTAATTCCATAAGTTTAGTTGCATCTAATGCCGAAGCGAAGACCCGATTTTTCATTTCTGTGAAGAGATATTTCGACTTAGAACGGTGTTCTGCACATATATGAGTTTGGTCCCGGTAAAGTTATTAGTTTTTGCTAATAACTTCTTCCTGATAGAAAACTTCCATTTCCGGATTATTGAAATCGATGTCAAATCACATCTTTTGAAATCTCTCCCGACAGTTTCGGGTCCCCGAAAACACGAGATTTAAACAAATATATCCTGGAATTTCGGGACGAAAACATGGCAAGCTCTTTTTACGTCGTCATTGTATTTGAAGGTAGAACGCAGTGGAACGACGAAAATCGACCCATGTAAAACAGCCTTAACCGAGTTACCGATAATAATAAAGTATCGTTCAACAGACTTACCATCGCTAAAAAATTGTCTTTCTCGATATTTCTTTCTAAAAGTGTCTCCACGACCATTTGAGCTTTTGCATTGCACTCCCTCTTCTTTTGTACCGCCTTCAGAAGCTGCTCCTCACTGTAGATGACAAAATATTACAAATGAATTCGCTTTTATTACCAATTGTTTATTTACCTCAAGCGACAGCGAGTTGGCCGCGACATCATATAAATAGAGATGAGAGTAGGTTTAATCAAAATGTTCCGATAGCCATGATGAAATCGAAGTAAAATTATAAGGTGATGACTGCAACATCTGTCAAAAATTGAGATTTCGGCTCTTTAACAGCCCTGTAGGAAATATATCACCAGAATTTTTGCGCAGAAAATTTTTTTACACATTTTTACGTGATTACAGCAACCACATGAAAACTTGCAATTTTTATTATTTATTTCATTTCATCGCAGGATGTATAAAGACATATTTTTGTATTTTTCATAATATGTATGTATATTCTTATTTATTCCATTAAACTAAAAGAACTACGCATTTAAAATAAACTTCAATTATTTTAAATCATAACAATATTATTATCGCGTTCGAATGCCAAATCGACTTCACGTTTTGCATCTTCATCTGTCCATTCTCCACATTTGGTTAAGACATCAGGCTCGCTACTTGGTACTGGCTATGTTAGTAAATAAATGAAAGTTTTTGCAGTAATATGAATAAAATAAGTAAAATAATAACGGTTAAAAATGACTTTTATTTATAAAAGTAAGAAATAAGTGTTGCGAATGACTTTCATTTACACAAGTCGGAAATAACAGTTATAAGTGACTTCTTTATACAAGTCAAAATAACGGTTACAAAAAAAGTCGAAAACATGGTTAAAAATGAAGTCATTGGCCCGTAGTCATAGTCGAAATAAAGTAGAAGTAGGTACTAAGGTTAGCGTCGGCTTTTTGATATATATTCCGTTGACAATTGTATCAAAAAGCCGACGCTAACTTTAGTACCTACTTTATTTCGACTATGGCTACGAGCCATTCTTTCTATCGAATTTCCGAAATTGAAATTTTCGAAAAATAAACGTTAAAATCAGTCCCTGCTTTACAGAGATGCCGATAATTGTGTTGAAAATAAACAGTCGCGTTCAAAACAATTGTTATACCTCTTTATCGGC
The DNA here is from genome assembly GCA_964058755.1 of Campiglossa producta. Lineage (NCBI taxonomy): Eukaryota > Metazoa > Arthropoda > Insecta > Diptera > Tephritidae > Campiglossa > Campiglossa producta. Next base: position 119,435,298 of record CAXKVI010000003.1, read on the forward strand.
GGCAGATAATTTTTTAAACATATTGGCATAAATCTTCCTCTCTTTTTCGTTAGCCTCCTTGATGCGGTGTTTGCAAATTTGTATTTGATTGACAGCAGCCTTGTTTGTAGGTTCTAATTCGATAACCTTTACAAAAATATTAAGTAAAATATATACTAATTTTTTTAATTATATCTTAAATACCTTTTCGAAATCATCAAGAGCTTCATTAAATTCATTAATAGCTAAATTACACTGGCCACGACGATAAAGTGCTTTGATATTTTGAGGATCTAGTTTAAGAGCTTCATTACACTGCAAAAAAAAAAAATGAAACTATGCTAAGAAAGTTTAAATTCGTTGTTTTTTACTTACAGCTTGCTTTCCTTCAAAGTAATCATTTGTTTTCTGATAGCATAAAGCTATATTACTATTTGATGCTATCTTAAGTTTTTTGGCTTCATCATTATCTGTAATTAAGTTCAATGGAAAAATGAAATGGGTGAAAAATCAATCCAAAATTAAACTTACCAATTTCGGATATAATACCAGTACTCTTTTTATACATTTTTGTAGCTAAAACGAAATTTTGCTTTGAGAAATATTTTGTTCCTTTAGTTTTGTACAATTCAGATTGTTGAAGTCTTTCCTCATCAGTTAATTTCCATTCTTCTATACCCTAAAAGTTAAATAAAACAATTCCATTCAATGTAATATAAATTTGTTAAGCTGAAGACATGCTCAAACCTTCTCGCAATCAATCAGTTTTACGATATATTCAACGGTGGCATTAGGTGGAATGTTGAACTCATCTTTTCCTTTGCTTCCGTAAGCATACTTTCCTTGAATTTTCAATCTGTTCCAAAAAATATTTGTCAGGAGTTATCATTATCAGACCCCAATTTATCGTTAAATTTCCAAAAAAAAAATTTGCTAAAATATAGTAAAAGATTTACCTTGCTACTTCACCAACGCTCATTTTCTCCAAGGCTATTTCAACGCCTTCTACAACACCGCAATCACATCCTTCACCGTAATCAAACTCAATGTCGCGTTCCTCAAACGTAGTTCCGTTATACTTTCCCGTTAGATGAACTATGTAGAATAATAGATATGAAGTAATTAGCGAATATTCGAGTAATATGGAACGTAACAATAGAAACAGGATCTATTCATCTCGTTCGTCCTATGTCGGTATAAACCCCCGTTATGTGAACTATAATACCTTAAGTGCTAGTGGTGCTGGTTATACAATTTTTAAGGGGCTATCAGTAAGGTATCGAGCCCGGGGAATTCGGATCCCGAGTCCCGGACCATTTTTCGTCCTATATTTATATCTATTCAACCCCAGGTTTTCGGGATGCCGGAAAATTTGATTTGATAAAAATAATCCCATGAAACTGCTAAAATACGTTCAAAATGGTCGAGAGGGATATCAAGACTCGTTTTGACTTCGATTTTAATAATCCGAAAACGGAAATTAAAGTTTTTGTTTGTCCGATCACATAATTGGGACGTGTCCCATATGTGCAGAATACCGTTCTGAGTTGAATTTTAAATTTGACAGATATAAACCTAGGCTTACGGATTATGCATACTAAGGTCAAAGTCTTTTATACCTCCTCCAACCTTTCTGGACGGTATCTGAGATAATCCCGAAAAATCCCGGTACCTCGTGACTGTCAAAAAGCTTCGGCATTCGACGCCCCAGCCTTGACAGATATAAAATAATGAGTCTCCCAACCTTTCTGGGCGATATCTGAGATAATCCCGAAAAAAACAGAGATCCCGGAATTGTCATTTTAAAATCCCGAACTTCCGGTATTGTCAAAAAGCTTTGGGTTGCCTTGCTGTTAACAGATGTAAAATATCGAGTTTCGGCTTTCGGATTATGTATATCTACTAAGGTCAAAGCGGGTCTTTTGATACCTTACTGCACGGTATCTGAGATAAACCCGAAAAACTCCATGACCCCGGGATTGTTATTTTAAAATCCTGAAATCCCGGGAATATCAAAAAGCTTCAAAATTCGATGCCTTAATAAAATCTAATAAAGACATGTTATGTTATTGGCCTTTTACATACCTTTGACCAGAGCGCCTTCACCGGGCGATCGCTTCTTATCACTGACTTCGATGATAAATCTTTCGATACTACCATCTTTATTAGGGCTTAAATCTTCACCTTTCCAGCCAAGTAATTCCAACTACAATAAAATGGAAATATTGAAATACAGTTCCATATAAACAAATAAGACACTTCGACATATACCTCAAAGATGAGTGTTGAATTTGGCGGTATACTTGGAGGACTTCCAGCCTCACCATAAGCATATTGCGGAGCACATGTCAATATACATTTTTCATTCAACTTCATTGAAGATACACCCATATCAAATGCTTTGATAACATGACCTTTGAATTGATAAAAAAAAAACACACGTACATAAATATGAGCATCTTTAAAATTTCAAGAAAATTCTAGAAGTTTACCTTTGCCCAAATCAAATTCGAACGGTGAACGTCCAACACTCGAGTCAAAAACTGTGCCATCCACCAATTTGCCGGTGTAGTGTAGGGAAACCTTGCAACCACTCAATGGTCGCTCATCACCTTCTCCTTCTGCTAAAATCTCTTTCAAGACTCCACCATCTCCAGACAAATCCAATTTTTTATCTTCCGACATTTTTTAATTGATTTTATATAGCAAATTAATCGACCTAAATTCCTGTAAGCAAATGTGATTCGTTTCTTCTTCTTCCTTGTGAACGGTTGTTATTCACAATCAGCGCGTAGAAAACTTAACCCGCTATTGAATGCTACGAAAACGGTTGGCTGAATTTCATGAAACGTTTCATGTTCGAGGATTCGGGAATTTTTTAGATTAGATAGAAAAGCGTTTTTAAAAAAGTTAGTGACGGTTAATGAAAAATTTAATTTGTTTTCACAAAATTTTAGTTTTTGGATCATTTTGCAACTGCTCGTATTTTGATCAAAGCTCGTATTTTGATACCTTTGTGGCCTTTCCGGACGGTGCCTGAGTGACCCCGGAAAGTCCCGCGACTTCGGGATTATCATTTTGAAATCCCGAATATTCGGTATTGTCAAAAAGCCTCAATACAACATTTGAAAAATACACATATAAATATATATACGTGTTTAGAAGTCTCATTGTTTTATTTATTTACGTTATTTTATTGTTTCTTTAACAATTTGGGGCCATACAAAAGTACATAAGCGCAATGCCAATCACCACCACCCGACAAACGCAATATATCCTCAGCAGTTACGGACGTAACTACATCATCATCAAATTTGAACCATATATCGCCAGAATGTTTTACCCAAGCTACATAATGTCCTGACGAGCTTGAACGTCCTTTGTGTGTTAGCACAGCTTGAAGTGTATAGTAGCCGGAATTATTACTGCCTGGATCATCGGCAAACCAATAATCCTCAGTTTCAACTTTTTTATCCTTTTCATCTGCAGCTGCTTTATTTTCTGCAATCGCCTTAATATCACTTTCCAAATGTTTATCTTCGACTTCCTTAAATTTGGCTCTCATTGGACACAGTTTATTTTGTAGCTCGGGAGTACATAGCTCAAATGCATCGAATTCCATTGGAAATTTGATATCTTTCAAAACTTTTGCGTTGATGCCTTCTTTACCTTTGTATTGGAAACGTACGAATTGTATTGTTAAATACGCTGGGAGACGACTAATAAGAGACTGCAAAATAAATTTGAAAAAAAGGATAATTTGATTAAAATATATTTAAATTTTTTATATTGAATTAAATTCCGATATTTCGGGATCCCGGAGTTTGAATAAAAATAATCCCACAAGTGCTGAAATGCGCCCAAAAATGAGGCATTAAAAGAAGCGTATTGATTTCGATATACACAATTCAAAACAAAAATTTAAATTGTTGTTTCAATAAAAAGTTGATGGCAAAAAAATGTAAATTTAGAAAATGGGGGTATTTATGGGCAGAGCACCTTTTTGAGTTAAATTTCTCATGAAAAAAAAAAATATCGAGTCTTTGCTTTCGAAATATGCATACCTATGTCATAACGCGTCTTTTGTTAATTCTCCCTAACTTTTTGAGAGAGACTGTCAAAAAGCGTCGGTATTCGATGCCTTAGTTCATGGACCTACTATTTATATATACTTACAGTTCGTATATAAGTGGCATCACGTCCCAAGCTCTCTGATCGTTTCACCAATTGTTCTTTCATCCTCTAAAATTTATAAAATACATTAAAAACATTTGTGGCCTTATACATATCGACTTATGTTACCGATTTCAAACCACTATGCATATATTTTACTTCTGTTGAAATAAAACAGCTCAATTGCAGAAACTGCTCCTTTGCCATAGTTGGTTCTTCATCCTCAGTTTCGGTACAACTCATTTTAACTTCGAATGTGCCACCAAAATATTGCTCTATAAACGAACTAAAGCATGCATAAAAGTGTGTTAGAAATGATTCAATAAAAGTTCGAAAATCGGCTATATCAACTCACTTATATTTCTTAATGCTAGTGCCTTCCACGGCTTTATCATTTGAAGCCGGTACTTTTTGTTGCATCATTTTAAGTAGCTCCGACCAACATTCATTGGCATCTTGTTGACGATAAGTGCCATTCTCGCCGACTTGAGAAAATTGTGGTGATGCACGATGTAGCGTTTGTAATAAAAGAATTGGTGTTACAACATTTCCACTTTTCATTTGTCTAAATAAAGATTTCATAGCTGTCGTCATAGCAGCAGGCATCGATGCGGAATCTTCGACTCCAACACCATATTTGTCCAGTGCTTCACGCAGCTCAGGCACTGCATGCAAACATTGAACGGTTGCGTTCATGTAACAAGTATTTCCTAAATTCGTAAGTCCTGGCGGCAAGTCCATCTAAATTTGAAAGTTATTTAATTTTAATTAATGTCATTTTGTTATTGCATTGTGTGGCACACACACTTACCGCAGTTGCCATTTCTGCTTCGTTCATATCTTCAATAAATTTTACGGGTGTTACGGGTTCTTCTGGAACCACCTCCTTTGATCCTAATAGCAACACAGTTGCACCCTTTCATGAAAAAAAAAACTTTATTACCATCATTAATAGCTTCGCATCTACACCACATACCTCTTTCAATTGCAGATTCCATTCATCATCCTTCAAAATGCCACCTTTACACATTACTTTTTGTCGCTCCGGTGCCACGCCAGTCAAGGCAAATAGCTGGGCTTTAAACAATAGTGGTTCTTCATCTGTATTCACTTCAATATCGGGAAAAAGTTCACGTCCCCACTTTACTTTAACTACATCGGAGAAAGGTTAGTTTTATTTCTCGGTATGCGGTATGTATGTTTAATCGTACGTACAATGAAGATATTAATGAAAACGTACAACAAATACTTTACCTTTATAAGAAGGCATTTTAGTTAGTCTTTCTTTGGTTGATTGATCAACAATTAAAAAGATACAGCACTAATGGAATATGGAATAGCAAAATTAACAAAAATTGACTATCAGAGAGTTTTTTTAAAAGTCATTTGGAAAAAGATAGCAAAGTTAGTTGCGTAAAAGGTGACGTTACTGAATTGAAAAATACAGAGCGGCTTTTATTAAAAAACAAAATGGACACAAAGTACAGGGTGACCAAGTTAATTAATTTTTCATTGCTCTTCCTAAAGGTGGGAACACATGCAATAGCGTTTCTTTGTCCCAAGTACCGGGCCTCCAGTGCCATTTTTTGCGCCTCGAAATTTCGGGATTATATTTGTTCAAATATATTTCTTCTGGAAATATAGTCCCACGAAACTGCTGAAACAAGTCCAAAAATGTCGGGACAGATATCAAAAAACGCCTTTTTCAAACGGCCTACATTAAGTTTTCCACTTTTATTACAACTATCTTTGCCTGGAAATAAAATATCGAGTACCCCAAGTCCAAAACGCGTCCCTTCGATACCTCTTATGACTATTTTGGACGATATCTGAGATAATCTCAAGACTCCAGCATTATCATTTTAAAACTTCGAAACCGCGCCTTTTGATTCCTATCCCGACCTTTTTGAACGGTATCTGAGACAGTCCCGAAAAATGTCGATTGTCATTTTAAAATCCAAAAATCCCGAAAGTGGCAAGAGGCTTCGTATTTCGATGCCTTCGCTTTCGGATTATGCATACCGAGGTCAAAACGCATCTTTTGATATCTCTGTCGACCTTTTGGAGGGTATCTGAGGTAGTCCCAACAATTCCCAACTGTCATTTTAAAATCCTGAAATTTCGGGATTGTCAAAAATCTTCGGAACGCGATGTTTTGATAGATACGACACAGCAATGTTGATCGAATAGCCAACAGTTTTGCCGGATCGTGTCGAGCAGTGTCGCTATAAAAGAAGGAAGTGTCTATTTGCACATGACCGTATAAATACGGGCACATCCGTATTTATACGGGTGATCCGTATACGGGTGTGAAAAGTCCCGTATTTATACGGGTGACCCGTATACGGGTGGAAAAGTCCCGTACTTTTACGGGTCCGTATTTTTACGGATATTAAAATTTGCGTACTTTTACGGGTCAGAAAGTGCCCGTACTTTTACGGATATTAAAATTTGCGTACTTTTACGGGTCAGAAAATGCCCGTACTTTGACGGATTTTAAAGTTTTCGAACTTTTACGAGTCAGAAAATGCCCGTACTTTTACGGATTTTAAAATTTTCGTACTTTTACGAGACTCAAAATGCCCGTACTTTTGCGGATTTTAAAATTTTCGTACTTTTACCAGACTTTTAAGGGTCAGAAAATGCCCGTACTTTTACGGATTTTAAAATTTTAAGGGTCAGAAAATGACCGTACTTTTACGGATTTTAAAATTTTAAGGGTCAGAAAATGCCCGTACTTTTACGGATTTTAAAATTTTCGTACTTTTACTAGACTTTTAAGGGTCAGAAAATGCCCGTACTTTTACGGATTTTAAAATTTTAAGGGTCAGAAAATGCCCGTACAGTAGATCCGTGGACCTATACAGGATCGGAATTGAGCGCATAGGAGAGGTCTATCCTGGCGCGCGCCTGAGGGTAGTGGACGCGGTCGATATCCCGCAACGCCCAAGGGCTAGAGCCTGGGTTCCAGCGACTCCCTCGGAACCAGCCGAAATTCTTGACGTTCTGCAAGAATACAACCCGGAGCTACCCACACAGAACTGGAGGGTGGTCAATGTTGACAAGACCGACAAGGCAACGATGCAGATAGTACTGCTACTCGATGAGGCAAGTATCGAGGCTCTGGCCCGGTGCAATTACACAGTACGGTATGGGTACAGAAAGGCTGTACTCAAGGTCTATAAGGCCGATGCTGAAGCTGTTGCCAGTTCTGCATCTCTTGCTGAGGTGGACCCCTCCCCCAGCGACAATGAAATGGACGTGGACGACAATGGGTCAGTTGCGTCAGAAAAACGGAGCGGCTACGCCTCGTCTGGCTCGGACGGTAGCGTGACTCTCAGGAGGCTTTACTCCGAGAGTCAGCTTCTGAGCGAGGACGATGCGGACGCGACGCTCACGGAGGAGAGCGGCAAAAAGCATGATGAGGGTCCTCCAAATTAACCTTCATCATAGCAAAGCAGCTTCGGCTGCACTTCTGCTGCAGCTCTCAAAAGGTGCAGTAGACATTGTTCTGGTCCAAGAGCCATGGATCACTGGTGATAGGATCTGTGGCTTGAGGACCCCTACATACAAGCTTTACAGCGCCACAGAAAAAGGTAAGCCTCGAACGTGTATTCTAGCCAAAGCAAATATTAACGCTCTTCTTTTACCCCAATACAGTGACGGAGACTTGACAGCGATTAGCGTCGAGGGGTTGGGTAGGGGGTGCAGGTTTGCGTCCTTCTATCTGGCCCACGATCACCAAGGTCCATTACCATCAAGGATCTTTCAAGAGCTCGTGAGTTCCACCAAACCGCGTGACGACATTATCGTGCTAGGCGGCGACGCAAATGCCCATCACAATCAGTGGGGCAGCACTGACACAAATGAGCGAGGTGAGTCACTTTTTAATTACTTACTAGGCTCTAATCTAAGTATATGCAACAGGGGAAACGACCCTACTTTCGTAACAAAAAACCGCGAGGAAGTCCTCGACATTACGTTGGTCACCGAATCCTACAGTGACCTCGTTGAATCATGGAGGGTCTCTAAAGAGCACTCCTTCTCAGACCATAAGTACATTAGTTTCTCCTTAGCAGATTCACACACAAGTCCGAAATACATACAGAATATTAGGAAAGCAAATTGGGGTTACTACCAAAAGCTTATTCGCAAAAACTTGTCAAATAAGCTGGTAACACCTAGAAACGATAAAGAGTTAGACGATCTCGTCAGATCCTTCAATGAACAATGCAAGCTCGCTTTAGATAAAGCGTGCCCGCCTAGAAAGATAGCTGAAACACATAAACCACCGTGGTGGTCGTCCGCTCTAGATAATCTCAGAAGGACATGTAGGGCAGCTTTTAACAAAGCCAAACGGGATGGCTGCGAAGCATCCTGGGCACTTCACAAAACTAAGCTAAGTAACTACAAAAGGGAAATCCGCAAGGCCAAACGGGTCTCTTGGATGAACTTCTGCAGTGATATCGAATCAACATCCGCAGCGTCGCGCCTTAGGAGGGTGCTCTCTAAATCGCCAGCAACGCTGAGCTACGTGCAAAAGCCGGATGGGAATTGGACCGATACAAGTACGGATACCATGAACCTGCTTCTGGATACGCACTTTCCGACATGCATAGACATGTCTACTACATCGATTTGTGGAGAAACTCTCTCTGATCAGCTAATACAGGAAATTACCGATGAGAAAAAGCTGGACTGGGCCTTATGCAGGCTCAAGCCGTTTAAGTCGCCTGGTCCGGATGGAATATTCCCGGCCCAGCTACAACAAACATCCGAGATTATTAAGCCTTGGCTGATAACTATGTTTGTAAGCTGCCTCAGGCTCAACTACGTACCTGCATCATTGAGAGAGGTTAAGGTCGTTTTTATACCTAAATCCGGGAAACCCTCCCATTCTAAGCCTAACGATTTTAGGCCCATAAGCCTATCTTCTTTTCTTCTTAAGACTCTGGAAAGTCTCTTGGAGGACTATGTTAGAAGATCGATAGACGCAACTCATCTTTCGCGGGCCCAACACGCCTATAGCAAGGGCAGATCTACCGATACTGCCCTGCACTCCCTGGTATCCACTATTGAAAAGTCACTTGACATTAGGGAATACACACTGGTGGCTTTCCTTGATATAGCAGGTGCCTTCAATAACGTTCTACCGGAAGCTATTACCTCGGCGTTGACGGAGCTGCGGGTCGACACCTGCCTCGTTGAATTTATCCGCAAACTGCTTGTTAGCAGAAGGATTACAACAGAGTTAGGTGGAACTTCGATTCGCAGACCTGTTAACAGGGGTACCCCACAAGGAGGTGTTCTCTCTCCGCTACTTTGGTTGGTTACTGTAAATCAACTCCTACGTCTTATGGAAGCCGAAGGCTACCAAGTAATTGCGTACGCTGATGATATCTGCGTTATCATGCGAGGAAAATTCCCTCAAACTCTTTGCAATTTAATGGAGACAGCTCTGTCGAAAGTATGCGACTGGGCGAATTCTTCGGGCTTAGAAGTTAATCCCGAGAAAACCGAACTGGTCCTCTTCACTAGAAGGTACAAAATACCGAACCTTTCACCTCCAACAATTGGGAACACGACTTTGACACTTAGTGACAAAGTCAAATACTTAGGAGTTATTCTGGACAGAAAACTTCTGTGGAGCGACAACATAGCGGAACGAGTCAAAAAAGCTACGTGCGCGTTGTTTACCTGTAAGAGAGCAATTGGTATATCGTGGGGGTTTTCTCCCAAAGTAATATACTGGATATATACAGCCATTGTTCGCCCAATTCTACTGTACGGAGTGCTGGTTTGGTGGCCGGCACTAACTAAGAACACGTACCTTAAGCAACTACAAAAAGTTCAAAGGAGTTCGGAGCTTTGCATAACCGGGGCCCTCGGGTCCACCCCAACAGAAGCACTAAATGCCATGCTGCATCTTCCACCACTCGATCTGGTGGCAAAGGAGGTAGCTGTGATCACGGCTCTGCGAATAAGGGAAACAGGCGTTTGGATGCACGGAACAAGTGGACACGCCACAATCTTAGGCTCTCACGCTCCTGTTAACATACCATCACACACTGACTATTGCACGCCAAATAACGTGTTTGTCAGGAATTATGAGGTGAAAATACCAACAAGACAAGAATGGGATAACAGACCACATACTGTCCGGAACGCCATTAACATATTCACTGATGGCTCTAGGCTTGATGGGAAGGTGGGAGGAGGTATCTTTTCACCGGATCTGGGACTAGAGATCTCTTTTCGTCTTCCCGATCACTGCAGCGTGTACCAAGCAGAAATGCTGGCTATACACGGTGCAGTTAAAAGTCTGGTGTCTACGCCCCGAAACGGCAAAAGAATATATATTTTCTCAGACAGTCAGGCCGCGCTAAAGGCACTGAACTCATGTGTCGACAACACAAAGTCGCTAACTGAATGCCGCAGATCTCTTAACGAGATGGCTCAGCACTTCGGTATCTGCCTTATTTGGGTACCTGGTCACAGGGATATTGAAGGCAACTGCAAAGCGGATGAGCTGGCCAGGAAGGGTACCACCACTCATCTCCTCCCAGGAAATGATTTGGTAGGAATTCCCATGGCCTCTTTCAAACTTCGTGCGAGCACAAATACCATACAAAGAGCAAATACGCTCTGGTCAGGTCTCCCGACGTGCGAGATATCCAGGTCAACTTGGCCTTCTTATAATAAAGGGCGTACTAATTGCCTGCTGACCCTTAATAAATCGGGCATTTCCTCTTTGGTAAGGGTCTTAACAGGACACTGTCTAATAGGCACGCATGGTGCTAGGATGGGCGTCACATCTCACGACTACTGTCGCAGCTGCAGATGTATTGAGGAGGAAGAGAGCGTTCAGCATCTGCTGTGTCAATGCCCCGCACTTAGTAGAAGACGTTTGGCTATACTTGGCCAACCGTTCCTCGACGACCTCGCCGAGGTATCAAGAATGGAAATTAAGGCGTTAGCCAAATTTATTGATTCCACGAACTGGTTTGTTCCTCTGCCTGGAGTGTGAGCTTAGGTTTTTCGGACATGGGGGTGGTGTAGTGACCGTGTGGGGTATCACAATGGGCCTATTTTTTCTGGCCTAAGTGTTGGACGGGGTCGGTGTACTCTGTCCTGCCCTTTTAACCTAACCTAACCTAACCAGGTACTTTGAAATGTACTCCAATGTTGTTACTCCTTGGAGTATATACTGCCAGAGCTATAGTATCGTGATTTTTGTCGATAAAGCACGAACAATGATCGGTTTTCAAAAAGCTGAAGGTGGTCCGATGAGGTATACAAAGGATTACTATTGGAGTACTCCAATATCAAAAAATTGGAACACATAATCCAACGATTTTTGGAGGGACCATGTCAAGTCCGGGTGCGTGGTATAACCGTGGCAACTTAAACGATTTTGCACCTAAATCAGTAGTACATCAATTGAAAGATTATTAAATTACCTACCCAATGGAAAAAAATTTAAAGTCGATTTATTGGTTTTTGAGAAATTTTGATATTATAAATTTTTCAAATAAATTTTGACCCTTAATAACCCTTGTTGTTGTTTGCCCTAAAAAAAATTATATATTTATATTCACCCCAATGGAAAAATTTTGGAAAAATATGTTGGAAATCAAGTTGAAATTGAAGACATATCTCCAACATGGAAATAAAGTTGGAATCATGCGTACTGGATAAGTGTACCCTTATGTGCTGTTCATGCTGAGCCTGCATTTTGCATTTTAGCATTTAGCCCCAAATGCAACATTTTTTCCATACAATTTTAAAAGCTAAACGCAACTAAATGCTACTTTATTTCTGCATTAGCTTTAGCATCTTCGAAGTTACAGTACGAACAAAAATTTCCTTGTATGAAGATAACGTGGAAAATATTTTGCATACTTTTGGGCGAACCGCTGTTTATATTGGGTTATATTCTCACTAAGCAAGGCAACGTACTTCTGCAATAATTTTTCCTGTTAAAAGTGGCAATTTTCGAGGTGAAGAATTTCTAAGTTTGTTTAGAAAGTCGGTTTCTTTACACACGAACTCACTTTTACAAAAGAAATGGAGTTTATCTAAAAAGGCAAGCATACTTCCACTTGCGATGTAGGAACGCACACTAAGCATGAACGCATCTTCGAAATGTACGACCGAAAATGGAAAATGTTGCTTTAAAACTCAGCATGAACACTACAGTATATTTTGTAACTGCACATAGACCGTTATTTTCCACACCAAATAATCATATTGTAACAACAACATCACTGTCACATATATTTTGTCTATTGTGAAAAGTTTCGCTAACCGTAAATGACAGCGCGCTGCATTTTCTTTGATAAAGTGAAAGTTTGATTTATTTTTTAGAAAAACTGCTGAATAAAATGTTGATTAATTTATATACAAATTTATATCGCTTCATTGATGATTATAATTTCAATATATTGAATTTTATCTTTCTGAGCTTCACAATAGTGATCGTTATATTCGGTAGTCTCGTTAACTTCGTAGAGCCGGCGCTACCGCACTTTTTGCGACAATCCTACCGTTATGGCAAACACGCACACAAAGGACCCACCAATGCTTTGGTCAACCGTATTGAAATACCCAAAAGCTGGTTCAAACATTTTTACGTATTCGCTTTGCCTTGGTCAGCGTTAGCATTGCTGCTGCTGCTCAGGGGATTCGTTACGAGGGCTGAAGCACCAGAATTAGTGCTTAGCTTTTTGGATTTCATGGCCGGTGGTGAAGCGAATAGAAGTGTTGAAATAGATTCTACGTGTGCATTTGTGGCCTCACTTCTCATGACCATGCAATGCGGCAGACGTTTTTATGAAACAAATTTTATACAAATATTCTCTAAGAATAGTAAAATGAATTTGGGTCATTATTTAGCTGGTTACATACACTATTTTGGTGCGATATTAGCGCTGTTAAGCAATACGGAAGGTTTTGTAAGAGGTAAGTGCTCTATTTGCTTAGTATTTGAACATTTAATAGAACATTTTCATAATTTCTCTCAAGGCACTACACCTTCCGCTTTATCGTTGGGACAAATTACGATTACGCAATCTCTTAGCATAGGCATATTTTTAATTAGTTGGATACAGCAATACAAATCAAATATGATTCTAATCAATTTGCGTAAGAACGCCAAAACGGGCGCCGTGAAAACTGAGAAGCATTTAATACCGTCTGGAGGATTCTTTGATGTGATATCATCACCGCATATGCTTTTTGAAATCAATATGTATATATCATTGTTGGACTTATTGCGAAACATTACTTGGCTTTTAGTTATAATCTGGGTCTTTTGTAATCAGGTAAATTATTGCACAAACTTTGGAAGTTATGAAACGTTAATAAATGCTTCTCTCTTTACAGCTTATGAATGCTTTGCTGACCCATAAATGGTATAAGGAAAATTTCAAAAATTATCCAAAAAATCGTCGTGTCTTAATACCTTTTGTTTTGTGAGATTTATGTTAGCTGCATATAGGCATAGTTTGTTGTGAAAAAAAAAAATATAAATAAAAACTTTTATACATTATTTGTTTATACATTATTTGTTGTGAAAAAAAAAAATATAAATAAAAACTTTTATACATTATTTTATATACTAACCAAAAGTGTGTGTTAATCTTTGCTGTTTTATTGGTGGTCAAACGCCTCACGCAGCCTTGTCCTCTTGACGGAATAAGTCGGCTTTTATTCAACCAAGGCGGAATACTTCAGTTTGATATCCTTACATGAACGATTTTAATTTAGTTTATCAAAAAATACGCTAATTTTAAAATCCGTAAAAGTAAGGGCATTTTCTGACCCTTAAAATTTTAAAATCCGCAAAAGTACGGGCATTTTTCGTCTCGTAAAAGTACGAAAATTTTAAAATCCGTAAAAGTACGGGCATTTTCTGACTCGTAAAAGTACGCAAATTTCAAAATCCGCAAAAGTACGGGAATTTTCCGATCCGTTACGGACCCGTAAAAGTACGGGAATTTTCAAGCCGTAAAAGTACGACCGTATAAACCACGGTTTTGACCATATAAATACGGACCCGTACTGTTACGGGTGCCCGTATTTATACGGACCCGTGACGGTGATGTGCAAATAGCCACAGCCATAAAAGAAAGTCGCTTGCTATGTCAAAAAATATTTTGTCTCGTCGCAGCTGTGTTGCTAGTTTTATCAACGAACTATTCTCAAATGTGAACACACCATAACAGATAGGCACAGCGGAATATTCGATAATAATATCGATGGAACACAAATATTCAGCTGCTCATATCTATGTATATTTAAAAAAAAAAAATAAACAAAAAGTGAACGTAATGGTGTGTGATCGTTGTGAAGCGAAATTATCAAAAATTGCAACACCTGATCCCTGGAAAACAGGCTCAGGGGCGCGTAAAATAAATGAAAACAAAGCTTTATCCACTGCGCGAGATAGACAAAATCCAATATCAAAAAGTTTAGCACCCTGCCGGTTAGTATAATTTCTCAGAAGTACATACATATGAGGAGCTCCATCTCAAAAGCGCATAAATATACACTAATTCAATGTGTACTTATTGTGTTTTGGTTTGCAGCTCCTCATATATGAAGACATGCACGGATGAAGGAGGTATGTCGCATTTTGAGTGAAATGAGAAAATCGGCTTTAAAGTTTTGCTTAAACATTTGTGGTTTTTTCGAATCTTTATGGAAAACTGACAAAAAAATTATGCAAAGCCATAAAAGACGTTGCATTATATGCAATAAAAAGCATAAGTTTATATTTAGTGTTTTATATGAAAAAATCGGAACATACCCCCTTCTTCCACAATTCAAATTGAAAAGTTGTGTACATACCCCCTTCATCCATGAATTATCTTCTACAATTTTGACGATAGGCAGATTCTGATAAGACAGAAATATAGATCTGCATAAACACTATTCACCAATGCCAAAAACAGAAATTGAGTGAGAATGCGACATACCCCCTTCATCCATGCATGTCTTCATATATGATTGTATATAATTCGCTCAAGCGTTATTAATAAACTATTTGCGCTCCTAGGATATGCCGTCAGAAAGTACATCAGATTGGATCACACTATTGTCAAGCATGTGCTTACAAGAAGGCCATATGCGCTATGTGTGGCAAGAAGCTGCTCGATACGAAAAATTATAAACAGAGTGCAGCATAAATTACAACTAATTTTATTTAGTAGTCTTTTAACAAAGGTGTGTTCAAATATTATATATATAAGTTTAGAACTTACAACTAGCATTAACATTAGTCGTCCGACACTTTCACAAAACTAGCTATTTGTTTTCTTTTTTTCTTTTCTATTTACTGTAGAATAGCTTAGGGAATCCTTATCGAATTCGAGCGGCATGATGCCCAAATCACCACTGTAACGATTTTTAACAATTTGCAAATATTTTTTGCCACGTAGTGACGTTAAACGTTTGTCTTGTATAATGAGTACATTATCCGCTTCTTGTGTTGCTTTTGCTGTACCAAATATAGAACTAGTAGTTAGATCTTCTTCAACGCGTTCCTTACGTGGATGCATCACTAGTGTCACATGAACATTGCTTTTGGTAGCAAATGCGCGAAAAGCAGATATAATTGAATCTTGTTCCCAGAACTTGTCAGTTTTATGCGCCATTGAAGTGCCCATCATAAATTGTAGATTATCAATGATAACATGACTTATATCATGTATATATTGTGCATGCTCCACAGCTTCCATAACTAATTTGAGTGGTTGTTGACCATGAAATGTCATGAAGTACAAAGGAAAACGCTCGAACGCGCTAGTCCAATATTCAAACTCATTCAATTTATCCTCTAGGGAGTAGCCAACAAATTGGCGTAGCAATGTCGCCGCCAAGCGACAATTACGTATTTCAAATGATCCCCATAGCGTGGAAACACCTTGCAACGCCAAATCCAAAGAGTATTCGCTCATAAATGTTGTCTTGCCACTACCAGTAGGGCCAGTTAGTATTGTCAATTCACCTTTGCGATGACCTTTTAGAATTTTGTTCAGCGCGGGGTAGCGTTTCCATTTTACACCGTTGACTTTTTCAATGTTTTGCAACTCGCTGAGTATATCATTTTTAAGCGCACTAAATGTTGTTATGGATTTATGGCACATAGGAGTTGCATTATTCAAAATATGCTGCAAATTATAACGTCTCTTATGCGCATTGTAGGGTGCGGGTTCAGTGTCTGTTGGTCGTATGAAAAAGCAACGTTTATCATCTAATTTCTTGGAGAAATTTTTTGCCGCATCCCAATTTGATGTATCATAATCGAACCAGAAGACGATTTCTTTGAATTTTTCCAGGCAGGGTAGACATTCTTGTGGTAGTGTTTTCAAACTATACGGCAAGCAAGCAATTGCAACTGAAATTAGAGAAGCAGATAATTTTAATGAGTGCCGATAGTTTTTTTTTTCAGCCAGGATGTTCTGGTGCTATTGTCAATAAATCAATGAATAAGAAAAATATGCGCTTAACCGCATAGCCGGCTCAACAGTAGAAACTATTACTTCCTACTCGCGATATTTGAGACCAAGGGAAGCCATATCCTTCTCAACTCGTTTCAATACTCACTGTGAGCATGACTGTCAGCTGGCAAAAGGGTTATATCATCGTCTCATAGAGCATGGTGGCTGGGTAATGATATGCGATTGAAAAAACAAAAAAAAACCTTCCGGCAGAGAAGAGTTTTTTATGGAAACCCGGATTCGAAAGCAACTGAAAGAGCAGGCCTCGATAGAGATGGAACACTTTCAAAGAATTATTATGATGATCATGTTGATGTTGTTGTTGTAACGAGGTGTAGCCCTGCCTAAATGTCAGACAGGGTCGCCCCGAGTGTATTGCTCTTGGCCAGGTCGATATAAGAAAACGGCCCGGGTCATTTCGGCACGATGGGCACAGCACAAGTACTAATTGGCTCAAGTTAACACTAAGGCGTATACTTCACATATACATTTTAAACAAATTTATGATTACCTACTGTTACTCAATCGTTGCATCGCTAAAACGATAAAGTCCATAAGATTTGAAACTAATACCACGCGCGTGTTTTTCGATGTACTATTCCACATGAGTAATCCAGAATGGTTAAAATTTTCTATTGTTTCCTCCGTTTTGTCAGACAAGTAAAGCACCTTCTCACCCACAATCTTATTGGCCACATTACGCAATGGAAATTGTAGTATATTGAGATTAGGATCATGTTGTGCCTTAAACTGTTCCAAGTCTGTAACTTTCAGGCCTTTCACCCCGAGACTATCACAGACTGTTTGTGTAATAGGCTGTAAATCCTTGTATTTGGTTTTATAATTTATGTCTTTGAACTTTGCATCGCCTCTACACTTTTTCTCATAAAGTGGTAAAATGTCTGCAACATTTTTCTTCAAATCACAGTTTGGACACAGGAACAAGCCTTGAGTATATAAAGTACAGACATTATTAATTTTACATTAATTAACAATTATATAAATCATTTACCTGTTCGTTTATTTACATACGCCTCAGCATCGGATATATCACAAAGTTGACATTGTACTAGCAAGCATGTGGGACCGTCTCTTATGAGTGAACGCTGATTACGCGTGTGCTTTTTAAATTCAAACATAACCTTCGGATCTATACTATTGTCCATACTTGGCGCTGTGACAAAGTTTTTGTATAAATTGGATTTCATCATAAATGACAAGCTCCTACTCAAAAATGTGGTCATATCCACTCGATTTGTTTATTGTAATATTTAATTAAACTCATGAAGAATATGAATGCAACTACAACATTGTCCCAATTATTGTTCAATTAACTGTACATATATTAAAATATAGCCGACAATAGCAAATAATAAAGAAATTGTATGCCGCTGTTTTTATTTTGTATAACAAACGTAATCCACTTTGCATGCCGGCATGAGTTATCGATAAATCACATGTTTGTGGAACGTAACAATAATGTATATCGGCGAATACCACCACTGTAAAGCTAAGGCTACGCTCACATTACGAACGACTCTTGCCGTCCGACAGCAAACACACATCTGTCACATGTGTTTTATATGAGTTCACCCGATGTAAACATGTTTCATCCGGTTTCACCCGGCTCATTTAAAACACATGTGTGAAGATGTATGTTTGCTGTCGGTCGCAGTGTGAACGTAGCCTAAGGAACACCTAGCGACACGATGCGACCAAGTATTCTTTGCATTCGCTATTTTGGAGCATAGTACATCAAGCGACAACAGCACCACGCGACACGACATAGTTGATCAAATAGGCAACTATTTGGTCGCGTTGTTGTTGTTGTAACGAGGTAGGCCTGCCTAAATGTCAGACAGGGTCACCCCGAGTGTATTGCTCTTGGCCGGGTCGATATAAGAAAACGGCCCGGGTCGTTTCGGCACGATGGGTACAGCACAAGTACTGGTACCATTCTCGTAGAACCGGCAATACCAGAAACAAGGCCGTGAAGGCCATGTAGGTCATTTAGCGTTACCCAGGGTGCACCAACGGGGAGGCGACCTACTCTAATAGATCTCCATAAGTGATGGTCGATTTTCGAAAACAGTAGCTCTTCTGCTAGACAGTGAATGACAGTCCCCAACAACTTTTTATATTGCCTGATGGGAAATCGTGATGTAAACTTCAGCTGCTTTATATTTACATCACAATTTACAATCACATTTTTGAAGACAACTTTGCAAAACTGACGTGGCTGTCATTCATGTCTAGCAGGGTCATATCTGTAACCACTAGCCCCTAGTTTTCAATAGGTAAAATTTTGACAACTTTTATCGATTTTATCGAAATAAACAACCAAATCTCGATAAAAACGATGAAATTTGACATAATGAAAACTAACTTTTTTTAAGAATACCGATCCTAAATCCCAGGCCACACTTGCCATTTTTCGTCCCGAAATTCCGGGAATATATTTCTTAAGATATCGGACTTTCGGGATTCCGGAAAATCCCAAAATTCGAGGATTTGAATAAATATAATGCCAAGAAACTGTCGAAACACGTCCGAAAATATTCGCAGAGGTATCAACAGACGCGTTTTGACATTGACTTAAAAAGTTGTTTGCCAAAAAGATTCAAAAATGTTAACTTTGAAAAAAAACTCCATAATTTTTACCGGGTCCGATCCCAAAATTTGAACAGGACCCATAAATAAAAAATGAGGTCAAAACGCTTCTTATGATATATTTCCCGATCTTTATAACCAGTATCTGAGAAAATCCCGAAAAATCTAGGATCGTTATTTTAAAATTCCATAATCTCCTCTATTTTATGTGAAAATTTTTTGTTTACATTTTTAAGTTGAAAGTTTTGTGCGCGAATTTATATGAACCCCGTCTAGTTTGTGAAATAAATAAATCCAATGAACATTCAATAGTTTTTTGCTTTATTGTTGGGATTTTTTTGTGAAAAAACTGTGCAGAAAAATGGAATACTTTTTATGTAAACAAAAGCATGTCGAACACAAAGGTTCTTCTTTATGCGCATGTGCATGTTTACATTTTTGTAAAAAGCAATTTGCTGTGAAATAAATATATTCAATGGACATTCAAACAATTTTTTACTTCATTTTCATATAAACAAAAACATGTCAAACGGACTCCATTGTGCGCATGCGTGTAGTCTTTGTCTCACTCCTTCGTAGACAAAAAATACTGGCAAAAAATATAAAAAAATTAAAGTAAAAATACGTAGTGTCATATAGCTATTTGGAGTGTAATGGAGTGTGGTTGCTAAGTGACCTTGCTCAATCCCGACTCTTGCGTCCTCGTTCGTGCACTCTGGGCAACGGGAGCTACCTAGGCTCGCGGCAGAAAGAGAGGGAGCCCCGGTGGGGCCACTCTGACGTACTTGGTTTAGGGGCTCACCGAGGTCTTTTTCGCAGCGTCTGTTCACCACATGGTGCGGCTGCAAGCGGGTGTCTGTCTTGTAGCAAGCGGCTCGCTATATAAATGTGTGAATATTTTTATCAAAGTCCCAGAGACGGGTTGTGCGCTGGGTTTGGGACCCGCCACTTAAAAACTTTATTCCAATGAAAAGCAAAGAAAAGCCTCGGATGAGAAACCCCTTTACTGTTGACGACCCGGCAAAACCAGACACGCGGCAAAGCGCGTGGTGTAGGATTCGTGTTGGGAAAGAGACTTCGCCGCCAAGTACTAGCGTTCACTCCTGTGGACGAGCGTCTCGCTGCGATCCGCATCAAGGCGAGGTTTTTCAACATAACATTTATCTGCGCCGACTGAGGAGACGGACGACGCAGAGAAGGACTCCTTCTACGATAAACTTGAACAAACTTATGATCGCTGCCCCCAACATGATATCAAAGTCGTACTCGGCGACTTTAATGCCAAGGTGGGCAAGGAAGGAGTCTTTGGTCGTACAGTTGGAAAATTTAGTCTCCACGATATAACATCACCCAACGGCACTAGGTTGATTGATGGGCATCAGTAGTACTAGGTTCCAGCATAAACGAATACACCAAGCCACCTGGCTGTCTCCTGATCAAAGAACAAGAAACCAGATTGATCATGTAATGGTTGACGGCAGACATAGCTCCACCGTTCTGGACGTGCGTACGCCTCTGTGCAACGAAGAAAGTGCGCACAGTAACGGAAGGAAAGTTTGACGTCGAAAAGCTGCGCATGATAAAGACAGATGATAATTTCACCACTCGACTCTCACACCTGCTAGCAGAGGGCAATCCTCGACCTAACGATGTAACCAAGGAATGGAAGCATATCTCTCAGTCATTGCGTACCGCCGCTGAGGCCACTATAGGGTTCCAGCGAGCCCGCAAGAACAACTGATACGATGAGGAATGCAAGACTGCCTCGAAAAAAAGGACGCTGCCTACAAGGACACGTTGCGAACGGGCGCAACCCGCAGTGTATGGCAACATAGGTACGTGAGGCAAAGAAGGACGAGAGACGCCTTTTCAGAAAAAAGAAAAGTGAGGCCGAAAGGCGGGAGTGTGAGGAGCTTGAGATGCTGGCTGACAGGAATGATGCCCGAAAATTCTATGAAAAGATTCGGCGGATGACGGAAGGTTTTAAGACCGGGGCAAGCTCCTGTAAGGACAATAATGGCGACCTGGTAACCGACGTACAAAGTGTACTTAAATTATGGAGGGAGCACTTCTCCTCACTGCTAAATTGCGAGGGAGACGTCGAACCCGATACCCCAATCCCTGACGATGGAAAAGTCGTCCCACCACCTGACTATGATGAAGTGAGGATAGCTATATCCCGGCTCAAATACAACAAAGCGCCTGGAAAAGACGGACTACCCGCCGAGCTGTTCAAACACGGAAGCGAAGAGCTGGTAAAAAGCATGCATCAGCTCTTATGCAGAATATGGTCAGACGAATGCATGCCTCCGGATTGGAATTTAAGTGTGCTTTGCCCAATCCACAAGAAAGGCGATCCCGCTAACCGCACCAACTACCGCGGAATCAGTCTTCTTAATATCACATATAAGGTTCTTTCTAGCGTGTTGTGTGAAAGGCTGAAGCCCATCCTAGACAAACTGATTGGACCTTATCAGTGTGGCTTTAGAACTGCACGTCGTTTCTGTAACTTTTTAACGAAGTTCGTTACATAAAAATCGTTAATTTTGACACAATTTTCTGTAAAAAATTTGTCAAAATCGATGTTAACGACAATAACGAATTTCGTTAAAAAGTTACAGAAACTGGGTAAGTCTACCATCGACCAGATTTTCACGTTACGCCAAATCCTGAAGAAGACCCATGATAAAGGAAGCGACACACACCTTCTCTTTGTCGATTTCAAAGCCGCTTTTGACAGCGCAAAAAGGAGTTGCCTGTATTCATTCATTCATTCATTCATTCATTTATTGACAGTATTAGCACAATAAGATCTTGTATGATCTTTTATAGTGCAACAATCATTACATATTAGTGGGTATAATTTTTAAAACTTAAAACTAAAAACTTTTATCAAATTTAAAAACATGTAAACAAGTAAAAAAAAGTAAAAAAAAAAAAATTAAAAATAAAGGAATAACAATGGTAATATATGAGATTGACAAGAATAGTTACAATGACCTTTAACAACAATATTTTACAACAATGATTGACTAGACTAATAAGTAGCTAAACTCAGATTTTAATTTGAATACACCTTACCAAAGAAAGAAAATATAACATTCTTAAGGTTGCTTTTACTTAAGCTATTGCGAACAGAGTTGGGGATAGAGTTCCAAATGCGGATAGCCGCCATGTCTGAATTTGACTTCCCTGCAAAGCTTATACGGCTTTGCCAAATGACGTTGAGCAATACCAACAGCTCCGTCAGAATCGGGAAGGACCTCTCTGAGCCATTTGAAACCAAACGAGGCTTCAGACAGGGCGATCCCCTTTCGTGCGATTTCTTCAATCTGATGCTGGAGAAGATAATTCGAGCAGCAGAGCTAAACCGCAATGGCACAATCTTTTACAAGAGCGTGCAATTGCTGGTGTATGCCGATGATCTTGATATCATTGGCCTTAACAGCCGCGCCGTAAGCGCTGCTTTCTCTGGGTTGGATAAGGAAGCGAAAAAAGTGGGTCTTGCCGTGAACGAGGACAAGACGAAGTATTTGCTGTCATCAAAGAAAGAATCGGCGCGCCTGCGCCTTGGCAGCCATGTCACTGTTGATAGTTGCAAATTTGAAACTGTGAGGGACTTCGTCTATTTCGGAACCAGTATCAACACCGAAAATAATATCAGTCTAGAAATCCAGCGGAGAATCACTCTTGCCAACAAGTGCTACTTTGGACTGAGTAGGCAATTGAGAAGTAAAGTCCTCTCTCGAAGAACAAAGATCACGTTCTATAAGTCTCTCATCATACCTGTCCTGATGTATGGCTCAGATTCATGGACAATGTCAAGAGAAGATGAGATGACCCTTGGAGTATTTGAGAGAAAAGTTCTCCGGAAGATTTATGGTCCTTCCCGTGACGGCGAGTATCGAAGGAAATTTAACGATGAGCTGTACGAGCTCTACGCAGATCTGACCACAGTTCAGCGAATTAAAGCCCAAAGACTCCGCTGGCTGGGCCATGTTATGCGAATGGACAAAGAAGCACCAGCACAGAAGGTTTTCCTATCGTCGCCTGAATTCGGCAGCAGAGGAAGGGGGAGGCCTCGACTGAGATGGAAACAACAGGTGGAGGATGACTTGAACTCCCTTGGGGTTTCCAATTGGCGTCAGTTATCGCTAAAAAGGAATGACTGGTGTGCTTGGTATGCAACGGCCAAAATCGCTTAGGTGGTTAAGCGCCAATAAATGATGATGATATAGCTATTAGAGTAGGCATCGAAATACCAACGTATAATTCGATAGTTCCATCATTTCCAACCTTAACTAGCGCTTCCATATAGAGAGAAAATGAACCCAGCTTAACAAAATTATACACTTTTTTATCCTCTTTTTTTGGGAAGCGCGATCCAGAAATTAACCATTAAATTATCCGAAGATGTTTAGCAAGGTAATCACCTACACATAAACGTCGCATGGTTACATGTGTTCATAGCTTTATGCCCAAATTTCTCTATATGACGATCTGGCAGCGTAAATACAATTAACATCATTAAACACACCTCCAAAAACAAGATGGCTCCCTTTCACATTTTTGAGTGATGTTTTGTTGTATCGAATTTTCAAAAGCCGTACATATTTCACTGGGAAAAAGTGTTTTTCATAAATAAATGCTGAATTATAAACAAATATATAACGTGCATACAAATTAAAATATATTTAGTATATTACGATGATGCGGCGACGAAGCGAAAGAAAGAAATCTACAGATGTTTCGTCTCCAGCTCCTGCGCCAGCACGTCGCACAAGTCGACGTTCGCGCAAAATTTCTGAAGCTGCTAGTGAAAAGGAGGCTCAATCCGACATGTCGCCAACACAACAACCACAAGACGATGCCGAAAAGCCGATTGGTAATGTAGATTCTAATGTAGAATTTACTGAAGAAAATAGTAATGATGCACCGGCGGCAATTGAGACACGGCGATCACGTTCACGTAATCGTACGCCGGTAAATGAACGCAGTAGCCCCGCCACACGAAAAACTTCTGCCACTACATGTGAATCGAAAATAGATGTTATACCAGAGGAAAATAATTCTTTTAAAGAAGCAGAAGCAGAAAGTAATAATGAAAATGCAGAAAGTAATGATAACGAAGTGAATACTGACAAGGCAGATGTTGCTGCAACAACAGACACACCAGTCGAGAGAACAGAGATTACGGCAGCGGCATCATGTTCGTCAAGTCCAAAAACTAATGATGATATTATTAAGCCATTAGATGTACTAGAGATACAAGCAGAAGATAATGACGAAGAAAAAATGCAATCGCAAGATGCACCAAGTAAAGATGAAGGAGAAGAAGAAGTCGAGCCAGAACATGCTGTGGCAATGAAAAATAAGAACGAAGAACAAGAAGTAGTGATTATTAGTAATGAAGAAATCAGCGATAAATGTGAAACGGAAGTTGATGAAAACACAACTACCACAGTGGTTGATGATAAGCCAGAGGAAGATCAATCACCCATATGTGTTGTTGCAGATGAAAACACTCAAGAAAAACCAGATGAAACAGATAATGTAAACAAACGAAAATGGTTCACCAAGAGGACAGTAGAAAATCGTAGTCCTTTGCTTGTTATAACCACTGAAACCGTGACACCGGAAAATAGCAAAACATCCGATGTTGCAGAAGTTACTTCCGAAAGAGAAGAGGGCGAACAAACACCTTCACCAGAACGGGAAGTTCCACCACCAAGGCCGATTATAACAGCAATAACTGAAAAGAAAGTAATTACTACTCTTAGCGAGCGAATACATCGTACACAAAATGAATTCTATACCGCACCACGCACTGTTAACAAAGTTAATATCAAGCAAGAAAAACGTTCGCCAAGTCCGCATAAAAAGGCTAGTAATATACTGTATATAACGAATCTGGTGCGACCATTTACCGTACTGCAATTGAAAGGGTTATTAGCTCGTACAGGTAAAATGGTTGAAGATGGCTTCTGGATTGATCGCATCAAATCAAAATGTTACGTACAATATGAAACCGAAGAGTATGTATAATTTTATATTTTCGCTCTTAACTTGTATTAATCATTTTATTTATACTTTTTTAGTGAAGCCGTTGAAACACGTCATGCCTTGCACGGCGTACGCTGGCCTGTTTCCAATCCGAAATGCTTAATTGTTAACTTTGCCCGAAAAAGTGACATGGATCGTGCCATACAATCTACCAAAGAGGAGCAATCCAATAATTTCGGTCAAGAGAGCCATCGTGATAATGTGCTTATCGGCATGGGTTGGAACAGGGATAGGAATGGTTTGGACGAGAAGAGGGTAAGTATAAATACTAATCGCATAACATATGAAAATGAATGTTGAGCAGTGTATTAATAAAGTTATACATCGGTCGCCCTAGTGTATTAGCTTAAAGATGTCAAGAAAACTTCTAATTTCAATATATGTAAATGCAAAAACGAAGGCTTGTTACTATCCCTATAACTATCCCTATCTCTTTCCCTGTGCCTATCTCTATCCCCATCCGTATCCATACCTCCAACCCTATCCCTTTCCCGAACCGTAAACCGCCCTTATCCATATGGGACTAAAAACTTCAGATCCGCCACCGTGCAACGAGTCACATAAAAACCAACTGCTCAACATTTTTACACATATATACTAATATTAGTTAGTCGAAAAAGTATCCACGGGTTTGTATACTAATTTCAAAATAATTTTACTTCATTATTTTTAAATTTATGCTATAAGCAAGATCAAAATCAATATTTATTTGCACATCTTTATACAAAAGTTTTCACTTTTAAAAATACGCGGGCACCTTTTCGACTATCTATTAGAAACTCATCAGCTTGATTTAATTTTAATTTAAACTTTTTTTCTTTCACACAAAACCTTGAATTTCGTTTCCAGACCAAGAAGAATTTTGGGTTATTAGCTGTATCTAATATATTTCAGACCATAAGACCGGTACGAGAATGGGATGTTGGAAAGAAGGAGACTATAGATCGTGAAAAGAGTAGGGAAATACTGAAGCGACGTAGCAGGGAGAGGGAAATATTCTTTGGTAATCGTGAACATGATCGGAATGGTAAGGAGCGTCGAGCCCGTTCTAAGGGTAGAGGCGATGCGAGAAGTGCTAGCCGTTCACCAGGTAATAATTTTGTTAATTACTATTAACTAACCATCAATATATAACGAATATTTCAATTACAGTGCGTAAAGTAAAGAAGAAGGAAAATGACCCACCATTACGTCTACTTGATGATTTATTTCGTAAAACCAAGAGTACACCATGTATTTATTGGTTACCATTAACTCCCGAACAAGTAAGTTATATTGTATAAATATCTTCCTGAATTGGCAGACGTTAACATTATTATACTGGACTAGTAGATATATATCCGCAACTTTTGTCGCTCAAACTCAGTAACTAACTTTGTCTGCAAAAAAAGTATCATAAATAGGTTTTTGATATGTAAACATCTTTGCGCTGGGGGCCATCCAAGGAAGTTACGCTGTAAGCTGTTGGCTGTAGTGTGGTTTTGCAAATATAGCAACCCAGCGCCATCTTGCAGAAAAAATATAGCCTACGTCGAGGGGACGTATCACTCAAAACCGCCATGCAAAATATGGATACAGACAATAGGCCACTTAAAACTATTCGATTTTCGATTTTGGTCCGATTGAAAATCGATTTTCACTATTCGATTAGTTGAATTTTTTGGATTATTTAAATAATCGCCATTCAACGAATATTCGATTGTTACTAAAATCAATTACTTCATCAATGAAATTAAGTTGGTTTTAAAATTGCTCTTTTAGAAGGAGTGCTAGAAGAAATAAGTTAGGAGTGAGATTTTTAGTTTTATATGAAATACAAGAACGTAAGCAAGTTTTCTACATTCAATGTGCTGTTTAACTGTATTTATTGATGCTCTTGCTTAATAATTCTTAATAAAAAATGCCTTGAAGGATGCTATCAGTTTTTGATGCATTTATGTGAAAACGATTTTCAAAAATCGGTTATTCGAAAAGTCGACAGCGAGCGATTATTCGAATAATCGACGATGGACGATTATTCGAATTTGAATAATCGAATTTTGAAAATCGAAATAATTCGCTTAATCGATTTTTACAAGATCCACCAGATTGGAACGGCCTACCGAAAATCAACAAATTTATCGGAATTCTGTAGGCAATTTCATTCAATTTCGCCATTCCAAAAAATATTATTAAAAAGAAAAAAAAAATTTGGCCCAGTCTAGTTTATCAACCTAATTCTAAAAAAAAATCACGATGGATTTTTTCCCCTCCCATAATTTAAATAAAAAATAGTTTGGATTTTTTCAAATTGAATGTATATGAGAGAATTCTGTAGGCAATTTCATTCAATTTCGCCATTCCAAAAAATATTATTAAAAAGAAAAAAAAAATTTGGCCCAGTCTAGTTTATCAACCTAATTCTAAAAAAAAATCACGATGGATTTTTTCCCCTCCCATAATTTGAATAAAAAATAGTTTGGATTTTTTCAAATTGAATGTATATGAGAGAAAAGCTTCCGGGAGAATACTTAGAATTAGGCTGTATATTTTACCAAACGGGATAATTTGTTTAAAGAGACATACATTTACCTCCCAATTCATAAAAAATAAAACAGGTTTATAAAGCTTTTTAAAATGACATTTCCATACAAATTTTGAATTATAGCAACTTATTATACCGGTTATATTTTTAAAATTTTAATACAAATTCTAATTGTTTTTTGTTTCTTTTAAGATTGCAGAAAAAGAATCATTCCGACAAAAGCGTATTGAAGAGCAGAAGCAACGCGCAAAACAAAGAGAGTTGGAAAAGGAGAAAGAAAGAGAAAAAGAGAGGAATCGGACCAATGAACGGCGGGATAGGGAAAGAGAAAAGGATCATCGACGCAATCGATCCAGTGATCGCCGTTCTCGTAGTCGCGATCGACGCCGTTACTAAAACAAATTGGTATTGTATGACCAAAAAATATAGTAAGGACAACAACGCATGCATTTGAAATTTATTATTTTTCCTAAATCATGACATGAGAAATCATTTAACATGATGGATGGAAAATGGACATAAATTTCATTTAGCATCGTTTTTAAATTAACCCCTACACACATGGCAAGTATTTCTAGCAAAACTTAAAGAAATCGTATCCGGTTGTTCTAGTCTTTGGTGAAAATGCATACATTTTTTTTTTTTAAATGGCCAAGTAACAATTCAAAGAATTTATAATCAAAAGAAAATAATATTTATCGTCAAAGTAAATTGTAGGTGACCATTTTTTTGATAAAAATCATCTTTATATGAAAATTTCTTTTAAATTCTCGCATTTTCAAAAGCTTTCGCAAACATTTCACTTTCTTTTTTCCCCCTTTTAATTTGATTTGATTACGTTGAGTAAATAATTTGTTTTTTTTTTTTTTTAATCACCACCATTATTAAGAGTAGGTAACCAGTTTAATAGCAATATATACAGACATATTACTACTAAAAAAAAATTGCTTAAAAACGATCCGATTTCAAATAATCAAGACATACTGAATATACGTTATAAAACTTTATGGAAAACTCTTTCAAGTGGAAAAAGCGCAGCAATCCAGTTGAAATCTAGGAGTATTTACGCCGCGTCGGATACAAAATTCATCAGCTAAGTGGCACCATGAATATATGGTTCTTAAATCACATAAATTGATAATATTCAAATAAAAGTTCTTTCAACAAAAAATATTTAGTTTTTCTTCTTCATCATGCAACGAATCGTCGAATGTGGATATTGTACCTTTTCGGATAAATATTCAATAATAAAATAGTTTAAAAAATACATATTTTGCAAATCGATTTATTTTTGATACAGTCTTATGGTTACGGTTAAGTTGCTCCTAATCAAGAATTAAGTTCACGTACTTCCAACACTAGGCTGAATCGTTTAAAATAATCGATTATTACGGCACATATCTAAACATCTGTGCCAAATAATTTTTTTTTCTTGCAACCTAGTAAATTTTTGGCAATGTGGAGTGATACAATTTTAATCGTTTTCATTTCGGTTTGCACTGCACTTTTGGGCGAAGGTAAGTGAAATTGGAAATGTTGGAGTCTCGGGAAAAACTCAATGATTTGTCTTTATTTTAAGGTCTAACATGGTTGCTGGTGTATCGGACCGAAAAGTACCAAAAGCTGAAAGGCGAGGTTGAAAAGCAAAGTAAAAAATGTAAGTTACAGTTAATATAAGTTAGTTAAGTTTTCGTCGCTGTGGTCAAGGGAGCCATCATAAAGACCAAACCTAAGATTTTTCATAAAGCTACTATAAATCTGTTGCCCATTTCGTTTTACGCCCTGTTGGCCGTTCAGTCTGACCTAAGGTATCGATTCCCGAAGCTTTTTGACAAACCCAGGGTTCCGGAATTATCTCAGATGCCATCCAAAAAGGTCGAAAGAGGTATAAAAATACGCGAATACTCGATATTTTAACTTAGAAAGGTTTTTTGCCAAACACTTCACTGATTTCAATTTTCATTTTTGCTATCGGATAATTTGTAACGAGTGAAAATGTGTCTTGTTACTTCTCCCGATATTTCTGGACCTATTTTAGCAGTTTCGCATGACTTTTCGGAATCCCGGGACTATATTTTTTCAAGACGAACAAATGACGCGGGAGGCCCAGGATTCGAAATCGATGCCTTAGTCTGACCTTCCGGAATGCGGTAGATGATTAACCAGAGCCAAGTAGGTGTAAGTAGGGGTGTAAAAGTAGGTCGCCTCCCAGTTGGGGCACCCTAGGTAACGCTAAATGACCTACATAGCCTACACGGCTAGTTTCTTGTATTGTCGGTTTTACGAGAACGGTACCAGTATTTGTGCTGTACCCATCGTGCCGAAACGACCCGGGCCGTTTTCTTATATCGACCCGGTCAAGAGCAATACACTCGGGGTGACCCTGTCTGACATTTAGGCAGGGCTACACCTCGTTACAACAACCATAACCAAACTCAGGTCTGCGTTGTGGATATTATAATAGGCCGAACTCTAATATTTCTATACTCAATGGCACCTCTCCTCAACTCTTCAATATAATCTACGCTTTTAACGCCAATTTCACTTTCCCCAAAGTTTTCCTGGACATTGGGATAAATTAATAAAAAAAGGAATTACTGCGAAACTTTTCTCAAATTGTGAAAGAAGATGAAGAAAATTGATTTAAAATTTGTAAAAATTTGAAAAGGCAATTGAGTTTTTTTTTTATTAATTTATCCCATTATTTAATTTTTTTGTATTATTTAAAGTTAAATTTTTTTATTTAAATTACAATTTTTTTTGAATCTTTAGAAAAACTTTTTTTTTGGTTTTTAATTCTTTTTTACTTTTTTGATCTTATTTTTTTTCTGTTTTTAGAGAATTTTTTTTCTTGGACATAACATAATTTTATTTATTTATTTAAAGTTAAACTTTTTAATTAAAATTTATAATTTTTTTTAATTTTTAAAATATTTTTTTTTTGTTTTTTAATTTTTTTAATTGCTTTTTTTCTTCTTGTTTCTGGTGTTGTGCTGATTTTTTTTTTTTTTTTTTTTTTTTTTTGGAATCAGTAATATCTACTAAATAATTATGAATTATGAACATTCCTTTAATATAGTCTGTTACACTTTTTGTTAAATCATACACTGATTAACGAATTATGAAAAAAAAACACAATTAAATTAAAAAAACACCTTATAAAACTATGTAACTACAGTAGAGAGACGCAAAGAAATCCATGGTGAATCACTGGATAAATCACAAAAGAAAAAAATTGAACGAGATGAAGAGAAGCTGAAGAATAATAACAGAGACTTGTCGTTGGTCAAAATGAAGTCCATGTTTGCAACAGGTTTTGCATTTACAGCACTGCTCAGTATGTTCAACAGCATGTAAGCAACATCTTTTTCCTCACTTGAATTATATTCTCTAAATGTATACATATATTTCTTCTGTTCCAGATTTGATGGACGTGTCGTAGCTCAATTGCCGTTTACGCCAATTTCCTGGATACAAGGCTTAAGTCATCGAAATTTATCAGGCGATGATTATACGGATTGCTCTTTCATATTTCTCTATATTCTATGTACAATGTCAATACGACAAAATATTCAAAAGCTATTGGGATTTGCACCTTCCAGAGCAGCAAGCAAACAGGGTGGCGGCTTGTTTGGTCCTACACCGGGACAATTTAAATAAAATTCATGTATCATGAATTTGAGAAAAAGAAGCATTTAAATGTAAAAGTAATAGCAAATTTGTGTGTTAAATTTTAATATGCCTACTCAATTTTAAATCTTTTTTTGTATAACGTTATTATGGGTGGTTAAAAATATTAGTATGTCGTTGTGGGTGAAATTCGTTGGAATTAAAAAGTCACTTTCAAAGACTATGTCACATAATTTTATTTTATTTTAAATAATTTATGGAACAAGTGCAGAATACATACATTTGTCAAAAAAAAAAAAAAAGTTGGGCTTGAAAGGGGGTTTTACGCTGAATTTAACGGTACTTTTCTTTTTTGATGCACTCAAAGGGTTAAAAAGATATTCAAGGTCAAAAAATATTTTTTTAATTTCAAAATATCTTGCAAACTGGCGAATGGATTTTTAAAATTGTTTGTTCCTAAATTTTCTCTTCGAAATACCTTTCATTCAATGTATACTTTATTAACCCTTTGACACACGAAATGTATGTATTCTGCACTTATGCCTAATTTATTCAGATGTTAAAAAATGCAACTGTTAAAATTTTACCTTCTGGCACAAATTGAAAAATATATTTACATCATTTTTTTTTTTTTTTTTTGGGGTTTGATTTGCTGTGGCTGGGATTAATTCCTCATATGCCAGGTTATATCCAAAAAGTACGATCAGTTTCAATTATATATCTATTCAACTTGTACGATTTCATTTATATTAGTATTCTTCAAATATTAAGATTATCATTCAAAATGATAAATCGACACCAAAATTTTTGGTTAAATTAATTCCACATGGTTGTGGAGACGAAATCACAATTTTTTCATTTTTCCTAATAAGATCCGTTATTTATATAAAACAGTTATACATTAACGACAGTATACATTATTGAGACGGTTTCACTTTTACATATTGACACGACGACGTCTAAAAACGAAGTGATATTTACATCATAGAAAATTTGTACACGTAATTTTTTCTGTGAGTAAAGTGTTTCTGATTGGCACACAACCTTATAATCGATTTTTACCAACAAAATCGATTATTTGTTTGCAATCCCAAAATAGTCGAATTTCCGCAGGGTAGGTGTAATCAGCTGTTTGAAATTATTGTGATCCAGCAGAAAAGTAAAAAGGATTCCAGAAGCACTAACTGCACAGCAGCCATGCAAAATAAGCATCCCACAATTGCAGCTAAAACTAATCACAAGGCCGGTCGCTACATGTGTAATATTTGTGATAAAAGGTTTAGGAAGCCAAGTCTGCTGCTGCGACATGAAGCTGTGCACCTGTCTGAGAAGGCATTCAAGGTAAGCGCTCTATGAACTATGTAGTTCCCGTTTAATATCAATAATATATCCTACTAATTACGCAGTGCTCTGAGTGTGCTAAACAATTCACACAGAAGGCCTCACTACAGCGGCATTACGATGCCCAACATGGAATGGACAAAAAACTGCACCAATGCGCTAAATGTGGACAGGGGTAAAGAGTATGCCGTTATTTCTTTTTTTTTTTTCTAGTGATAAAATAGCACTTTCTAATATCTTACAGCTTTAGTCAGAAGAGCAACTTGCAATTGCATGATAAAAATGTGCATCTGGCAATAGCAAAGGGAGCAACAACAGCGAATGCCAAAGGATTTGCGTGCGCCCAATGCCCCTCGATGTACGCCAGCAAACAAGCACTTGGTAAACACATTAAGGCTGCACATAGCAATAGGAATAAACTTGCTGTATCAGAAGTGGAAGATGATTTGATATTAACACAAAATGTGCTGGAGCAATTGAAAATATTTCAAACTGAAATGGAGGCATATGAAGTGCCTAGCGTGAGTAGTACCAAACTCATAGCGGACGTCGCATTGGAAGTGCCGCAACAACAACCTCTTTCAAGCGAAAGCCTTGTGGATGAACTCAACTTGGAAGGACATGTTAAAGCGCAGTCAAGCAGCTCACTAGCTCGTTATGCTTGCGACTGCTGTGGCAAACAATTCCGAAAATCGTATAATTTCTTGAGGTACACATTACACGTTGGTACTTTCGATTCTCTTGCATTCTGAAAATATGGTTTTAATGCTTACAGACATCATCGCATGCATACTCAAGAGAGACCTTATAAATGCACGTTTTGTGTAGGCGCTTTCCGTACCAAAACGAAACTAAATGAGCATATGAAGGTTCACCGCTTAGATGAGCGTTCTGGGATTTTGGCTAAGGTGTATCGCTGCGCTGTTTGCTGTCAAGCTTTTAGTTCATTACGTCAACTGGATAAGCACACAAGGTAAACTTGTATGCTTTTTTTGCTTTAATTTTGATGTGAGAGCAATAGATTATCTTTAAATCATATTCCACTTCTGATCTATGCGAGAATACACACTTTCAAGTATATTTGAGTACCATACTAACCTTATTTCTTACACAGCATACATGCGATCACTTTCACGCTTGCCTACAAATGTAAAATTTGTGCTGGCACATTCAAAACCAGCACAGCGCTTTCCACGCACAAGCATGATGTAGCAGATGAAGATTTGAACTATTTGAAACAACTGCTTCCAAAACCAATAGAAGTGTATACTGCAAATACAAATGAAACGGTCAGTACTGAAGCTACCGATTCTTATGAAGTTACAGCTGTATCACCGAATATAATAAAGAAGTCCTTTAAAGCCAAATCAAAATGCAAATGCCCTACATGCGGCAGGTAAAATCTACTGTTTTCAAAGATCATTTAAAAGTGCTAAATTATTATTTTCAGAATATTTTCGAATACAACTCTGCTCAGCAAACACCAACGTATATATCATGGCGCTTATAGCCGCATCAACGACATGTCCAGCCCATCATTAGCAGCTCGTTGTTACAAATGCGCTTATTGTGTACGTTTTTTCAAAAGCCAAACGCTTTGTCACTCTCATATGCTTCGACACTTGAAGCGTTTATTGAACACAACTGATCACAAATCAAATATAATCAATGGTTCGGTGATTGTTACAGAGCAAGCTACTAATGTAATTGCAATTGTCAAGGCATTCAATGCCTTACATACATATCAAAAGCGCGTCAGCTTAGAAAGCAGTCAAGGCGTGCGCAGCAAAAGTACTGAGCATCTGCAACACAAATGTATTTATTGTTCTAAGCAATTCAAAAATTCATATGAGCTTAAACGCCATTCACTGGCACACTCAGGTGAGCGTTTACATGGTTGCGCAGTATGTGATAAGAGCTTTACTTTAAAAAGCACGCTTAAAGAACATGAGCGTACACATGCAAGTGAACGTGCGAAATGCCTTTGTATTGTTTGTGGTAAAACGTATGCTTCTAAGAAGGCTTTGAATATACATTTGCGTTTGCATACGAACAAGCAACCATTTAGTTGTGAGCAATGTGAAAGGAAATTTCGTACTTCAGGTCAAAAAATATCGCATATGAGAGTGGTACATGATGTAGGCCGTAATACAGATAATACAGAGTAGTTTTACTATTTATAAATAAATTATAATTAGAAATATATTTTGATTTCATTGTTTATACATACGATTTATGTATAGATACTTGCATTAAATGGAAATTTAATCTTTTTTTTGTATTGAAACGCGAAGAAAAAATAATTCTTTTCATTAAGAGTCCTATTTTAGTCTACATACACATTGGACCCTCATGCATTAAGTCCGAGCATTTGCTCAGCGTCGAAGTATTTTGTTTTTGTAATGAAAACAAAGAATCCATTTTTTTACTTATCTGGGTAAATGTTCGCCTTTTATACATGAGGACCATTAACTACTAATAATATTGAATTTATAATTAACTTTCATTGCATAGAATATCTAAGTTATTAAGTTATTTAGGTTTTTCAGTCCAAGTTTAAACCACAGATAAAGTTGACTAGAGTTCATCTCATACAAAGTGGCCGTTCAAACTCGCACTGAAAAACCAGGCTTTAAATAGGGTAGCGCTCTTTGCAGCATTTCATTAAATACTTACTTATTAAAAGAGTAATGATATAAATTGAATAGGTGAAATAAATAAGCTACTATAAACTTGAATACCTATAAAATCCAAAAACTAACTTGCTTAACAAAAACGCATAACACATTGAAAGCTTCTTAAATATGAAAACCAGGCGATAAACCATAAGTAAATTGCGCTTCGCGTTCCTGACTACGCGCCAATTCTATATTTCGCTGACGCTTATCGGCTACTATGAAATCATCAACATCATCACACATTTCAGAATCACCACGTTTGCGCTGGCGCAGCATTGATGTATGCTGCGTTGCAACGACAGCAGCTTCCTCAGCTTCACTCGCTTGATATTGCATATAGTGTGGCGTTATGCGTTTGAGAGACCTTTTAGAAATGGGAAAATTTAGAATATAATAGAATAGGATTTTTTAATACTTACATTTTCAATAGATACGGATCGAAAGGAAAGAATGAATCTAACGTTTCTTCTGGTGTGGCTGTATCATTTGCATAAACCGTAGCTAATTTGCGACGTGCATTGCGCTCCAAAATAGCATGACAATAGGCTAGCTGATAGGCGCGTGTAACGCCAGCAAAAGCTGTAGCCACAGCAGGTAGGCATACGCGCAATGGATTGAAATTGCAAGTGACTATGGCGGACAATTGTAGTGATTGTAGATAGAGCAAGCCTGCAAGATAATAAATTAAATAAAAGGATTTATCTGTCAAATAAAGTCGACATACCTTTTCTATCAGCCGTTAAATCACAACTACGAAACGCGATAACATAGAAAACGGATTGGCACAGCGAGAAGAATACGATATTTGCTTTAAGCGAACCATTTTGACGATATTGATCACAGCGTTGTATGTATTGATGGGCCCAATTACATAGTTCTTTTAGATAGTGTTTGAGTACGCTGAAAAGAGAGAAGCGAAAATTTATAGGATATTGGAAAACGTTTCGTAAACAAAAACCGCACTTACGTTAGTGGTACAAATTTTGAACGCGCCAGAAAGCTGGCCATATAACCAACAGCAGCTTGTCGTATAACTGCAGAGACATTTGGATTTTTTATTTTATCCCACAATGACGTTAGGAATGCTTCTGCTAGGGTGTTCTAGAAAAAGAAATAGTCAAATAAATATGATTTATAATATAATTGGAAAGGTGGTGAGCAAATAGAAATAATAAGGAAAATGATCGGACAAAAATTGAAAGTAGCAAACGAGTAGAGAACTTGTGAGAAACATTTAAAGGTTGGAAGAGAGCGAAAGATAAGGAGGGGTCGGGAAAAAATGAGAGGGAAATAGAAAATCGGAGAATGAGTACAAATTTTAGGAGTAAAAATGTATGATAGGGAGAGGTATTAGCCAAAGAGAAGAATATTTTGGAAATGAAATACAGAAAGGGAATTTATTTATTTCTGTATTTCATTTCCAAAATATTCTTCTCTTTGGCTAATACCTCTCCCTATCATACATTTATACTCCTTTGTACTCATTCTCCGATTTTCTATGAAATATAGAAATACAGAAAGGGAATTCGAGAGGAGTGGAGCGGGTGTAAAAGTAGGTCGCCTCCCAGTTGGTGCACCCTGGGTAACGCAAATGACCAACATAGCCTACACGGGTAGTTTCTTGTATTGCCGGTTCTACGAGAACGGTACCAGTACTTGTGCTGTAGCCATCGTGCCGAAACGACCCGGGCCGTTTTCTTATATCGACCCGGCCAAGAGCAATACACTCGGGGTGACCCTGTCTGACATTTAGGCAGGGCTACACCTCGCTACAACAACAACGACAACAACAAGAGGAGTGGAGCAAGACAGAATGAAATAGGAAACTTCGAAAATGTGATGAAATTGATACGTTATCGGAAGAAGAAAAAAAGAATGAGAGCACGGAGAGACTATCTACAGACTACCTTAAAACTTTTCGTACAATAACTCACCTTAAAACTACAATAATAAAATATCAAAAATTGAACATGGTGAGTATTGTGCGAAGGCAATATCACATTCTCAAATGCCGCAAGTAGCACTTTCCAAAATTTGTTCATATGCACTTTGTGTTCTGGATTGTTGTTCAATAAATTTGGATTTTTTGTATCTAAGA
The DNA here is from genome assembly GCA_964058755.1 of Campiglossa producta. Classification (NCBI taxonomy): domain Eukaryota; kingdom Metazoa; phylum Arthropoda; class Insecta; order Diptera; family Tephritidae; genus Campiglossa; species Campiglossa producta. The sequence goes on from CAXKVI010000003.1 coordinate 119,472,897, forward strand.
AATTGTACATTTTCTCCATACAAATATCAAGTGTATGTGCAATTGCATGCTTCATGGGCGGTGTATCAAAGTTGGTTGTAGTGTCAAGGTGGGATGCTGCATGGGAAAATACTATGTGAGTAAGCAGTTATGTATATATTTTTATAAATTTAATTATGCAAACCTTTTTGACAATCATCCATTTCGAAAATTTCTGCATCTTCATTCTCTTCATCCACCTCTTCATCATCATCATCATCATAATCGAGTTCTTCGATTTCACTACGTGGTGCGTTAACGTCTAATAAGACTAATCTGTAAATATTCAAATAATTTAATATATATTTTATTAAATAAAATGAAAAAAAAAAAAATCTAACATTACAATTAAAAACAAAATAAATTTAAAATAAAGTAGAATCAAATATACTAAATTAATATTAAACCAAAAAAATTAAAACGAAATATTCCAACTTACTTTCTTAGTATCAACTGCACCACAAATTCTGTGAATATCGGTTTATAATCAATCAACCACAATAAATTATGCATATAACCGGCAATAATATGTGGCGACTTCTTAAAATATGGAAATTTTTGTTCGACAGCTTCCAGCACAATTTCAAATGACATTGGTATGGCGGTCAAGATACGATTAAGTAATTTGTGTATAGGCTCTAATTTAGCTTTCATTTCAACAGTTGGTGTACCATTCAGCCAGAGTTCTGCATCTTCATCAACTGGCAGCCACAGCGAAATGAGCTGGGGTATACCAAATTGCACATATTTATTATGCGCAACCATTATGTCAATATAGAATTCTATATAAGCATGTACGGCCTCGGGTCCGCGATTAGTCCACGACAGCGATGTGAGTGCCTCAACAAAATTTGTAAATTTTGGTGTCAGTTCATTGATTAATTTGTGTGCACCGGTTAGCGCTGTGAGAAATTCAGTATCCTGGAAATTAAAATAGAAATTGAAGTTATGCGTATTAACTGAAAAAAAGACACCACCCCAAAATAATACTTACACTCAAGTCCGTTTCCTTTAGGAATGCTATATATTCATTGAGTGGCTGGAAATTGTTATGATCATTTGCTGCTTCCAGCGTTTCCAGCAAACCCTTTTGTTGTGGCATCTCAAACCGCACCTTATTGAAAGCCAAGTTTTTAGCGCGTTCACGTTCGGTTGGCGTATACGCTTTGAGTATGGACGAGAGTCCTGTCTTGGCGCTGTACACCGATGACGCCATTATTGCACAATTCAAATGCTATTTATATAAATTGAATTATACAAATATACAAGCAGCACTCAAGGCTATTGATAGGTTATCTCAGTCAATTGATTTATGTGCAAGCGATAAATCTTCGCAGCAGGTTGTATTGAATCTGTGCTGTTGCAAGTGGCCAGCAGTCACTGAAATTCTTTTTACTCCCACGTTTTACTTGAATTACTTCACCTTTATTGAACTTCGTTGATTTTGTTGTTTTAAAATTTCCTAACATGCCTTTAGCAAAAAGAAAGTTAATTAAAAAAACCAAAATTATTGGTTCCTCGACGTTTTAAGTCGTAATTGGGAAACAAATTGCAGACGTCGTGGAAAAAGCACGTTGTTTTGATATTTCTTCGCCAACGTAAACGTCAAAAGTTAGGGTTGCCTTTGCTGCATTTTTTTGTACTATTTGGAGTTTTTAGTACTAATCGACATAAGTGATGTCGAATTTATGAGGTTGCTGAGTATTCTGGTTTAAGAATTTGTGAATCAAATATTGAGATAAATTAAAAAACACTGCTTCTTTTAAAAAATGCATTAACTCAAAATTTTTACTTCAACAAAATTCGAATAAAACGTCAGTGAAAAATATTCCAAAAATAGGTCCGTTTTAAAACATAACTCAGAAGTTTTTTTTTTAAGTTAAAATTTTTGAATCTTTTTCGAGAACATTAAAAAACTTTCGCCAATAATATTTCGAATTTATTTATTTTCGGGATAACTTGTTAACTTTTTTCTTTTATTTTTGTCAGGATAATTTTAGGACTTCGAATATTATCTCGAAGTTATTTATGTTTAGAATTGAGTACTTTTAGTTTTTTTCTTTAATTTTCTCAGGATCATTTTAGGACTTTTTCGAATAATATCTCAAAAATATTAGTTTTGGGGACAATTTTAAAATTTTTTAAGTATTTTTTTAAATTTCCTCAGGATTATTTTGGGACTTTTTCGACGATCTCAAAATTGTTTTTTTTTGGAATAATAGGGAACTTTTTCAGGTATTTTTTTTTTTATCTCAATCGAAATTAATTATTTTTGGGATAGTTGGGAACTTTTTCCTATTTTTTTTTTTTAATTTTTCGCAGGATCATTTCGAATAATGTTTCAAAAATATTTATTTTCGCGACAATTTTCAAACTTTTTCAGTTTTTTTTTTTGTATTTCCACAGGATAATTTTAAGACTTTTTCGAGTATCTCGAAATTATTTACTTTCGGGAAAAATTTAAAACTTTTTCAGGTATTTTTTTTTTTCAACTTTTTTTCAGGATCATTTACGGACTTTTTCGAATAGTATATCGAAATGATATATTTTTGGATAATTGGAAACTTTTTCAGTTTTTTTTTTTAACTTTTCTCAGGACCATTTCAGGATTATTTAGTTTTTGAATAAAAAAAAAACGGAATTTTCCATTTCCAATCCCAGAGTCCCGTAATTTTTCGAGATTTTCTCAGATACCATTCAAAAAGTTCGCGATAGCTATCAAAGCCGCTTTTTGACCTCTGTATGCATAATCCAAAAGCGAAGACTCTGTATTTTATTTCTGTCAAGAGATATTTCAACTCAAATAAATTTAGCTGAAACAAAAACTTGCAATGCCCGCTTTCGGATTATTGAAATCGAAGTCGAAACGCATCTTTTGATACCTCACCCATAATTTTTGGGCGTGCTCGAGCAGTTTCGTGGGAGATTCAAACTAGTATAATCCCAGGACGAAAGAATGGCACGGTAGGCCCAGACTCGATGCATTAGATAAAAAAAGACTGTTATTTGCGATCCTCGGTGACATCACTGAAGGCTCAAAAACTTTCCCTACACCTTTGAAACTGGTCGGAGCTGGCATACATACCTTCGTGGGAAGCCCACTGACATCATTTTCCATAAGTGATAAGATCTCTTAAATATTTTCCTAAAATAAGCCAACAGCGAAAAAATCTTCTTTCCATAGAATTTCTTCTATTTGTTTATTTTTTTACATATTTACTTAAAAAATCCAACTAAAAACGTAAACCCAACGAAACACACAGCTTAGGCAATGAATTCATATGGAATTGGTGCCAATAGAATTGGCTCCTCAATCTTTTTGACAAAGTGCGCTTTCTTTGGTGGCGCAGGCTGACGTTTCAAATTCACATAAACACCCTTTGCTTTGGCCTCCTTCAATTTAAGTTCATTCTCCTTGACGCGACGCAGGAAATCCTCACGACACTTGGAGTGATGTACATGTTCAATGCGAACATTAATACGTTTGGGTAGAATCTTACCGCGTACACGCTTGTTTACAATAACACCAACAGCATGTGGGGTAACATTGTATACACGACCAGTTTTGCCGTGGTACGCCTTGTAGGGCATACCCTTTTGTACAGCACCGTGACCTTTAATATCTACAATATCGCCATTCTTGAAAACACGCATATATGTGCCCAACGGGATGGTACCATGCTTGCGGAAGGGGCGCGAGAACATGTCTCGGGTGCCGCGACGATAACCTTTTGAGTTAGTCATGTTGTTGTTGGTGGTTGTCTGCAAAAAACACAAATTTTAGTATGCACTTCATATTGGACGTTTAGTAAAAGTGCTCTTGCACATTTGTGCAATATTTTTTATTGGAATTTCATTAATTTATGCACTTTTTCACTAAAAATTCACCAACCTTTGCTAAATGATGTCCACGCGGTCCAAGATGGAGTCGAAAAAGAAAGTATTGCCAGTCGCAAGATATGTCAAGTGACAGTTCATTTTGACATTTGACATTTTGCAATTGGGTGTGTTCGGCAAAATGGTGAGAAAAGAGTTTGAAAATACTGTGACGAATTCGATGATTCCTTGATTATTTTCCCTGAGTTCGATCACTGTACGTTAAATAAAACACTCCGATTCTGCTTAATAAATAGTACGCTTTATTTACTACTAAAAACCGTAGTACAATATCGCGGGTTAACTCACTGTTCAGTACTTCACTGTACAACACTTGAAAATAAACTGATTGATGTGCGTTGTCTTTGCGCGGTTTATATAGCCTAGCAAACAGCAGCTTCACAACCTAGAAATGTCTACACCTTTCTGGTTTATTCGTGCAATAGTGTTCTCGAAGCGTTTATCTATCGTCATCTCCTCTTTGTGCCACATTCGCAAACACGCGAGCTGCCTCTCCCTCTGTCGCTCTCACGTCATGTATCTAAAAAGTGGTAGTGACGCTGGTGATAGAAATACGCTAGAGTTGGGAGATGAGCGATTCTTGAGAACATTCGCCACAATACAATTTTTTTTCGACGTGAAATCGAAAGTGTCAGCGTTCAGCAGAATCAATCCGTGACGAACGTCACGTACGTCGAAATCACTGACAGCAAAGTAGACTGCGGATGTTTGTATGCGTAACGCCAGATAAGACGGATGCGTCAAAGTAGAAATTGCTCTAAAATTGACGTACGTGACGCAGCTGACGTATTGGCGGACTGATTCTGCCGAAAGCTTCAAGCGCTAGCAATGATGAAAACAAAATCAAAAATTAGTGCTGTGAAATACCAAAAATGACTGTGGCTAAGAGTAGGAACGCAGCTCGATTAATCGATAATTTTCGACACGAATTGGCACCTTCAACATGAGTAGAAAAGTAACCTCGCTGAATAAAATTGCCCATTTTTTATCCCCTTTTTTCGTAAGCGCGACCCGATAATTTCCCAAGATTTTATCCGCTGGTTGTTTAACGATTGATTCGTACTCTGTACGAATTTTTAAGTAGCACCCGTTCAACGATCGAACTCCATTCTGTTCTCTTCGGATTTGATTTATCGCCTTCTAGAATGTTGAAAATTTGGTTAGAAAATTCTATTCGACAACCATTTAACAAACGGAAATTTATTTCTTACGATTATAATAAAGTAATCATTCATTTTTTATCAAAAAATCATTTAAAGGACAGAAAGGGTTAAACGCTCACTGTTGACAGATAAACATTTAGGAGAGAGCTGGTAAATATATTTTATTTTATTTTAATCTTTTTTATCCTTTTTTGAGTTATTTTTTTCGTTATTTCACTACATTTCTTTCATTCAAAAATTTATTTTTTTAAGTCCATTTCATTTTATTTTATTTAAAAAAATTTATTTTCTTTACAAGGAATTCACGTTGACAATGAACTCGAGTTTATTGACAACAACAGTATGAATAAAATCAAAAAATGCCCCTTTAACTCGAGTTTATGGCCCAACGTGAACGCCGTATTATATTCATTTCATTTTATTTTAAAATATTTTTTAATTCATTTTATTTTATTTTATTTGGTTTTGTTTAATTAAATTTTTTTCAATTTAATTTTGTTTAATTTAATTTTAATTCATTTTATTTTATTTTGATTTATTTGTTTTTATTTAATTTAATTTAATTTATGACTATTTTTTTTTTCAAAGAGCTTTATCAACAACTGGGTATACAAATTGATGTCCAATGGTAAGCCGGATGTTCGAAAGAGTTCATGAACGAGTCTGGCATCACATCTCAACCGTACAGCTGTTTACTTTTGTGATTTTACAATTCTTGCACAATTTGATTGAATTGCACAAATTCCGGTAGCAAATTGTGATAAACATTTCGAAAAAGTAAAAAAATAATAAATATATAAAAAATGGAACAATTTAAAGGTGCTGCAAAAACGCTCTACATATGGACACAATCAGCGCTCGTGCAAGCAAGTACAGACAAGCTGAAGCAGGCAACAGGCGGCGAGGTGATCTTGGAAAACATAAATCGTTTAACTTTTGGTAACAAAAAACAACCGAATTGCGCAACAATGAGTCACCTTATCTTATTAATAATTTGTAAAATCTTATCTTAGCTACTTACGGTGAATCCACATTCGATCTCATTGTCGTTGAGAATGCACAATTGACTGATGCGTATGATAAGCTGTTGCGCCTCTTGCAACCAAATGGAAAATTATATTTGGCAAGTGTTTTTGGTACACCCGAAGTATTTCAACAGGAGCTCAAGCTGTCGGGTTTTATAAATGTTAGCATAAATAAGGATGATGGCACGTTGACTGCACAGAAGCCAAATTATGAAACTGGTTCGGCTGTAAAACTATCATTCGCTAATAAGAGTGGACAAAAACCGAATTCGATATGGAAAGTGAATGGTGATGGCGATGAAGAGTTAATTGATGAGGATGATTTGTTAGATGAGGAGGATAAGAAAAAGCCAGATCCAGAAAGTTTGAGGGGTGCGTATGGAAAGCTGTTTGAGAGATGATTAGGCTTGGTTAACACTTTTGTATTACTTTCTTATTAGTTTGCGGCACTACCGGCAAGAGGAAGGCTTGCAAAAATTGTTCATGCGGTTTAGCAGAAGAACTTGATGCAGAGGCAACACAGAAGGCGAAAGCTGATACGGCTAATGCTAAATCAAGCTGTGGCAGTGTGAGTAGATTGAATGCAGGTTTCTCAATGCTGGGCAATTTAGAGGGAACAAACGAAATACAATGTTTCGCCGAGCTCTTTAAGTTGTGGTGGACAATTGGAGTTTAGAGAATAGGCTTGTTAGGGTTATTTACTGGAATACTTTTAAAGATTTCGAGATTCTCGGTCCTTAAATAAGTCACCTAAACTATGCTTCCAAAATACGGTGACTCTGAACTAGCTTTCTGGAACCAACAGTTATATTCCCCTTCCAGCCCAAATGAGACATTGAGAAACCACCCATCAAAAAATCCTTCGAACTTTTCAAGTTTCAATAATAAATTTTTACTTTCAGTGCTATTTGGGTGATGCTTTCCGCTGTTCGACTTGTCCCTATCTTGGCATGCCTGCCTTTAAACCTGGCGAAAAAGTGGAGTTGGCTGGAAATTTACTTAATGATGATATATAAGATATTTTAACTTAAAAACTGGAGATACTTAGCCAAGTTTGCCGTCGTTGTATTAGTGGAAATCGATAGCTGAGTGGATGATTTTTCAAGACCACCTTATATCACAATTTGGTTCAAGAACGTTCTATTTCAGTATTTGATTTAAAAGGTACCTATGCCAAAGTTTTTTCAACAGCGACCAAAATGTAAAGCATTTTCCTTGAGATTGCTCATTTTAAAAATCATTTGTAGTAAGGCGTTCTTGAACAAAATTCTGTAGTACGAGGTTATTGAAAAAATTCTAAGATAGTGCGATTTGCAAATATTTTGAAAGAGATTTATCTTCCACTCAGCAGTCGATATGTTTGGCCTCATGCATAATAGGCGAGCATTTGCTCAAACCCAATTTTTGAAATTAAAGCTAGGTATTTTCTTATTGTTGTAAAAACTAAGAAGCCAGCTTCTATTCATCTAGGCAAATTATCGACTTTTATGCATGAGGCCCGTTGAATGCTACTTGTATTCCAGCAGATATAGATGTAGTTTTTTGGCTATACTTACGAAATATATAATGAATGATAATTGCATTTATTTATTTTTTTTTTAACATTTAATATTGCTGCATATCGAAACAACTATATATGTGTGCAAAAAACGTAGTTGAAAAATTAGTATTAAAACTAACCAAGTTAGCACATCAAATATAACTTGAAGCATTATACAAATCTGTTATTAATTTATTTGTTTTACAAGCTATTAACTTATAAGTATAAAGGTATATAAGTAGTTATAATTAATTATATGAAGCACATCAACTCTTCTTTCTACTTCCACTTTCAAACCACAATCGGATTCGCAGCCGCCATTTCGCAAGGTGTACCCTTAATCAGCTCACGATTATTGCCAGTCAGCACACGATAGTTCACAGCAGTAGGATCCAATTCTTTATACAAATATGAAGGCATTCTGTCGGACAACACCCACACCGTACCCTCACTATCCACTTTCAAATCATTGGGAAATACAAGCGTATGCGAATCGGAGTCGATAAGACCCTGTGACTCCAAATCATATGGACGATTCAAATTCCAGCACGCAATAGCATCCTTATTCACTTGTGTATAAAAGATAACATCGGTATCTTTGTCATAAACCTCTGCCGTCGATTGACCATTCATGCCACGATCGCCAACAAATTGGAAATCATAATATGCCGCTGGGCTTGTAACATGCGACTCATTTTGTAAGACACGATTTGAAACCTTAAACTCTTTAGTGCTAGCGAGCGCATGGAAGTAAATATCTTTAGTATCATCGGACTTCTTTGGGCCAACAGCAAGTCCAAAAACGCCATCAGTCCATTGGAAATTGACGCCACCAACATTGAAATCACCTTGCAGAGGATCAAAGTGGAAGAAATTGTGCTTGACGCGATAGGAACGATTGTCACGCAGAGAGTAGACGACCACGCCATAAGCACCCAAGTCGGGTATGTAAGCAAACGCGTTATCGCAATCGGTGCGGTCGGCGTCGACGACCTTGTCGAAGAGAAAAATGCAAATAAATAATTAAAATCTCAACACAGTTTCCCAGCAAACTTTCTAACTTACCACATTGGCAAAGAATGTATCATCTTTTGTTTGCTCTTTTGGTATGTCATAACGTCGCACTAGCTGATCGGTTTTCAAGTCAAAGATGACAATCGCATTTGGCGTGATTTGCTTGGGATTACCCAAAATGTCTGCTAGTCCAGTATCCAATACCCATAGACGATCGCAAGCATCAATTTGTATGCGGAAGGTGGAGATGATTGTGGCATTATCCTTTAACGTGGCATCGACGGCTTGCGCCTTTTCAGCATCTAAACGTCCACCGGATGGCGTTTTGCCTTCTTGTTTCTCTACCTCGATTGGTAGTGTGTTTGTGGCCCAACTGGGGTAGGGACGTAGTTTAGGTGATTTTTCCGTAGTCGTAAGATCGATGTAGTTCAAGGAGGCAGCGACGCCGGACTTCCATCTGAAAAGAGAAGGAAAGATGTGTGATAAAATATGTAAGGTATGAAATCTGATGCCGCAAAAAGGACGTGAAAGTACATTCATAAAAGCTTTAAGGAGGGAGAGAGAACTTCAATGCGCCAGAACCCCGGATTTACTAGGACGAGGAACGACCTTTCATCCTTACGGTTCGAAGCACTCCACCATACAATTGTGCCAGTGTCCCACCCCCGATGAAGTTGCTCGAGCAATTCCTTCAGGAGTTGGATGCCCCTGAAAGAACTGGACGAATAGGCGATGACCTGGAGAGTGGTCCTAATAGTAAGGAACCGGATTTATCACATTTTCCATCCACTCGACTCGCTAGTTCCGCTACAACAGGCTCAGTTCGGTCTACACGGCCAGAAATTAGTCCTACAGAAATGCCCAACTCAGCTCAGTGGCTGACCTACCCATATGACTTATTTCGGGCTATTTGGATTCTTCCATTCACTGCTTAGTCGGCTCATCCATTTATGGAATAACACGTGATGGCAAACTAGGGTTATAACATTCCTTTCGGATATGAATCCGGTATGCTCTCGTACTAGACGAATAAAGTTTTTAAATGACCAGCTCATTTATTAAAGCCCTAGGGAACAAAGCCTTTGCTAGGCTTCAGTGAGGTCCCACTGGTATAACAAGTTGAGTGAGAAAGTGAAATACTAAGGAAGTGTGGCGAAATCTTCAGACTGCGCAAATAGGGGCTCTGAATGCACTCACAAGAGCGCGGTGCCCACTATGAGGTACCCTTCTGATGGTACCTTGATCTCTGTCAAGAAAGCACACCCAAATTTTCTTCCTAGACTCGACTTTTGATAATAGTCGACCCGAAAACAAAACCATGGCGATATCTGACAAGACCACGAGATTTGGCTGATGCGTTTTAAGAAAGGGCGCCAAACAGACGCAAGATGCAAGCCTAAAAATCATGAACGTTGCTAAAAGAAGATGGCAAGGCCCTTAGAGTAAGGCGAAAAGGGTGCTACAAAAGATTTATGGTCCATCCCGAGATACGAAGGACAAGTTTCAAAGGAAACTCATTTCTGTTCAAAGAATACAAGCAATTTGACCGCTTTTCCCCGTTCAAGCAATGGCTCTGGCGAGAGAGCGTGACGCACAACAACTCATCAATCCCGCAGACCTGGTTGTTGTTGTTGTTGTAGCGAGGTGTAGCCCTGCCTAAATGTCAGACAGGGTCACCCCGAGTGTACTGCTCTTGGCCGGGTCGATATAAGAAAACGGCCCGGGTCGTTTCGGCACGATGGGTACAGCACAAGTACTGTTACCGTTCTCGTAGAACCGGCAATAAAAGAAACTAGCCGTGTGGTCTACAAACTTGGTTCCACAGTCGAGTCGTTGTCAAATCCTACCTAATACAACTCAAGGTCTTGGGCATAGAGGGATGCCTGACTTTGCTAAAAAGTGGAAATTTAACGTTTGTAATTAAAAGCATGTCGTGCTATTTCTTCAGTGATAGGAAAACACCCTTTTTCTTATAACTAAAACAAAATTTACGAAAAATTAAAATTTCCGTTAAAAAAAATAAAGGGTTTGCCGACCACTGAAAAAAATATTTCTGCTATGAAAAGACCTTTCACGGATTTTTGCTTAAAAAAGCTATGAGAAAAACTCTCACTCAAAACGGGAAATTTTTGCGAACCTCTTCCATAAAAAAAAAACGAAAAAGACCACTGAAACCCCCCTTTTTGCTATGAAAAAAACTTCTCACTTGATTTTTCCCATCTTTTTTTTTATATTTTTATGAAAAAAGAATGCTATGCCCATCACTGAAAAAATAGTAGTAATTGTGGCTAATTGATTACCATATCAGTGGTCGGCAAACCCCTTCTCATTTGAGTTCTCATTCATACTACTATTTCAGTGGAACATAATTCCATTTTAAAAAATAAAAGCTTTTAGTATCTTCGGCTGCCAATAAAGTCATGAGCTTATACGAAATAAAAAAAAATGTAAATCATAAAAAAATTGAATAAAAAATGTACACACTTTTTTTGTCGCCAATAAGTACATCACGTTTTTAATCATTACTGTGGTAACTGGCAAAAAAGTCAAAGTCACTATAAATTAACCACAAAATGGTTGATGAGTTTATCTGGCAATGAAGTTATCCGACAATCAATCAAATTGAGTACTACCAAACGAATAATTAACAATTTGATTTACAAAAAAAAAAAAAAAAAAAATGTGCAACAAAACAAATGTAAAAAAAGGGGGAAAAAATTTGCTGAAATCGAACAAAAGCATCGCTTGCAACATCTTTGGCAACAACTGCTATGCATATAATTACAGTTAGAATTTTGCAATTTAAGTGCTCGATGAGCACACCAAAAAATACAGCCAAAGGTCACGATTACCCAATTAGTTGCATTGTCAGCGCAAAAATCTTGCAAATCATTCCCCTTAACTTGTCAATACTTCAGCGCAAGCACAGAACATTGTACCAGTTAGGAGCCATTGAGAAGGGTGATGGGTTAATGAGATAACTACAAAAGTATGACGGTAATCATTAACCCATCACCCTTACTATGGTTCCTAACTGGTACATACTTCTGTTTAGTTTGGACTAGGTATTTGACTCTTCAATTATTTTGCGTAAACTTGCTTGAGCTGCTGCTACGATGATAATTCGAATTTCTCAATTATAACAAATTAGATTAAAAACAACAACAATAGTGTAATGACGCTGCAAGACACAATGAATTGAAGAATAATATTGCAAGAGCTCAAAATAATATTTTGTTTATTTACAAAACGTTTCCAATGGTTGGGAACTAAGTACTCAGAGGTGAAATATACGTTAGGGTGGGTCAAAACATTTTATTTATTGAAATCGATAAAGTTTTCTGAGTCAATATTTAACCCTTTCAATACCATTTAACTAAATCTATAGTTAGCATAGACAACGAAAAAAAAGTGTAAAAAAAATTTTATTGGACTGAAAAAAAAAAAAAAATTTAACTATATTTTTTTTAGGTACTTATTAGCGATTCCGTCGGAACGGGAAACTCGATAAAAATCACCAAATTTATCGAAATTATCTTATGAATTCCGATAAATTTAGTGATTTCTAACGAGTTATTATAACGCACCTTAACCCATTAATACCCAGTATCAGATACGCTTGCAGGAATACCTTTTTACTACCTATAATTTATTGATTTTTGTTTGATTAATAAATAAAACAAAAAAATTAATTTTTTTTTTAAATTTCCATCGAAAAACTTGTGCTCCCATAAAGGGTTAATGGGCTTTAATATTTTACTTAAGTATGAAAGTGATAGATGAAGAGCTGGTAAAAAGCATGCATCAGCTCTTATGCAGAATATGGTCAGACGAGCGCATGCCTCCAGATTGGAATTTAAGTGTGCTCTGCCCAATCCACAAGAAAGGCGATCCCGCTAACCGCACCAACTACCGCGGAATCAGCCTTCTTAATATCGCATATAAGGTTCTTTCTAGCGTATTGTGTGAAAGACTGAAGCCCATCGTAGACAAGCTGATTGGACCTTATCAGTGTGGCTTTAGACCTGGTAAGTCTACCATCGACCAGATTTTCACGATACGCCAAATCCTGGAGAAGACCCATGATAAAAGAATCGACACACACCATCTCTTTGTCGATTTCAAAGCCGCTTTTGACAGCGCAAAAAGGAGTTGCCTGTATGCCGCCATGTCTGAATTTGACTTCCCTGCAAAGCTTATACGGCTTTGCCAAATGACGTTGAGCAATACTAACAGCTCCGTCAGAGTCGGGAAGGACCTCTCTGAGCCATTTGAAACCAAACGAGGCTTCAGACAGGGCGACTCCCTTTCGTGCGATTTCTTCAACCTGATGCTGGAGAAGATAATTCGAGCAGCAGAGCTAAACCGCAATGGTACAATCTTTTACAAGAGCGTGCAATTGCTGGCGTATGCCGATGATATTGATATCATTGGCCTTAACAACCGCGCCGTAAGCGCTGCCTTCTCTGGACTGGATAAAGAAGCGAAAAAAGTGGGTCTTGCGGTCAACGAGGACAAGACGAAGTATTTGCTGTCATCAAAGAAAGAATCGGCGCACCTGCGCCTTGGCAGCCACGTCACTGTTGATAGTTACAAATTTGAAACTGTGAGGGACTTCGTCTATTTGGGAACCAGCATTAACACCGAAAATAATATCAGTCTAGAAATCCAACGGAGAATCACTCTTGCGAACAAGTGCTACTTTGGACTGAGTAGGCAATTGAGAAGTAAAGTCCTCTCTCGAAGAACAAAGATCGCGCTCTATAAGTCTCTCATCATACCTGTCCTGATGTATGGCTCAGATTCATGGACAATGTCAAGAGAAGATGAGATGGCCCTTGGAGTATTTGAGAGAAAAGTTCTCCGGAAGATTTATGGTCCTTCCCGTGATGCCGACGGCGAGTATCGAAGGAGATTTAACGATGAGCTGTACGAGCTTTACGCAGATCTGACCATAGTCCAGCGAATTAAAGCCCAAAGGCTCCGCTGGCTGGGTCACGTCATGCGAATGGACAAAGAAGCTCCAGCCCAGAAGGTTTTCCAATCGTCACCCGAATTCGGCAGCAGAGGAAGGGGGAGGCCTCGACTGAGATGGAAACAACAGGTGGAGGATGACTTGAACTCCCTTGGGGTTTCCAATTGGCGTCAGTTATCGCTAAAAAGGAATGACTGGCGTGCTTTGATAGGCGACGGCCAAAATCGCTTAGGCGGTTAAGCGCCAATAAATGATGAATGATGATGAAAGTGATAATTCACTTGCGTTCAAAGCAGTTTGTCGTTTTAAAAATGTTCGAAAAAGTTTTCGATATTTGAAGAGGTATGAGCATAATGGGAAGGAATGGGTTAATGTTACTATTCGACTGCAGAGTGAATTTCAAAATATTTTTCAAAAACGCGGTATCTCAGATTTTTTTCCACAACGCTCTTTTTCAAAATTTTGTTCAAAAACGCACCAGCTGAAAATTTATTAAAAATTCATTGAAATAAGGCGTTATTAAAAAAAATTTGAAATAATGAGTTTTTGAAAAAAATTCCTAAGTACTGCTTTCTGCAAACAAATTTCGACATATTTATGTATGTAGCTAAGCTGACCAAACGTTCTCCTTTAATGAGCATTGTCCTTCAAAAATGCAGCTTCTACTACGAAAAATGTTGTCCTATTTCGGCTGGCTTATTTTTTATGTTGCTAAATCAAGTTGTATAAAACAATGCTTCATTCGATGATTTTAGTCCATTTAACATTCTTTTACGCACACAAATTCTGGGCAGCTTAGACATAGGGCGTCTTTGAAAAATTTTATTAGAAAACTAGCAGTTACCTGCTGCTTTTTCTGCGAAACTTACAAATCGGACCACATATAAAGTTTCGTTTGGATATCTCGACACCAGCGCCATCTAGCAGTTTTCGTTTTTGTAACGGAGTTCTTCACTGCATATCAAATATATGTAAGTGCCAAAACTGAGGGTGAATTCTGGTTCTATGATATGATAACGTGAAAAAAAATTTGTATGAATTTGAAGTTTCTTTTCACAAATTTTGTATGAAATTTCTTTTCATTTTATCATTTCATAGAACCCGAATTTGCCCCCAGAACAGAATCGGATCATAAATACGGATTTTGCAAATATAGTGACTCCAGCGCCATCTAGCGGAGAAAAATATAGCCTATGTCACGATGAAGAATAAACTAGAGTTTTTGAGCCCATTCGTCACATAAAATAATTAAATAAGCAATTGAAAAAAAAAGAAATCATAAAAATCAACAACTACAGAATTGAATGCCTAATCTGGATGAGGGTCTAGCCTATTATGACCCACCCTAATGTATATACACTCGTGTAATAGTAATGAACCCATGTATCATATATAAAAGGCTGAAGAATTACAGTCATGACTAATTCGATTTTAGCCATGAATAAAAACAAAGCGTTAATGAATTGACAGTAAAAGTGACATGTGTTTGCAAAGCGAATGGTTGTTTGAATGTTTGACTGTAAGTTCAATTGAGCTTTGTTGCAAGTTAGCGTCACACTGACTAGGTGTGTAACATCTGCGTAAGCATTTCAAAGATTTTTAATTTATTACGCTAATGAGAAGCGTACAGTCATATTGTTACAGTTGTGGTAAGTAAAACAGAACCCTAATGAACTTATTATGATTTTTTTTATTGCATTCAACATTTTTTTTCTCACTAAAAATGGTTGATTTTAACAGGATTTTTAAAATTTAAGTGTAACGAAATTTAAAAAAAAAATGTCCATCAAAATTTTTGTCAAAAATTTGTAAAATCCAAAAACTAATCTTGATGAAGGGTAAAGGATGATTTACACGGGTCGATTTTCTGGTCGATTTTTGTCGTTCCACTGCGTTCCACCTTCAAATACAACGTGTGAAAATCGACAAGAAAAATCGACCCGTGTAAATCAGCCTTTAGTCTGTTAAGGGTAAAATTGTGAGTTAAAAGCAGCTATATGGTGGTGTCGCTGTTCGAACATTTTTAAAGTTCCGATTACAAGAGCATTATGTGCCTGTTTTATAATTTTTTTTCTCAATTTGGTTGTAAATATTTTTTTCAAAGTGTTTTTATCCCTCAAATATTCGGGGAGCGCTCGTAAATTAGGAGTCCAATATGAGTCCTAAATATTAGAAAAATATGAGCCTCCGAAATAAGATCATATAGGAGTCCTTTATGACTCCGATTTGATAAAAATTATGAGCCGTATGCCGAAATTGTTCATTTAACAAAGCAATTTTGTAACAAATTTGCATATTTTGGTTGTGAAATCTTTTTGATTTCAAATAAATATTCAATTACATCGCGTGCCGACTGTTCCTGGCAATTTTTCTTGCTATCCTGTTGGCACCGTTCTAGCGGATTCCCTGATAAGTATACCTTCCTACTGCAGGAAGGGAAATACTCATTTCGGACTCATAAATGAGCTCATAAAGAGCGTAAACGCTCCTATTTAGGACTCCTTTCTGCATCATTTATGACTCCGATTGTTTGCTGGGTATTGAAGTTTTGAAATGTAATACATACATGTATTTTTACGACAGAAAGAAATTTAGAATTTTTTAATTCAGAGGTGGAATAAAATATGAAATTAAAAAAAAAAATACATTTTTTTTAATAAAGGTGCTTATAATTTTGTGCACCGCTGTACCTATCAAAAAAGCTTCATAAAGGGAATTTCAAAAGAAAAAAGAATTTTCACATCGTTCATAAATCAATGGCCATATACTGTATTTAAGCAAAAAAGCGTGTAAATTCAAATTAAAGGTGCGAACTTGCAGGCAACATTTTTGGTAACATTTGCCGGTACACCGGTATAAATAATTAAGAAATTTTAATGTGTAAATAAAAACAGTAAACAATATGTGTAGCTACAAATTAAAAAAAAAAAAACAGAAAAATAAGGTGTGGTTTTAGAGTGGGCACACTAAATTAAATCTATCTATAAACAAGTAAGGAAGTCTAAGTTCGGGTAAACCGAACATTAAATACCCAACGGTAGTTTTCATAAGATTTTCGATATTTTCCATTTCGGAAGTGGGCGTGGTTGGTAAGCCATTTCCTCCAATTATATCAGGCATACTCCCTATTATGCTAGTATACGTTGTAACAAATTTCTTCTTTCTACCGTAATCAGTTTAAAAGTTACGACCAGTCGAATTTTCAAATATGCCTCCCTGAAAAGTGGGCGATGGCACGCCTACTTTTAAAAATTTATCAAAAAATCATTACATAATGGCCAGGGGGATTCACCTCTACATTTTATCATTTTAGCCATTTCAGCTACCGAGATATGTAAATTTTTGTGATTTTCGAAATTTTCGATATCGAAAGTGGGCATGGTTGGAGGGCGATTTTATCCATTTTCATCAGGTATACTCAAAACGTTACTAGTATGCTTTGTGTCAAATTTCATTGTCCTAACGTAATCAGTTTAAAAGTTACGACCTGTCGAATCTTCAAAAATGTCTCCCTTAAATTGAGGCGGTGCCACGCCCACTTTAAAAAATTTATGGAAAAATCATAAGAGAATAACCAGGGGATTCTCCTATAAAATTATATAATTTTAGCCATTTCAGCTACCGAGATATGTCAATTTTTGTGATTTTCGAAATTTTCGATATCGAAAAAGGGCCAGAAAGTGACCTGTATACAAAATTTCATGCAAATATCTCAATTTTTATTCAAGTTATAATGCATTTTTTTCAACCTAAGTAAGAACTTTCATATATGGAACTCTATATCTATCTCGATTATTTTGTGCCGTTACGTAGTACCGTTATGTGGACAAAATTATAATACCCTTGTACTAGTACTACTAGTACGCTGGGTATAAAAAAGAATAATTATTATTGTTTTAAATTTAAAATACGAATACGCTTAATCAAACAAAAAGCTAAGCATTTTTAAGTACTCGGAATTTTCATAGCGGTACATGCTCTTCATTCATGTATGAATTTGCCTCAATTAAGAACGTATTTTTTTTTTTAAGTAAGTACAATGTTGTCATTGCTGAAAGCAATTAACTATTAAATAAATCGATTTAGTGGAAATTCGTGTCACTCATTATGATGACCTTCACTGTAGCGCGAAAGCGTAAATTTAAACCTGTATCGTTTTTAATTGTCGGCAAAAAATAAAATAAAAAATTGTAACAAAAAGCAATACACATTTTGCCATTCCACCAATAAAGCGACTTAACAGCATATTTGGTAAGTATCGAAGCACATCCGCAATTTTTCAATTTAACAAATACGTTTTCAAGAGACGTTTATTGTTGACAATAAAAAAATAAAAAAAATTCTAAATTGAAAAATTACTGTTAAAAATCGACAAAAGGATTTTTAAGCATAATTGTTCGAGCACTAATGGCAAAGAGGATCTAATTGAGCAGAAGCGACTGTAATCAGCTGAGTAGGAATCAGGCTTTGTCAGAGGAGTATGCAACAATCGTGTTATTCTAAAGCCTGGTTTTCATTAGGTCAAATTTTGACAAATTATAACGACTTTATCGAAATAAGCAACCAAATCTCGATAAAGTCGATGAAATTTGACAACATTTTTTTTTTTTTTTTTTTTTTTTTTTTTATTATTCGAGCTGGAGCTAAGTAGGCAAACAGATTGTTAAACTGATAAAGAAAATCAGTAAGCCGGCTCTTCATATTTTCCACAGTAGTTAATAGGGTACATAACGGTTCGGATTAGGCCAAACGTTTTTTCATAGTTGTTTTTTGTTTTCGGTTGTCAATTTTATTTAAGATTTTTATAAAATTGAAGCTTTAATAAAATATCAGCGCCAAGTATAGAGAGAAGGGGTTTCCTTTATAGCCTTTTTTACGACAAACATCTTAACTGTTATTGTTTATTTAAATTCAGCACGATTTTAACTGTTGTAGGTAATTCTCATGAACTTGATAAACTGAGATCAGAGCTAAAACCGGTACCAGTGAAACTAGTTTGACAAAACTACACCAATTTCTTGGCTTATTTCTTGCATAAATTATATAAATGCAGACTAGGGATGTTGCGGATGGGGAATTTTTGGTACAGATGCGAATGTAGAGTAGTTTTAAGAATAAAAAAAAGATAAGATGAATAAAAAAAAATTAAAAATAAACTAAAACCAAATAATAAAAAGGTGGCCGCCGTGGCCTTCTACACCAAGTCGTGGCGGTTCGATGCCCGGCAAAAGTAACATCAAAAATTAAAAGAATTTTTCTAAACGGGGTCGCCCCTCGGCAGTAGTTTGGCAAACTCTCCGGGTGTATTTCTGCCATGAGAAGCTTCTCGGCAAAAAATTCATTTGCTTTGCAAGTGTCGTTCGGAGTCGGCAAAAAAGTGTAGGTCCCGCCAACTTGTAGGAAAAAACTCAAAAGCAACACACCACAAGTTGGAAAGAGCAGCTCGGCAAAAATCTCGTTAGAGGTTATGATAACCTGTTGGTATATCGCCGCCATTAGTTTTTTTTTTTTGTTTTTTAAATAACAAAAAGATAACAAATTTAATAAAATTTAATATACTAAAATAAAATAAAAATAAAAAAAGAAAAAAAAAAATAAAATTAAAACAAAAAAAAAAAAGAAAAAAAGATTAAAAAAAATAGAAAAAAAACAGAAAAAAAAAAAATTAAAAAAGATAAAAAAGATAAAAAATAAAAAATGAAAAAAAAAAAAAAATAAAAAAATAAAAATATATAAAATAAATTAAAACAAAAAACAATAAAAAAAATAATAATAAAATAAACTAAAATAAAATTTAATGAATTACAATAAAAAAAATTAAAAATGGGGTCTATCGACGGAGCTTCCCCTTGGTAATACATCGATTTTATCGAAGTTTAGTAGAGGACTTCGATTAAGTCGATTAAATATCTATCGGCTTTAACAAAAAATAAAAAACAAAAATAAAAAAATTTAAAAAAATAGCTTCATATAAAAAAAATATACTAAAACAAAATAAAGTGAAATTTAATAAACTATAATAAAATAAAATTTAATAAAAAAATAAAATAAAAAAATAAAAAAAAAAATTAAATAAAAAAAAATAAAAAAGTAAAAATAAAAAGTAAAAAAATAAAAGCAAAAAAATAAAGAAAATTAAATAAAATTTAATAAACTAAAATAAAAAAATAAGAAAAGATAAAAAAATTAAATAAACTAAAACAAAATGCAATAAAATAAAATAAAAATTCATAAAATAAAATTTAATAAAAAATAAATAAAAAAAAAATAAAATTAAATTAAATAAAAAAATAAATAAAAAATAAAATGAAATGAAATAAAAAAATGAAAATAAAATAAAATAAAATTAAATAAAAAAACTGAAAAAGTATGAAATACAAAGACAAAAATAAAAAAAATAAAAAGAAAAATACATGAATAACAAAAAGTAAAATAAAATAAAAATAAAATATAAATAAAAATAAAAATAAGAATAAAATAAAATGAACATAAAATAAAATAAAAACAAAAAAATAAAATTAAAGAATCTAAAATAACGGAAAATAAAAAAATATAAAATAAACTAAAACCAAATATAATAAAAAAAATAAAAAAAAATAAATTAAATTAAAAAAAAAAAAATAAAACAAAAAATTTAATTAAATTAAAAACAAAAAAATAAAATAAGATTGAATAACATTTAATGAACTAAAGTAAAAGAAAATAAAATATAATAAAATAAAATAAAATAAAATTAAACAAAATAAACTGAAGCAAAATAAAGTAAATAAAAATAAAACAAAAAAAAAAAAATAAAAAATAATAAAATTATATAAAAACGAAAAAAAATTAAATTAAATAAAATTCAATAATCTAAAATAAAATAAAAAAAAAATATAACAAAAAAAATTTAATTATAATAAACTAAATACAAAAATAAATAAAATAAAAACACAATAATAAACTATAATGAAATCAAATAAGGTAAAATAAAAAAAGTAAAACAAAGTAAAATAAAATAAAAAGAAAAAAAAAAAATAAAATAAAAAGAAACAAAAAAAAAAATAAAATAAAAAAACACAATAATAAATAAAATTAAATCAAATAAAGGTAAATAAAAAAATAATAAAACACACTAAAATAAATTAAAAAGAAACAAAATAAAATAAAAATAAAAAAACATTAAAAGCAATGTTACTCTCGATGCTCTGTGTTAAATTTCAGCCAATACGAATATCCGCATTATTACTAATTCATACACATGTATATATACATTCAGACATACATATGCAAATCAATAAATTAAACATATGCATGGTTTGGTGATTTTTACCAAGAATTCGTAAATTTTTTAAATTAAAAAGATTCCACACTTCAATGGGAAGCCCCTTAAATCATTTGCTTTGAATGATGTATTAATTACAACAAAAATTAATTAGAATATTTGAAGTAGTTAAATGTAAATGCACTTAAGTTAAAACCCAGCTTTTATGCTATCCCTTTGAAAAAAAAAAAAATTATAATAATCACATAAAAAATAATGGCTGCTCTCATCCAAAGCCGTGAATTATTCTTGAATAAAATGCATTAAATTTTCCGAGTCAAACACTTGCGTTACCGTTATACATAAATCAACAACTAATTGGCATCGTAATTACTCATAATTTTGAATACTTCTAGCATATAATTAAGTATCTATTATTATTTTATATCAGTTTCAACTGATTTTTAATAAAAATTACACTTTACCTTGGCACAGTGATAAACAATTTATTATTCCAACGTTCTAAACCCAACGGTAAATTATTTTCCGGCACATAACGACCCGTGCTTATAGCTTCCTTTTCAGCTTCTTCACTTGGCCATTCAAATTCTAATTGCTTCCACGCGAATTTTTCTTCAAGTTTAGCTTCAACTTGATTGAAAATTATGCTCGCAAAGAGCAGCGTTGAAAATAATATTAAATTCATTTTTTCTAAATTAAACCAAGACAACTGTCAAGCGTTTCGGTATTCGCTATTTATTTATTTTTTTTTGCACGTCAATTTAATATAAGCGCTTGTATTTGCACGTTGTTACCGTCACTCGCGCTACTTTAACACTGCCTTCGTTTCAAGCTTGGCTTAAGCTTTTTAATTGATCGGTTTGATATTGGTTGGCTCAGTCGCTGGCTATTGCAAAAGATCTTAAATCAAGCAGAACTTGTTGGCCGTGCCAAACGGTTTGTTTGTTGTTTGCTTTGCAGTGACCGTTAAATCACTTGTTTTGCGTTTTTTTTTATCACTGGTTCAAATGTATCTGGCAACATGTTGCTGGGCTTGTCAGTTGTTGCTCTCAAGTGTTTGTTGTTATTGTGCGTTGTGTGATTTCAGCTCTTTGTTGAGTTTGGCAAGTATTGATTATGAGATTTTAGGTGTGTTCGAGTAAAAGCCCAGCATGAATTGTCCAGCAACGAGATATCCCAAAAAAATTTAGCTATGTTCTCTCAAAAGCATCAAGGGTAATTTTATGCTAAGTATAATATTTTACTATATTTATTTACATATAAAAAAACGGTTATTCATAGACAGTTAAGTGTTTTTTTTCACTATTTTATTTTGTGTGGTTTTATTTCATTCTTTCTATTTTACTAGGATAGTTAAAAATCGATAGCTGTTTTTAATCAGAATTGTACGAGCACTAACGCAAGAAAAACGGCTGTAATCAGCTGAGCGTAAATTAAGACTTAGAAATACTACAGGGCTGCGTAGCTGATTTGTTATAAGCAATTGCTTTAACCGCTTCGGTGCAGACACAGTAGTTCTGTGTCCGAAAATCCATCTGATGTGGAGCCTGGAAAGTCCGAAACGCGTCATGGTATCCATCGCTGTGTAAATCTTTGTCAATTTTCTCTAAGTATCAAAATTCATAAAAATTTCGTAAATTAAGATTGTTAGATGAACATTTAAGTATCACGCCACAGTAGTAATGGATTGTGCTTACAGATTACAATATGTACGGTATGAGCTTGAAGGTAATTTTATCATAACCGATAACACCAAATGAATTAATTTTTTATATTATATTAGACAAATTTGTTATTTTTTGTTCATGCAGGCCATTTCCTATAATGATGTCATTATGAGAATTTATAATGGATACATACAGTACACATTTCCAGCCCAATTTTGCAATAAGCTCATAAATTTAAGCTAAGTGTCACATTACAATACTACATAGTTCAATTATAAGCTCTGATTCCTTACTTTTCTGACTAAATGTAGTAGAACTGTCAAAATCAGAAAATCTGCGCTCAGTGCGAGATCAATACCAAGGAGTACGGGATCGCAAAAATGGTACAGCTGTTAAACTTGTTCGCTTGACAGTTCTACAATATGTAGTTAGAATTTACCAGCAAAAAATCTGCTGACTAAATCTTGCAGCTCTCTGACTTGAGAGAGCTCAATTTTCTGCTCTCAGTCTAGTCAGAAAAGTGGCGTACGGGATCACCTTCCTGTAGTTCGTGACTGTTTCTGACTATTTCTGACTGTCAAATTGGTGTAACGGATCAGAGCTATAAATAGGCAAACTAAGTGCCGTTTTCTCATACAGCCATTTTGTATTTTGTATGAAAAAATATTTTTATCGTGAAATTGAATTGTAAAGTTCACTAAAAAGTTTCAAAAATAACTTTAGGACACTACTCACAATTTTTATATCTTTCGTGAACATGAAATGGTATCATAACTTTGGTCCGATGTTTTTAAGTATGAGAAGAAGAAGAGTAGACGTATCAATAAGTATACCGATATAAACAGGGCGACGAGCTGAGTTGATTGAGCCATGTTCGTCTACCTGTCCGCCTGTTTGAATGCTAAAATTTGGTGTGCAGCTATCATTTTATACGAGATTAATCATTGTTTAGAACCAGAGAGATTAGATCAAATTATTACATATAGCTCCCATACAATCGATTGTTCCGATAAACAGAATTGGGCTATAATTGGGCTGAAATTTTGTTACTTTTGCACTAGGGATCCCGACCCTTTTTAAGCGCTTGAAAATCCCGGGATTTTTGGAAAACATGTTAATTTAAATTAAATTTTTTGAATTTTATTTCTTTTTTTTTAATTTAATTTTATTTTATTTTATTTTGTTTTATTTTATTTCATTTTATTTTATTTTATTTTATTTTATTTTATTTTATTTTATTTTATTTTATTTTATTTTATTTTATTTTATTTTATTTTATTTTATTTTATTTTATTTTATTTTATTTTATTTTTTTTAATTTTATTTTATTTTATTTTATTTTATTTTATTTTATTTTATTTTATTTTATTTTATTTTATTTTATTTTATTTTATTTTTTTTTTATTTTGTTTTATTTTATTTTATTTTTTTTTTATTTTATTTTATTTTATTTTATTTTATTTTATTTTATTTTATTTTATTTTATTTTATTTTATTTTATTTTATTTTATTTTATTTTATTTTATTTTATTTTATTTTATTTTATGTCCTTTACCGCTTGTTTTGTCCTTCCTGCTGGGTATATAATTTTCGGTTCGATCTAACCTCAGGCTTCTTCACTGATTAATATTTGCCTTCATTTACATACATTTCCTTATTGTGCGAGCCCGACAGGGCGTAACTGCATTTCATGCCGTTTTCATTCAGCAGACACTTTAATTTTAATTTTTAGTCATTTGATTTGACTTGATATACATTTATACATAAATATGTGGGGAATTCCACGAAAACTGAACAAAATTTATAAAAAAAACTAGATTAAGCTACTGGATAGCAATTAAAGGTTCTTATGAGTATTGGTACTTTACCCAAATAATCTAAAAGTACATTTACCCGCACCAAATTTGGCGAAAAATTGCAAACTTGGCGCGTTTTTCCATAAAATTCGCATTTTCCAAATTTGGAACTCCATCACAATGGACCTCATTTGCCGAATAATACAATCCACAGTTCCTCAAAATAGCAACCCTGCGGCTGTTCCACATTTAGAATCGCCCAGCAAGACCCTTAATGGATAATTGACGTGAGATAACTTTTGCACTATGCAATAAATGAAGACATGCATGGATGGAGGGGGTATGTCGCATTTTGAGTGAAACGAGAAAATCGGCTTTAAAGTTTTGCTTAAACATTTGAAGTTTTTTCGAATCTTTATGGAAAACTGACAAAAAAATTATGCAAAGCCATAAAAGACGTTGCATAATATGCAATAAAAAGCATAAAATTATATTTAGTGTTTTATAAGAAAAAAACGGAACATACCCCCTTCTTCCACAATTAATATTGAAAAGTTGTGTACATACCCCCTTCATCCATGAATTATCTTCTACAATTTTCACGATAGGCAGATTCTGATAAGACAGAAATATAGATCTGCATAAAAACTATTCACCAATGCCAAAAACAGAATTGAGTGAGAATGCGACATACCCCCTTCATCCATGCATGTCTTCAAATGTGTAAATAACCATTTCAACTACTTTTTTTTAAAGGAAAATGGGCGAATTCACAGCAAAAGACAGAAGCCTTCTTGACTCTTCTTTTATTATTACTCTACAGGTGTTTAAATTATCACGGTAATTCATTTTATTTCGTTGCCTTTTTGTGCTGGTAGAAGATTCTTGCAGGGAAGGTGAAACCAAATGCAAATTTGCCAGTGTAAACGTTGTTGAACTGGCTCATTTGAATTCGTAGAATTTGGTGCGGTGTAAATGTAGTATAAAGTTTCGTTAGAGTCGCTTTAAATGAATCCCTCGGAGAATCAAATAAGTATGCTCGGACCTGTTTATCGAGTTGTTTCGTTGTATACATAAGACTTGACCAAAGAAATATTAACATATTTTTTATAAATGTCCACATTGTTTTTCACTTTAAGAAATATTTAAAGCCAGATTACTCGGGAACTGTCCTGGTGCCTAAAATTTTCATTACAAAGTTTTTTGCGCAAAATAAAATTTCTTACAATATTACAAACCACAGTTTCGTCTTATCTCACCTTCTTTTGTTGTTGTTGTTAAGATGACCAAATATGGAATTCAGTCACCTGTTTCGTGGACTTCCCCACATTTATTACGTATGCCGGTTTATTTTAGTACTTTTTGCGTTTTTTATTTTCGCTCATCTTTATTATTTAACGAGTTGGCAGCATCATTGACCGCGCTCCTAAATGTGGAACGAACCATAAACATTTGCACATACACATGTGTGTATTTAAAGCTCGTGCTGATCGCATACGTCAATTATGTATGTATGTATGTACTACTACATTAATTGTGATTTGTTAATACTTGCGTGTCGTTTATGTGAAATTGTTTGTCAAATAAATGTCAGAGGATTATTGTATGAAAAGAGTAGTATTTCAGAACTTTAGTGGATACTCTAGATCAATTGGAGCTCAAAGTATGACAGTATGAAATGTTTTTCCATTTCCTTTATAATCCCCCTTTTTTGCCCCGTAAAAACGAGTTTGTTTGACTTTTATTGTTATTATTGGCTTTCTTTCAAAAACCCCATTCAACACAATTTTTTATTATCAAAAAAAAAAAAAAAAAAAAAAAAATCACAAAACACTATTGCCACTTGATGTCAGACCTCACTGATTTCATAGATTTTTTTGTTATTTTTTTTTTTAATTTGTTTTGACAGTTTGCGCTTTTGTTTGGTTCTTTACAAATTTTGGAAGCGGTGTTTAGAGATAATTAGCCAAATGAGTCATGGGCTTGGGTAGAGAGCGTCATCAAATCGAATTTCCGTTGATTTTTGAATATAGTGGTTAATAACCCCACAAACATTTAAGTTAGATATCCGTTAGAAGTTAATTACATAATTAATCAGCTCTATTAAGTTTATCATTATAACTCATTTTAATCTATTTTAAATTTTTTTTAATAATTTTTATTTCTTCATTTGATTAATCACATTTTATTTGATTATTTTTAGTTTTATTTTAATTTATTTTATTTTATATTTTTTTTTAATTTTATTTCATTTTACTTTAAAGTAAATATTTAATTTAATTTATCTTACAGAATACCAAAATCGTCTCAGGTCACATAAGTTGCCTCTAATGAAGTATCTTAAATTCAGTGACATGAGATGAGAGGGACGTACAAAATACAGTTATAATTTGTATATATTTTTGTGAGAGCTTCCAACAAAGAAAAAAAAAATAACTTGACAAGGAAGCTCTTAATTGAGCTATTCAAATAATAAATGTAGTAATTCCATTCAAAATTTACCCTTTCAAGGATGCCTCATTTTGTCGACAACAACACTTTTATCTGTCAAAAAAGCGACTACCAAGAATTGTTTCTGTAATGACACTGCAATGCTGGCTCTCACAATGGTCTATTGTTTGCATTGCTAGTTAATGGCAGCAAATGTTTCACCATTTTCGCCGCAATCATATTAGGGTTGTTGTTCTTTATAAGACAATTGATGCAATGTTTTGCTACTTTCGTAAATAGACGTACATAACTAGCTTTCTTTGAGCTAGAGACGCTACGAATTAAGAATTTTAGACCTTCGAGGATGCCATGCGAATAAAATAAAAAGAAAAAAAAAAAATTACAAAAAAAAAAAAAAATAATAGAAAAAAATTAAAAAAAAAAAAAATAAATAGTAAAAAAAAAAATTTAAATAAATAAAAGGAATTAAATAAAATTAAAGAAAATAAAGAAAAAAAAACATAAAAAATAAAAAAAAACAAAAAAAATAAAAAAAAAACAAAAAAAATAAGAAATAAGAAATAAAAATAAAAAAAATAAATTAACACAAAAAAAAAAATAAAAACAAAAAAAAAAAGAAAAAAAAACAAAAAATAAAATAAAATAAAAACAAAAAAAAAAAATAAAAATAAAAAAAAAACTGAAAAAAAAAAATAAAATTAAATAAACAGAAAAAAAAAACAAATTAAAAAAATATAATAGATAAAATGAAAGAATATAAAAACATAAAATAAAAAAAGATAAAATAAAAATAAAAAAAAGTAACAAAAATAAAAAAGTAAAATAAATAAAATAAAACAAAAAAAAAAAAATAAAACAAAATAAAAAAATAAATTTTCTAGGAATAGAAGCTTTTATTCTTGCGGTTGAATTTCAAGCAGTAGCGGTTCCATAGTTAAAACTAAGCAGTATATGCGAATATTCGCCACATCCCTACTTTATACCATAGCCAGTACCGTTTAAGCTGTAGACAATCAAAAGATGCGAGGATGCGCCAAGGTGCAAAGGAAATTCGTTTATTGTACTTCATTCAATGCACCAGCAATAAAATGCAACAATAACAATAGATAGCAAATAGTCAGGAGCAAAAGCATGCCAAGGAAGAAAGGTGAAAATATTGAGTTCATTTTCCATACAAATTGCAAAAGACAAGAATATGAATGCATTGAAATAGTAATACAAAAATAGAAAAAAAAAAAAAAAAAAACGACACAAATTACTGCGAACAAAAATCCAATAGTAAAGTAAGACAATAGGTTCAATAAAAGCGTCAGACGCTACATTGTGGTGTATCATTTCGTGCGATAACGGTCTTGTTGTAGACTATTGTTGTTCTTGTTGTTGTTGTTTTAAATAGGTATTTGGAGTAATTGTAACGACTTTATTAGTGGGTCTGTTGCGTTTGTCTGCATGTCGCCGCCTTTGTGCATTCAACGGAAATGACATTTATTGAGAGCCAATGAGCTTTTATGAACGTTTGCTGGCAATAATTTGCTTAAATTGTTTGAGTTCAGGTGATAATTTAGCTTCTAAAAACTAAAAATAAAATAGAAAAAAAAAGAAAATAAATGGGGGGGGGGGGGGGGAAATAGGAAAAAAAAGGAAAAAAATTAGGAAAAAAGAAAAAAATAAAAAAGAAAAAAAAAATAAAAAAAGAAAAAAAAAAAAAAAAAAAATAAAAAAAAAAATAAAAAAGAAAAAAAAAAAAAAAAAAGAAAAAAAAAAAAATTAAAAAGAAAAAAAAAATAAAAAAGAAAACAAAAATAAAGAATAGAAAAAAATAACCTAAAAAATAGAACAAAAAAAAAATAAAGAAATGAAAGAAAAAAAAAATTAAATAAACTAAAAAAAAAAAACAAAGAATAAAAAGGTAAAAATTATACACAAGAAAAAACGAGAAAAAAACAAAAAAAATTGAGTTAAATAAACTAAATTATAATATAAAATAATAATAAAATAAAACAAAATTAAAATGGAAATAGAAAAATTAATAAAAAAATTTGAATAAAAAAATAAAAAAAATTTAAATTTAAATAAAAAATAAAATAAAATAAAAATTAAAAAATGAAATGACAACAACAAAAGTATAAAAAATTAAAAAAATACAAAATTAAATAAACAAAAAAAAAAGAAAATAAAATCAGGAAGTTAAAAGTAAATGGAAAAACAAAAAAAAAAATAGAAAAAAAAAAAAATTTAAGTAAAATAAAATAAAAAAAAAACAATGAAATAAATTTAATAAAATACAAAAACAAGAAAAAAATAAACGAAATAAAAAAATTAACTAAAATAAAACTGTTTATATACAAAAAAATAAAATAGTTACAAAAAAAAAATAAATAAAAAAATTAATAAACAAATATTGAAAACAATTTATGCAATAAAAAAACTTAAATAAAAAATAAATAAAATAAAAAATAATTTAAAATAAAAACTAAAACAAAGTAATACTAAAAAAACGAAAAAAATAAGTGAAATAAGGAAATAAAGTAAAATAAAAATCAAACTAAAATAAAGTTAACTTATACAAAAAAAAAATTAATAAAATAAATAAAAAACAATAAAATGAAAAAAGAAAAAAATAAAACAAAAAAAAAAAATCAAATAAAATAAAAAAAATAATTAAGAAAAAAATCAAATAAAATAAAACAAAAAAATATTTAATTAAATAAAAGCAACTAGCCGGATTTCACTCATTTTTGGGATTAGTCACATAATTTCTTGTAGGGTATATAGATAAGTTTAAATGTTTATTGCCCCTATGTGTATGCTACAAACCGAAAAAGTGAAACATATTCAAAAGTTCACAAGCACTATCAAACTAACGATGATGTTACAGCCCCAACAAGTGATTTATGTTATGATTTTCTTCCTTAAAAAAAAAAAGGTAAAACCAAAAAAAGAAAAGGAAATCTGAAAATAAAATAAAAAAACCCATTTCGGTTGTTGCATTGTTGCTCGCACGATGATGATGATGATGACTACCATAATGCGCTCATCATTGTTAGTGGGTTTGCCTCCCCCACACATTTATGAGGCTGTCAAGATTCTGATACTTATGCGCTTTCGTATTGCTACTGACAGCCAGCTTCAGCATGCCACATGTGGGTTGTGTTGCATTTACAACAACAATCTATGAATATGCAAGCCATTTTTCTTGGGCTGATGATAGACATTTGGCGCAGTTCAACGTTTTATTTATTCATACGATTTACCTCAACTTACTGTTTTTTTTTTAACGACACACAAAATGCGCTGATTTTGATTTGGGAAATAAGTGAGTTTTCTACTTTTAGCGAGCAAAAAATGTTTGAAGCATTTATTTTGTGTGAATTTATTGAATTTGATTATTTTGTTGGAGTTGGAAAATTTATCAGCATTTTTGATTACAACTCACTTTGTTGTTTGGCTTCTTTCGACTTTGAAAAATTATTGGATGATTTGAAAAAGCTTTGCAATTTTTTGGCTTTGTGTGCAGTGCAGAAATCAACTGCAGCTTTTGATTCATAATTCAATCATACTTTTTTTGTTCCTTAATATCTCATTTTTCTGTGGCTTCCTTTTTCATTTTTACTGACACAAATTTTATGAGATTTTTTTTCATAATGTTGATTGAAAGCATCTAAGGTACTAGAAGGGTTAATTTAAAAAAAAATAGAGTGAAATAAAATAAAATAAAATTAAAATTAAAATTAAAATTAAAATTAAAATTAAAATTAAAATTAAAATTAAAATTAAAATTAAAATTAAAATTAAAATTAAAATTAAAATTAAAATTAAAATTAAAATTAAAATTAAAATTAAAATTAAAATTAAAATTAAAATTAAAATTAAAATTAAAATTAAAATTAAAATTAAAATTAAAATTAAAATTAAAATTAAAATTAAAATTAAAATTAAAATTAAAATTAAAATTAAAATTAAAATTAAAATTAAAATTAAAATTAAAATTAAAATTAAAATTAAAATTAAAATTAAAATTAAAATTAAAATTAAAATTAAAATTAAAATTAAAATTAAAATTAAAATTAAAATTAAAATTAAAATTAAAATTAAAATTAAAATTAAAATTAAAATTAAAATTAAAATTAAAATTAAAATTAAAATTAAAATTAAAATTAAAATTAAAATTAAAATTAAAATTAAAATTAAAATTAAAATTAAAATTAAAATTAAAATTAAAATTAAAATTAAAATTAAAATTAAAATTAAAATTAAAATTAAAATTAAAATTAAAATTAAAATTAAAATTAAAATTAAAATTAAAATTAAAATTAAAATTAAAATTAAAATTAAAATTAAAATTAAAATTAAAATTAAAATTAAAATTAAAATTAAAATTAAAATTAAAATTAAAATTAAAATTAAAATTAAAATTAAAATTAAAATTAAAATTAAAATTAAAATTAAAATTAAAATTAAAATTAAAATTAAAATTAAAATTAAAATTAAAATTAAAATTAAAATTAAAATTAAAATTAAAATTAAAATTAAAATTAAAATTAAAATTAAAATTAAAATTAAAATTAAAATTAAAATTAAAATTAAAATTAAAATTAAAATTAAAATTAAAATTAAAATTAAAATTAAAATTAAAATTAAAATTAAAATTAAAATTAAAATTAAAATTAAAATTAAAATTAAAATTAAAATTAAAATTAAAACTAAAATTAAAATTAAAATTAAAATTAAAATTAAAATTAAAATTAAAATTAAAATTAAAATTAAAATTAAAATTAAAATTAAAATTAAAATTAAAATTAAAATTAAAATTAAAATTAAAATTAAAATTAAAATTAAAATTAAAATTAAAATTAAAATTAAAATTAAAATTAAAATTAAAATTAAAATTAAAATTAAAATTAAAATTAAAATTAAAATTAAAATTAAAATTAAAATTAAAATTAAAATTAAAATTAAAATTAAAATTAAAATTAAAATTAAAATTAAAATTAAAATTAAAATTAAAAATAATAAAACAAAATAAAAACCAATGAAAAAATTAATGAAAAAAAATGAAATAAAGTAAAAATATAAATTAAGAAAAAGTAAATTAAATAAAAAAAAAAACAAAAAAAAATTAAATAAATAAATAAAAAAAATAAAAAAAAAATAAGAAATTAAAAAAAAATTAAAATAAAACGAAATAAAATAAAATTGAATAGCATAAAAAATAAAAAAAATTAAAAAAGAATTAAAAACAAGAAAAAAACAAAAAAATTTAAATTAAATAAAATTGAATTTAAAATAGAATTGAAAACAAAAAATAAAAATAAACACAATAAAATAAAATACAATACAAATAAAAAAATAACAAAAAAATTAAAATAAAATACAATTTAATTTAAGTCAATAACATAAAAAAATAAAAACAAAAAAAAAAAATAAAATTCAGTACGAAACAATAAAAAACCCATGAAATATAAAAAATTAATAAAAAAAAAATCAAAAGAGATAAAATAAAATAAAAAAGCAATAAATAAAAAAAATTAATGCAAAAATTTAATGAAATAAAAATAAAATAAAATAAAGTATACTACCATAAAAAATTAAAATAAAGTTAAGTATCATGAAATAAAACAAATTAGATAAAATAAATAATAACATTAAAAAAAAAAATAAAAATAAAAAAAGAAAAAAAATAAAAATAAAAAACAAAAAAAAATAAAAAAATAAAAAAATTAGATAAATAAAACACAATGAACTCAAATTAAAAATAATATGAAATAAAAGGAAAAAATCAAATAAAATAAAATAAAATTAAAAAAAAATTAAAAAGAGAAAATAAAAAAATATATAAAAAATAGAATAAAAAAATAAATATAAATAAAATAACATTTTATTGAAGTAAATAGCTGAAAAACCTTAAAAAAATAAAAAAAATATAAAAGAAAAAAAAAAAATAAAATCAAATCAAAAATAGCATAAAAAACAAAAAAAGAAAAAAAATTTAAAAAAAAAAAGTTTGTTAAATTGAAAATTTAGATAATTAAAAAAAAAAAATAAAAAAAGGAAGTTTGTCATTGAAAACGCGTTGAAATTATCAACCATTTTTAAACCATCCGAAATCGCCTTTAGCTCTAAATAAGTCAAAGTGAATTCCCCTAAACATTTAAAACAATATATCTGACAACTTCCTTAACTCGTCACTTTCAAATTTAAGTTTTCCTGAAGAAGCACCTCCAACAGCTTGCTGGCACTAACAACACCAAGTGCAAGCAGGACGGAACAAATGAAAATGCTTAAATAAATGAATAGCTCGTAAAAGTAAACCACTTACACCCATCCACACGATTACCGCTAGTCAAAATGCGCATTACCGGATTCTATTACAACAAATTAACCGCAATAAATTTTTAGCAGAACAGTTTAAAGCAAAAGTGAGACAGACAGACAGCCCTTTGAGCCACCAAGTGTTGAGATATGGTGCTGCTGCTGCCGTCACTGCTGTTAAACGAATTTTTAGCTTCGAGCGCTTTTTTCAATTTTCTTCAAGTAAATTGCATTGTCTGGCGCATAGAGCGTTGTGTGATGAGCCAAAATGAGCGCCAAAGAGATTAAAGTGAAATTTACGGGTGCTCAGAGAGGGGAAGGAGTTTACTGCAGAAGGATTACATATTTTAATTTTTAAGTAGACTTAAGCAAATGTGAATTTGACTACTCAACAAAACAAAAAAAAAAAATTGAAAAAAGAAAAAAAAAACAAAACAAAAAACAAAAATTGAAAAAAGAAAAAAAAAAATAAATAAAAAAAGAAAAAAAAAAAAAAAAAAAGAAAAAAAAAGAAAAAAAGAAAAATAATTCCTTAAAATTTATTTCGAGCCATAACCTATCTCTTGATTATTTTTCGTGCTCTGAAAAACTAAAATTCTTTCTAACCTCAAAACCTACAAATGCACCATAACTAAGTATATTTTTATTATTTACTTGGCAATCTAAATTCCACAAAAACTTCATTTGACTGCCAAAATAGCTGCACAGCGTGCAATTTCAAAAGTGTCAAAGTGCATGTTCAACTTTCCTGTAATTATCCTCTTGAGTTTGATGAGCAAATATTTTTATTTAAATTCTTAACAGCGCACACTCACATTTCTTAGGAGACAATTTTTACATGCATATCTTTGTAAGTTTGAAGTTTTGCAAAAGTTTTGTTGGTGTGCATTGGTGTATGTATGGGCATGTTTAAGTGTGAGTGGGTGTATATGAACAGCATTCAAGAAACTTTCGCTGCAACTTCAAAATGAAGCAAATTCACATAACTTTCAGTTTCCCGCTGCGACACTTACAAAAAAAAAAAAAAACTTGCACAAAGTCAAACTAGTTGTACCTGTGTAGGAGTATCAAAACAAATGTTTTGGTAGAAAGGAAAATATGTGGAAATTGTATTTAGCAGAGCGACAGGATAACTCTCACCAATTCCAAGAGTTTTTTATATTAAATAAAACATAAAATGAAAAAAAAAAATTTAAGAAAAAATAAATAAATGAAACAAAAAAAAAAATTAAACGAAAAAAAAAATAAAAACAAACCAAAGAAAAAAAAAATTATAAAATAAAATAAGATAAAATAAAATGAAATAAAATAAGATGAAAAAGAAATAAAAAATATAAAAATTTAAAAAAATATAAAAAAATAAAGAATTAAGTAAAATAAAACGAAAAAGTAACAAAAAAATTAAATAGGGTAAAATAACGTAAAATAAAATAAAAAAATAAAATAAAAAAGAATAAAAAAATAATTAAAAAAAAAAATAAAAAAAATAAAAAAAATGAAATAAAAAATAAAAAAAAAATCAACTAAAATAAAAAATAATAATAAAAAAAAATAAATAATATGAAAAAAAGTAAAATAAAAAAGCAAAATAAAAAAAAAATAAATAAAACAGAAAAAAAATTTAAAGTAAACAAAACAGAAAAATAAAATAAAAAACAATAAAAAATAATAAAAAATGAAATAAAAAATATAACACAAAAAAAAAAAAAATAAAAAAACTTTATAAAAATAAAAAAAAAAATAAAAATAAATAAATTATAAAACAAATAAAATAAAAAAAAAATAATTAAAAAAAAAAACAAATAAAATAAAACAAATACAAAAAAAATTAAAAATATAAAAAAAATTAAAAAAAAAAAACAAAACATAAAGTAAAATAAAGAAATAAAAATAAAATAAAGGAATACAGCAAACCAAAAAAAGTAAAAATAAAAAAGATAAAAACAGCAAAAAAATAAAAAAAAATAAAATTAAGAAAATAAAAAATTAAATAGAAGAAAAAAATAAAAAATTAAATTGAAAAAAAAAAAAACAAAAAAAAAAAAATTTAATCAATTAAAAAAAAAATAAAATAAAATAAAATAAGGTAAATAAGAAATAAAGTAAAAACAAAAAAGTGAAAATAGGAAATAAAAGGTAAAACAAAATAAAATAGAATTTAACTAAATTATATAAAAAGAATGCATAAAAAAGTAACAAATATAATAAAGCAAAATAAAATAAAAAAATAAAAACAGTAAAAAAACAATAAAATAAAGTAAAGCAAAAAAAAAAAAAAAATAAAGAAAAAAAATAAAAAAAATAAAAACAGAGTAAACAAGTAAGGAAAGCTGTCTTCGGCTGTGCCGAAGGCTAAATACCTTTCATGAATAAGCGTTAAGATTTTCACGGTTTGATCCCCAGTACAGCCTGTGTGAATTTAACTTTAGCTCATACCGAAATTATCGGAGCTATCGATTATATGGGGACGATGTGTTATATTGGTTCAATCTCATTGATTTTTAGCATCGACATTCCACATTCTAAAATAGCAACATTTACGAAATTTCACGTTCCTACCGATATAATTACAGAAGTTATCTACCAAAATCCGTTTATCGGAACAATCGATTGTATGGGGGCTATGTGAAATATTTATCCAATCTCGATGATTTTCAACATCGATATTTCACATATAAAAATAGCAATACGTCCAAAATTTCACGTTCCTAAGTGTTTAATTACAGGAGTTATAGCCCAAAATCCGTTTATCGGAATAATCGATTGTATGGGAGCTATGTGAAATATTTATCCCATCTCTATGAGTTTCAACATCGATATTTCACATATAAAAATAGCAACACTTACAAAATTTCACGTTCCTACGTGTTTAATTACAGGAGTTATAGCCCAAAATCCGCTTATCGGAATAATCGATTGTATGGGAGCTATGAGAAATATTTATGCCATCTCAATGATTTTCAACATCGATATTTCGCATATAAAAATAGCAATACTTACAAAATTTCACGTTCCTACGTATTTAATTACAGGAGTTATAGCCCAAAATCCGTTTATCGGAATAATCGATTGTATGGGAGCTATGTGAAATATTTATCCCATCTCTATGAGTTTCAACATCGATATTTCACATATAAAAATAGCAACACTTACAAAATTTCACGTTCCTACGTGTTTAATTACAGGAGTTATAGCCCAAAATCCGCTTATCGGAATAATCGATTGTATGGGAGCTATGAGAAATATTTATGCCATCTCAATGATTTTCAACATCGATATTTCGCATATAAAAATAGCAATACTTACAAAATTTCACGTTCCTACGTATTTAATTACAGGAGTTATAGCCCAAAATCCGTTTATCGGAATAATCGATTGTATGGGAGCTATGTGAAATATTTATCCCATCTCTATGAGTTTCAACATCGATATTTCACATATAAAAATAGCAACACTTACAAAATTTCACGTTCCTACGTGTTTAATTACAGGAGTTATAGCCCAAAATCCGCTTATCGGAATAATCGATTGTATGGGAGCTATGAGAAATATTTATGCCATCTCAATGATTTTCAACATCGATATTTCGCATATAAAAATAGCAATACTTCCAAAATTTCACGTTCCTACCTATATAATTACAGGAGTTATCTACCAAAATCCGTTTATCGGAACAATCGATTGTATGGGGGCTATGTGAAATATTTATCCAATCTCGATGATTTTCAACATCGATATTTCACATATAAAAATAGCAATACGTCCAAAATTTCACGTTCCTACGTGTTTACTTACAGGAGCTATAGCCCAAAATCCGTTTATCGGAATAATCGATTGTATGGGAGCTATGTGAAATATTTATCCCATCTCTATGAATTTCAACATCGATATTTCACATATAAAAATAGCAATACTTACAAAATTTCACGTTCCTACGTATTTAATTACAGGAGTTATAGCCCAAAATCCGTTTATCGGAATAATCGGTTGTATGGGAGCTATATGTTATATTGGTCCGATCTTGCTGGTTCCGACAAATGATTCCTATATTGGAAAATGGTGGCCGCATACCAAATTTCAGCCAAATATCTCAAAAACTGAGGGACTAGTTTGCGTTCAAACAGACAGACAGACAGACAGACAGACGGACAGACGGACAGACGGACAGACGGACAGACGGACAGACGGACAGACGGACATGGCTAAATCAACTCTTCTCGTCATTCTGATCATTTCGGTATACTTATTGATGGGTCTATCTCTTCTTCTTCTCATATTTACAAACATCGGACCAAAGTTATAATACCATTTCATGTTCATGAAAGGTATAAAAATGTAAAAACAAAGAAAAAAGAAAAACTTGAAATGGAAGAAAAAAAATTGAATTGAAAACAAACAAAAAAATGAATTAAAAAAAATAAAAAAAAAAAATAAAATAAAACAAAAAAATTAAAAATATAGAAAAAAATAAAAAAAGCAAATAATAAAGTAAAATAAAGAAATAAAAATAAAATAAAGAAATATGGCAAACCAAAACAAGTAAGGAAAGCTGTCTTCGGCTGTGCCGAAGGCTAAATACCTTTCATGAATAAGCGTTACGATTTTCACGGTTTGATCCCCAGTACAGCCTGTGTGAATTTAACTTTAGCTCATACCGAAATTATCGGAGCTATCGATTATATGGGGACGATGTGTTATATTGGTTCAATCTCATTGATTTTTAGCATCGACATTCCACATTCTAAAATAGCAACATTTACGAAATTTCACGTTCCTACCGATATAATTACAGAAGTTATCTACCAAAATCCGTTTATCGGAACAATCGATTGTATGGGGGCTATGTGAAATATTTATCCAATCTCGATGATTTTCAACATCGATATTTCACATATAAAAATAGCAATACGTCCAAAATTTCACGTTCCAAAGTGTTTAATTACAGGAGTTATAGCCCAAAATCCGTTTATCGGAATAATCGATTGTATGGGAGCTATGTGAAATATTTATCCCATCTCTATGAGTTTCAACATCGATATTTCACATATAAAAATAGCAACACTTACAAAATTTCACGTTCCTACGTGTTTAATTACAGGAGTTATAGCCCAAAATCCGCTTATCGGAATAATCGATTGTATGGGAGCTATGAGAAATATTTATGCCATCTCAATGATTTTCAACATCGATATTTCGCATATAAAAATAGCAATACTTACAAAATTTCACGTTCCTACGTATTTAATTACAGGAGTTATAGCCCAAAATCCGTTTATCGGAATAATCGATTGTATGGGAGCTATGTGAAATATTTATCCCATCTCTATGAGTTTCAACATCGATATTTCACATATAAAAATAGCAACACTTACAAAATTTCACGTTCCTACGTGTTTAATTACAGGAGTTATAGCCCAAAATCCGCTTATCGGAATAATCGATTGTATGGGAGCTATGAGAAATATTTATGCCATCTCAATGATTTTCAACATCGATATTTCGCATATAAAAATAGCAATACTTACAAAATTTCACGTTCCTACGTATTTAATTACAGGAGTTATAGCCCAAAATCCGTTTATCGGAATAATCGATTGTATGGGAGCTATGTGAAATATTTATCCCATCTCTATGAGTTTCAACATCGATATTTCACATATAAAAATAGCAACACTTACAAAATTTCACGTTCCTACGTGTTTAATTACAGGAGTTATAGCCCAAAATCCGCTTATCGGAATAATCGATTGTATGGGAGCTATGAGAAATATTTATGCCATCTCAATGATTTTCAACATCGATATTTCGCATATAAAAATAGCAATACTTCCAAAATTTCACGTTCCTACCTATATAATTACAGGAGTTATCTACCAAAATCCGTTTATCGGAACAATCGATTGTATGGGGGCTATGTGAAATATTTATCCAATCTCGATGATTTTCAACATCGATATTTCACATATAAAAATAGCAATACGTCCAAAATTTCACGTTCCTACGTGTTTACTTACAGGAGCTATAGCCCAAAATCCGTTTATCGGAATAATCGATTGTATGGGAGCTATGTGAAATATTTATCCCATCTCTATGAATTTCAACATCGATATTTCACATATAAAAATAGCAATACTTACAAAATTTCACGTTCCTACGTATTTAATTACAGGAGTTATAGCCCAAAATCCGTTTATCGGAATAATCGGTTGTATGGGAGCTATATGTTATATTGGTCCGATCTTGCTGGTTCCGACAAATGATTCCTATATTGGAAAATGGTGGCCGCATACCAAATTTCAGCCAAATATCTCAAAAACTGAGGGACTAGTTTGCGTTCAAACAGACAGACAGACAGACAGACAGACAGACAGACGGACAGACGGACAGACGGACAGACGGACAGACGGACATGGCTAAATCAACTCTTCTCGTCATTCTGATCATTTCGGTATACTTATTGATGGGTCTATCTCTTCTTCTTCTCATATTTACAAACATCGGACCAAAGTTATAATACCATTTCATGTTCATGAAAGGTATAAAAAGTAAAAATAAAAACAGTAAAAAAATAAAAAAAATAAAATTAACAAAATAAAAAATTAAATAAAAGAAAATAAATAAAAAAAAGATTAAATTGAAAAAAAAAAAACAAAAAAAAAAAATTTAATAAAATAAAGTAAAAAAAATAAAATAAAATAAGATAAAAAAATTAAGAAATAAAGTAAAAACAAAAAAGTGACAATAGGAAATAAAAGGTAAAGCAAAATAAAATAGAATTTTTATTTTATATAATTTATATATTTATTTAGAATTAAATAAAATTAAACAAAATAAAAAAATAAAATAAAATAAAATAGGATAAAATAAAACAAAATCTTATGAAAATAAAAAAGAATAAAAAATGTAACAAAGCAAAAAAAAAAAAATAAATAAAAACAGTAAATAAAAAAATAAAAACACTAAAAAAAAATTAAATTCAGTAAAGCAAAAAAAAATAAAGAAATATAACAAAAAAGTTAAAATAAAAAAAAAATTAAAAAAAATAAAAACAGAGTAAAAATGTAAAAACAAAAACAAAAACGTAAAATGGAAGAAAAAAAAATTAAATTGAAAATTAAAACAAAAAATGAATTAAGATAAAGTAAGAAAAAATTTAAATAAACTAAAGTGAAAATAAAAAATAAAGTAAAACTAAACAAAAAAGAATTTAATTTAATTATATAAAATTAAGAAGAATTAAATAAAATTAGACAAAATAGAAAAATGTAATAAAATACAATAAAACAAAAAGAAATAAAAGAAAATAAAATAAAAAAAATAAAGAAGAATTTGAAAAAAAAATCAATATAAAATTTAAATAAAGTGAAAAATAAAATTAATAAAAAAAAAAAAAATAAAAAATAAAATAAGTAAAAAAAATAATAAAAAAAATTAAATAAAGCAAAGTAATTATTATTTGGTTATAATAAAATAAAATGGAATAATACAAAATAAAATAAAGTAGCGGGTAACAAAACCATTTGCACCTACATTTTTACATCTTATTTTGGAGCTTTGTATCTAGTCTTATATATGTATTTTTGAGTCACCATAGAAGCGAGCTATATTTAATATGTGTTTGTGTTTACACGCAAGTGCAAGCGTCATTAAAGTCTACTTAAGCAGGAAATATCGTCACGCCGCTTTGAGAGCGCATTTACTGCAACTTGGTAATTTTCAGCGAAAGCTATTGGGTATAAGAAACAATTATAAGTTTATCCAGATGTG
Organism: Campiglossa producta; assembly: GCA_964058755.1. Lineage (NCBI taxonomy): Eukaryota > Metazoa > Arthropoda > Insecta > Diptera > Tephritidae > Campiglossa > Campiglossa producta. The sequence goes on from CAXKVI010000003.1 coordinate 119,513,786, forward strand.
TATTGTATACATATATCATACACCGAATTAATCGAAGCATAATCTCACCTTTAAGAGTGGATACTTCAACTCACACACAACTGTGTCTGGACTATCTCTGCTTAGCTGAATAGAAAATATTTCAGGTTCGAAGTGGAACTCTGTACTTAAGTTGGGAGTAATTTAATTTAGTTTAATTTTATACTATTTTAGTTAATTTAATTTTATTAATTTTTTTATTTTTTTTTTAATTTAGTTTTTTTATTATATTTTATATTTTATTTTATTTATTTTATTTTTATTTTTATTTTTATTTTTATTTTTATTTTTTATTTAATTTGATTTTATTTAATTTTACTCTATTTTTTTAAATTTAATTTAATCTAGTTCATTTTTTAAAATAGTTTTTTTTTTTCCATCTCCATCCTCCCTTATCGTTGTATTACCTTTCTCATCCTGTATTTATGTATTAAAATTATGTCTATGTTGGTTCTGTGGTTGGTTGAAATCATTACCAAGCAGTCTGGCTACACTTGTGGCATTCACTTTAGCTCTCCTAACGACATGCATTACTGACAATGGCAGGTAGTAATAATAATATATGAGCATAGTAATTTTCAAGGATATGCCATGGTAAATGTGGCAAATGTAGCTGTGTGTGTTCTGCAATATAAGTAAGTGCTAGAATTTCACTTCATAG